>SJYT01081836.1:250030-303698 GCA_006410635.1 Cephalophus harveyi
ATGGACTGTAGCCCACCAGGCTCCTCTGTCCATGGGGATTCTCCAGACAAGAATACTGGAGTGGGTTGTCATACCCTCCTCTAGGGGATCTTCCCGACCCAGGGGTGGGATCAAACCCAGGTATCTTTACCTCTCCTGGATTGGCTGGCAGGTTCTTTACCACTAGCGCCATCTGGGAGGCCCTTGTAGAATGTATATACTGCCAGAAAGTCAAAGCATGAGAGCAGGAAATCTGTGTGAAACTGCCTGTTGCATTCAGACAAACCAAAGCTATGTGTCAGCATCCCTGTATGTCCCCAGTCCCCTAAGAAAAGGGCGGTTCTGCCATAGTGGGGCAGAATAGGCAAGTGAGTGCCGATCAGGGTTTGGGCACAGTTGGCAAAATCAGACTGCATAGAGCTGCAAGGCCAAAAGGAAGCTCCAGGAATTCAAGGTCCATAGATCTTTCTGTTCTTCAGGGTTCTCTTCTGGAGAAAGACTGAGAGGATTGGTCTGTCCTGGAATGACGGGACACTTCCTTATGTTTTGGGCCGGTGGAGGTTTAGACCTACTCCGAGGAATAAGAGAGTGTTGCCCTCTAGTGGTAATAATAATGATAACGGTAGTGATAATAACAAATAGGGGATGTGTGCCTTGCCAGGGTGACCAACTATCCCAGTTTGCTCAAGATAGTTTGTTTAAGCGCTGAAATTCTGCTTCCCAGGGAACCTCTCAGTCCCAGGCGAAATGGTACAGTTGGTCATCTAATCCCTTGATGGTGTTCAACACACTCTGGATACGCATGATCTCATTAGATGGCTCATAAGCCCCAAGGCCAGGAATCAGGATTCAGCTCCACAAATCTGCAGAGTTTTTAGAGATTCAGCCTGTTTTCCCAATGAGAAAAGATGGCCCAAGAGAAGGGAAGTAACTTCCTTTTTCAACATCACATTACAAAATGGCAGAACGGGGATCAGCATCTAGGTGTCCAGACCCACAACTTCGTGCTGTGTGCCTCTGCCTGGCATGCCCTTACCTACTTTGTCAGTTTGTCTCTTCTCTACATCCTCCAGGAAGACTTCTGTAAATTACTCACCCCTTAATTCTTTCAGAAAGCTTCCCCCTCTGAAAGCCTGAAATACTCATTTGGCACTTAGCATGTGCTATAAGTACTGTTTTTTTTTTTTTTTAATCCTTTACATATATTGCTAGAAAAAAAGGAAAGCTCCTTAGCCCCTCACCCCCAACCCCAGGCCATATTGGAGAGGAAAGCAACTTCTGGGTGGAATAGTCTCAGGGTGCCCATAGTTTGTTCAGGGACCCGAGGAAAGGGCATTTGGCATTGCAGAGCAGGAAAGAATCAGAGAAAGCCTTTTGCAATCACCAGGTGGGATGGATTTGAGAGCAAAGAGTTGAACAGAGGTGAGAATACATCCCTCTGCAGCACTGGGGGAAAGGAAAGCGAGTGAAGCCTTCCTTGCCCCAGTGATACCATCAGGGAATGGGTTCTAGTTTTCTTGCTACCAGAATTGCAGTGTCCTTCTCTGCTTCCTTGGTTCCTGACAAGGACCCCCCAAATCAGCTCTTGCCTCTTCCCTCCACTGAGACAAATTTGCAAACTCCCACATCTCTGTGGAAACGGCAGAGAGCAGGAGAGAAGAAAAAAGGAGAAAAATCCACCCACATGCCAACAAACTGGAAAAAAAAAATAACCCAGGCCTTGTCTCACTCAGCTGTTGGCTTGCTGCTCCCTCCTACTGTGGCGGCTGCTCCTGCCTCCTGGACAGGGGCCTAGCTCTGTGCAGTCTCCCTTCCCACCCTGAGCTGGCTTTTGTCAATCCCCCTCCCTACATCTCAGCTATGGAGCCCAGGGTAGGAGAGCTGGAAGGAAGGACTGACAGAGCCACCAAATGCTTGGAGACAGCTACAAACTCAGTTCCCATCACTGTTCCCCCAAACCATGCAGGAGACCCTCTTCTCACTCCAGGGACAAAGTCAAGGAGTTCTCCCCTACCAGGCAACCTCTCCCTCAGATACCTTGAAACCTCTGCTGCCTCTCTCTACCATTTCATGCCTGAACTCTGTTTTCGGTCTAACTCCCTCTACTCCAATCTTTTCATGCCCTATCCTTTCTTCACCTTCTGCCCCAGTTCTGGAAACCACATTTTTTTTTTTTTTAATGGAATGTGTTACTAGGAAAGGAGGGCTCTGGTCATCACTGTTAGGAACTACCGAGGAAAACAGAGATGTTTAGCCTGCAGGAGAGATTATTGGGGCTCAAAGAATTATGGGAAGATGGAACCACAAGGAGCTTTTTGGATTACCTCATCCAACCGTTCATTTTCTAGTTAAGGTGACTGAGGCCCAGAGATGAAAGAAGACATGGACCGTCATGGAGAAGGGACAGCTTTGGTCTGTGGGCCTCCAGAAAACTGAAGGAGAACCAGTGGGTGAAAGATAGAAAATAGATTTAAATGACAGTTTTATTTCTTCCTTCCAAATCCCTATTCCTGTTATTTCACTTCCTTCCCTTATGGTGCAGGATCTCCAATTCAATGCTGAACAAAAGGAGTGATAATGGGCAACCCTTCTTGTTACTTATCTTAAAGGGAAAATTTTCAGTGTGCAACCATTATATACATTCCCTGTGGGATTTTGGAGGATGCTTTTCATCGATTTAAGGAAGTTCCCTCTTATTCCTAACATGCTTAGAACATTTTTTTTTATCACTAACTGGTGTTAAGTTTTATCAAAGTCTCAGCATCTTTCATAATGATTGTAAGTTATTTTTTCTCTTCTAATCTGTTTATATGGTCAAGAATGCAGTGCTAAGCTCAAGTGAAAGATGAAATTTCTAAAACAAAAAACCGTCCAAAGAGGCACTGGCTGCCTTATGGATCAAAGCAGTCAGCTCCAAGTGACTGGGAATGTTCAAACAGAAGTACAGCCATTCAATAAATATTTAGGTGCCTACTCTGCTCTAGGTGCTGACAATTCAGTGATGAAGAGGGTCCCTGCTCTCCCGGTGGCCACATTTTAGAGAAAGGATGACAGATAAAAACAACCAACAAATATAGGAACAGGATCATTTCAGAAAGTAAAAGTGTTTTGAAAATATTGTCCAAAGGTAATGTGACTGGGTAGATCTCGGGAACAAGATTAAGTAGTCAGTGAAGGTCTCTGGACAGATTTGGGATATATTTTTACCTGAACAGCACTATCAATCAACTTGACCACATTGTCACTTATAGACTACAAGATTAGTCAGGGAAAGTCTCTCCTAGGAGGGAGAGTTGAGGTGAGATTGAATGACAAGAAAGTGATCATTTCAGGAAGATCCAGAGACATGGCTTCCCAAGCAAGGTGAAACACAAGGGTGAAAGCTCTAGAGTGGGAATGAACTTGGGGGTATTTAAGGGATTACCAGTCAGAAGTCTGATTGGTACTAAATGAAGTAGGAGAGAAATTCTGAAGCAAGCCTGTGTAGGACCATGCCAGCCATACAAAGGTGTTTATTCCAGGTACAATGACAAGCCACTAGAGGGTTTTGAGCTAGGATTGACATGTCTATGATCATTCTGTCTGATTTGTGGGAAATGGATTATAGTGGGAGCAAAACTGAAAACAGGTAGACCAGTTAGGAGGCTAGTGATGAGACCAGTCAGAAGGTCTAAGTAGGAGACCAAAATAGCTTAGGCTAGGAGAGTGATGATAAAGAAAGATAAGTGTAAAGATTTCGGATCTATTTTTACCTATTTTTTTTAAGTAGGATTTTAAAAATAATTTTATTTTTAACTAAGTTTTCTGGATTTCTTAAAATGTAAAAAAAGGTTTGTTTCTTTTTTTTTTTAATCTGTGAGCCATTCTTTTTTTTCATTAATTTACAGCAGTATCAGTCAGCTTGATCTCATTGGCACTTACAGAATACTCCTTCTGACAACAGCAGAGTATAAATTTTCTCAAGTTTGCAACATGCTTATCAAATGCAAAACAATGAATTAAGTATAAATATTAAAAAAATGTACAGTATCTGAATGTGGAAAATTACAAAACATTAATAAAAGAAATCAAATAATATCTAAATAAATGGAGAGATTAGTCCATGTTCATGAATTGTTGTTTGGTCTCTAAATCATGTCTGACTCTTTTGTGACCCCATAAACTAATAGACCACTAGGCTTCTCTGTCCATGGGATTCTCCAGGCAAGAATACTGAAGTGGGTTGCTATTTCCTTTTCCAAAGGATCTTCCTGACTTAGGGATCAAATCCACATCTGCTGCATAGCAGGCAGATGCTTTATCACTGAGCCACCTGGGAAGCCCATGAATAGGAAGTCTCAATATTGTTAAAATATCAGTTCTTCCCAAATTGATCTATAGATTCAACATAGATTCAGTCAAAACCCTGCTAAACTATTTTGTAGATATAGACAAAGTGATTCAAAAGTTCATATGGAAAAGGAAAGATCTAGTCCACCAAAACAACATTGAAGAAGAAAGTTGGAGGACACTACACAATTTCAAGATAGCTACAGTACCAGAAGCTATAGTACATAAAATAGTGGAATGGAATAAATTTTACGGTAGAGCTAAAAATCTTGTTGATGGATATATGGGGTGAAGAACAGAAAGGAATCAAGAAGGATGAGAAGGGAGGAAGATTGGGTTAGATACCTTTTTAAATTTCTTCCAAACTTTGTTTTGATAAAAAGTTGTAATATCTATGATTTCTTGACCTGACTCACATATTTCTTCTAACTCATTACAGTTACACTTGGGGCTGGGATTTCCCTAGTTATTGACTCCATACCTCCAAGCTCAGGCCCATTCCCTCCCCTTTTCTCTTCTGTGGAGGGTGTGCTGGGGACTCTGCAAGTAAGAGCCAATGAGCAAGGTGAATGTTGCCTCTAGTCTTGATTTTAAGAGGCTTCAAGCTCCATGGTCAAAGTCTGATTACCCTATAATTAATGTGTTAATAAAATATGAGGGAGAAGCTGAGGAAGAGAAGGAGAATGAGGAAAAGAGAAAAGGAGAAATTGAATAAGGAGAGATGGGACAGGAAGGAAAATGAAAGAATAAATGATTTGTTGGCAGAAAGAGGGGAGAGGAGCAGGCCATGGTGGCGCACAGTAGCCTCCTGAGGCAGAATGCATCTAGCCCTGCTAGCCTCAGTCCATGTCCTCAGCAATAGCCCGTCCTTATTTGTGGCCCTAAGAGAAAGTCGTTTTTTAGTCGCTCAGTTATGTCTGACTCTGCGACCCAATGGACTGCAGCAAAGGACCAGGTTTGCCTGTCCTTTACTATCTCCTGGTGTTTTCTCAAACTCATGTCCACTGAGTTGGTAATGCTACCTAATCATCTCATCCTCTGCTGCCCCCTTCTCCTTTTGCTTTCACTCTTTTCCAGCATCAGGGTCTTTTCCAATGAGTTGGTCTTCGCATCAGGTGGCCAAAGTATTGGAGCTTCAGCTTCAGCATCAGTCCTTCTAATGAATGATCAGGGTTGATTTCCTTTAGGACTGACTGGTTTGATCTCTTTGCTGTCTTGCAGAAAGACTGTTATACGGAGAAATGGGTTTTTGTAGTAACTACTTCTGGTCAGAGTGGGTGGGATGGGGGGAGCAGGGAGGAGGGGATGAAAATATCAATAAATGGATGGAGTTAGATCAATGGTGTTATACTTTATTTTGAGTCACAGACCTGTCTGAGAATATAATGAAAGCTATAGCTTATACATTCTCCCCAGAGAAATGCTAATACACACAATCATACCAAATTTTGCCTTCAATTCAGCATATGCATTCATGGATTCTCTGAAACCTTCCAGGATCCATGAACCCCTGATAGAATTCTGAACAAGAGAATATTTACGAGGTAAAAATCAGCATGCTTAGTGAATGGATTTCATGTGGTAGTTAACAGAGTGAGTCAGAGAAGAAGCCTGGATTTATGACTGAAGTGGCTGGCTGGATGACGGAGGAATTCACTGACACAGAGTAGAGTAGAACCAGGAGAGTGTAGTGTCAGAGAAACCAAGGGCAAAATAATCTTCCAAAATAGAAGGAATGGTTAACATGCCAAATATTACACAAAGCAAAGCCTGGAGACCAACCACTAGATTTAGCAATAAGATCACTGGTAGCCTTGCAGAGAACATAGAATGGTGGGGATGGATGGCAAATTACAATGGGTTAAGAAGGAAGAAGCGAAGGCCAAAATGTAAGGGGTTAAGAGGTGATCAAAGGAAAAAAGATAAAAAAGGAAAACAGTGAACAGGAAATATGGACAGGAGTACAAATAATGTTCTCAAACTATTCACCCCTGACAGAGACAGAGATACACTGATTAGGCTCTGAGGCACTTGTTATCCTTTCTGTGTGTGTGGTGAGAACACTTAAGTTCTACTCTCTTAACCAATTTCAATTATACAATACAGTGTTATCAACTCTAGTCATCATGCTGCTGCTGCTGCTGCTACTAAGTTGCTTCAGTTGTGTCTGACTCTGTGCGACCCCCATAGACAGCAGCCCACCAGGCTCCCCCATCCCTGGGATTCTCCAGGCAAGAACACTGGGGTGGGTTGCCATTTCCTTCTCCAACGCATGAAAGTGAAAATTGAAAGTGAACTTGCTCCGTCATGTTCGACTCCTAGCGACCCCATGGACTGCAGCCTACCAGGCTCCTCCATCCATGAGATTTGCCAGGCAAGAGTACTGGAGTGGGGTGCCATTGCCCTCTCCAGTCATCATGCTAGATTCTCACAAATCTCATTAGATTCTCAGACCTTATCCATCATATACCTGAAAGCTTCTACCCTTTTATCGACCTCTCCCCATTCCCCTCACCAACTCCCAGCATTTGGCAACCACTTTTCTACTGTCTGTTTCTATGAGTTTAACTCTTTCGCTCTCTTTTTTTCTGAAGATTCCACATGTAAGGAATACCATGCAATATTTCTATTTTCCTGTTTGGCTTATATCACTTAACATAATGCCCTCAAGTTCCACCCATGCTGTAGCAAATGGTAGGATTTCCTTCTTTTTGTGGCTGAATAATATTCCATTGTGTGTGTGTGTGTGTATTACATTTTTTTCTTTCACTGATGGACACTTAGGTTGCTTCCATATCCTGGCTTTTATGAATAATGCTGGGTGAATATGGGAGTGCTGATATCTTTTGAGATCCTGTTTTCATTTCATTTGGATATATATACAGAAATGGAATTGTTGGATCATAGTGTAGTTCTAGTTTTAATTTTTTGAGGAACCTACATACTGTTTTCCATAGTGGCTGCATCAATTTACATTCCCAGCAACAGAGCACAAGGATTCCTTTTTCTCCATATCTTTGCTGCCGTTCATCTCTTGTTTTTTTCTTTATTATAGCCATTCTAACAAGTATGAAGTTATATCTGTAGTTTTGATATGCATTTCCTGATGATTAGTGATGCTGAGCACCTTTCATGTACCTGTTAACCAGTTGACAATTTGTATGTCTTCTTTGGGAAAATGTCTATTCAGTTCCTCTGCCTGTTTTAAATCATATTGTTTGAAATGGAAACCCACTCCAGTATTCTTGCCTGGAGAATACCATGGATGGAGGAACCTGGTAGGCTACAGTCCATGGCGTCGCAAAGAGTCAGACAGGACTGAGCGACTTCACTTTCACTTTGGGTTTTTTCACTATTGAGTTGCATGAGTTCTTTATGTATTTTAAATATTAACTCTTATCAGACATATTATTTGCAAATATTTTACCCATTCTGTAGGCTGCCTTTTCACTCCTTTGCTGTGCAGAAGTTTTTAGTTCACTTGCTTGTTTTTGCTTTTGTTGCCTTTGCTTTTGGTATCAAATCCAAAAAATCATTGCCAAGACCAATGTCAAGGACCTTATACCTTATGTTTTTTTCTAGGAGTTATATGGTTTTGGGTCTAACGTTCAAGTCGTTAATTCATTTTTAGTTTATTCTTGTGTTTGTTGTAAGATAAGGGTCCAGTTTCATTCTTTGCATGTGTCTGCCCTCTTTTGTCAGCACCATTTATTGAATAAACTATCCTTCCCCCATTGTATTCTTGACTCCTTTGTCACAAATAAATTGACCAATATATGCATAGGTTTATTTCTGGGCTCCCTATTCTCTTCCATTGATCAACATGTCTTCTTTCATGCCGTTAACATACTGTTTTTCTTCCAGTTTAATTGAGATATAATTGACATACAGCATTGTATAAGTTTAAGGTGTACAACCTAATGACTTGACATACAAATATTGTGAAATGATTACCACAAAAAGTTTAGTTAACATCCATCACTTCATATAGTTACAAAATTTTTTCTTCCTTGTAATGAGTACTTTTAGGGTCTAATAACATGCTGTTTTGATTACTATAGCTTTGTAATATAGTTTGCAATTAGGAACTGTGATGTTTCCAGCTTTGCCCTTCTTTCTCAAGATTGCTTTGGCTATTTGGGGGTCTTTTGTGGTTTCAACAATTTTAGTATGGTTTGCTTCTGTGAAAAAAATTTATTGGAATTTTGATAAGGACTGCTTTGAATCTGTACATTGCTTTAGACAGTATGACCATCTTAATATTAATTCTTCCAGTGCATGAACATGGAGGATATTTCCATTTTTTGTGTGTCTTCTAGTTCTTTCATAAATGTCTTAGAGTTTTTAAGGTACTGATCTTTCACTTCCTTGGTTAAATTTATTCCTATGTATTTTATTATTTTTGATGCAATTGTAAATGGGATTGTTTTCTTAATTTCTCTTTCTTTTTAAAAAAATTATTTATTTGTTCTGGGTCTTAGTTGTGACATGTGGGATCTAGTTCCCTGACCAGGGCTTAAAACTGGGCCCCCTGCATTGGGAGCACATAGTCTTAACCACTGGACCACCATGGAAGTCCCTTAATTTCTCTTTCTGATAGTTCATTGTTAGTATGTAGAAATGAAACTGATTTTTTTGTACATTGATTTTTTTTTGTATATTGATTTTGTATCCTGAGACTTTACTGAATTTGTTGGTTAGTTTTTTTGTGGAGTGTTCAGGGTTTTCTATATATAATATTATGCCATCTGCAAATAGAGACAGTTTTAATTCTTCCATTCCAATATGGATGCCTTTTATTTCTTTCTCTTGCCTAATTGCTCTGGCTACAACTTCTAGTACTATGTGGAACAAAAGTAGTGAAAGTGGGCATGCTAGTCTCATTCTTCATCCTAGAGGATAAGCTTTCAGCTTTCCACCATTGAGTATAGTGTTATCTGTACATTGCTTTAGACAGTATGGCCATGTGTGTTAGTTACTCAGTAGTGTCTGGTTCTTTGCAGACCCATGGACTATAGCCCTCGGGTCTCAGATGTCTATGGAATTTCCTATGAATATTGGAGTGGGTTGCCATCCCTTTCTCCAGGGGATCTTCATGACCCAGGGATCGAAACTGGGCCTGTTGCATTGTAGGCAGATTCTTTACCATCTGAGCCACCAGGGAAGCTTGCCATATATGACCTTTATTATGCTGCGGTACATTCTCTCACTGTACCAAGTTTGTTGAAAGTTTTTGTTTATGAATGGATGTTGAATTTTGTCAAAGGTTTTTTCTGCATCTATTAGGATAATCATATGATTTATATCCTTCATTTTGTTAATGCAGTGTGTCACATTTATTGGTTTGTGGATAATCATCCTGGCATCCCTGGAATAAATCCCACTGGATCATGTTGTATTATCTTTTTAGTGTGGTATTAAATACAGGATATTGACCTATAATTTTCTTTTCTTCTAGTGCTCTTACATGGCTTTGGTATCTGCGTAATGCTAGCCTCATAAAATGAGACTGGAAGTGTTTCCTCCTATTTTGGGGAAGAGTTTGAGAAGGATTGTCATTTCTTCTTTTAATGTTTGGTAGAATTTACCAGTGGAGCCATCTTGTCCAGGGCTTTTATTTGTTGGAAGGTTTTTGATTACTGACTCAATCATCTTATTGGTAACTAGTCTGTTCAGATTTTCTCTTTCTTCATGATTCGGTCTTGGTAAGTTGTATGTTTCCAGGAATTTATCCTTTTCTTCTTGGTTGCCCAATTTGTTGACATTTAATTGCCCATAATAGTCTCTTATGAGTCTATGCATGCCTGTGGTAAATAAGTAATAACTCCTCTTTCACTTCTAATTTTATTGATTTAGGTCTTCTATTCCTTTTTAAGCCTAGCTGAAGATTTGTCTATTCTGTTTATATATTTTTTTAAATCTTTTAGTTTCATTGATCTTTTCTGTTTTCTTTTTTGTTTCTATTTCATTTATTTCCACTCTGATCTTTATTTCCTTCCTTCTATTAACTTTGGCCTTATTTTATTCTTTTTCTATTCCTTGAATTGTAAAGTTAGAATTTTTATTTAAGATTTTCATTCTTAATGTAGGTGTTCATCATTATGAACTTCTTTCTTAGAACTGCTGCATCTCAGGGAATTCCCTGGTGGTCCAGTGGCTAAGATTCCACACTTCCAATGCAGGGGTCCTGGGTTTGATCCCTGGTCAGGGAACTAGATCCAACATGTCACAACTGAAGATCCCATATGCAGCAATTAAGAGATCCTGCATGCTGCAACAATGCTTGAAGATCCCATGTGCCACAATTAAGACCTGGTGCAGCCAAATAAATGAATAATTTTATCTTTCAATTTCTCCTTTGAGTCATTGGTTGTTAAGTAGCATGTTGTTTAATCTTCATGGATTTGTGAATTTTCCAGTTTTTTTCCTTGTAATTGATTTCTAGTTTCATACCATGTGGTTGAAAAAGATGCTTGATATGATGCTTCAGTCATCTTAAATTTATTATGAATTTTCTATGGCCTAACCTATGACTTAACCTGGGAAATGTTCTTAACCAGGGAAATGTATTTGAGTAGAAAATGTATTCCACTTCTCTTGGATAGAGTGTTCTTGTGGTGGTGGTGTTGTTTTAAAAAACAGCTTTATTGGGGTATAATTACATAGCATAAAATTCACCTGCTTTAATTCTACAATTCAATTAATTTTAGCATATTTACAGAATTGTACTATTATCACCACAGTCCACTTTTAGGACATTTCTATCTCCCCAGAAAGATCCCTCATGCTCATTTATAGTCACTCTCCATCCATGCCGCCAGACCCAGGCAACCACTAATCTACTTTCTGCCTCTATAGATTTGCAACTTTTGGAAATTTCATAGTAATGGACTCATAATATGTGAGGTTTTGTGTGTGTGTGCATGGTTTCTTTCATTGAGCAAACTGGTTTTTTGAGTAAAATGTTTTTAAGATTCATTTTTTATTTTTATTGCCAAATGGTATGGATATATCACTTTGTTCATGCATTCACCAGTTGGTGAACATTTGGGTTCTTTCCACCTTTTGGTTATTATAAATAATGCTATGAACATCCAAGTACAATTTTTCATGCAGACATAGTTCTCATTTCTCTTAGGTAGATACCTAAGTGGAGAAGGCAATGGCACCCCACTCCAGTACTTTTGCCTGGAAAATCCCATGGACAGAGGAGCCTGGTAGGCTGCAGTCCATGGGGTCGCTAGAGTCGGACACGACTGAGCGACTTCACTTTCACTTTTCACTTTCATGCATTGGAGAAGGATATGGCAACCCACTCCTGTGTTCTTGCCTGGAGAATCCCAGCGACGGGAAAGCCTGGTGGGCTGCCGTCTGTGGGGTCGCACAGAGTTGGACACGACTGAAGCGACTTAGCAACAGCAGCAGTAGCAGCAGCAGATACCTAAGAGTAGAGTTTCTGGGTCACATGGTAAATTTATGCTTGACTTTTTAAAAAATGGAGGCAATTGTTTTTTAAATTGAGGTAAAATGCACAAAACATAAAACTAACAATTTTAAAGTGTACTATTCAGTGAAAATACATAGATGATGTTGTGCAACTATCATTTATCTATTTACACAATATTTTCATCATCTCAAATGGAAACCGTGTACCCATTAGCCAATCACTCCCCATTCCCTCCTTGTGCCCAGCCCTGGGAAACAATCTGCTGTCTATAAGAATTTACCTTTACTGGACATTTCATGTAACTGGAATCATATAACATGTGATCTATTGTGTCTGACTTCTTTCACCTACATAATGTTTTTAAGGTTCATCCATGCTGTAGCATGTATTGGTACTTCATTCCTTTTTATGGTTAAAGAATATTCCATCATATGGGTATACCACCATTTTGTTTTATCCATTCATCAGTTTATGAATATTTGGGTTGTTTCTACCTTTTGGATATTGTGAATAGCACTATTATGAACATTTATGTACTGCTGCTGCTGCTGCTAAGTCACTTCAGTCGTGTCCAATTCTGTGCGACCCCATAGACGACAGCCCACCAGGCTTCCCCGTCCCTGGGATTCTCCAGGCAAGAACACAGGAGTGGGTTGCCATTTCCTTCTCCAATGCATGAAAATGAAAAGTAAAAGTGAGGTCGTTCAGTCGTGTCCGACTCTTAGCGACCCCATGGACTGTAGCCTACCAGGCTTTTCCGTCCATGGGATTTTCCAGGCAAGAGTACTGGAGTGGGATGCCATCACCTTCTCCAGAACATTTATGTACAAGTATTTGTTTAAATATCTTTTTTCAATTATTTTGGGTATATGCCTTAGTGGAATTGCTGGGTCATGTGGAAATTCTATGTGTATCTTTTAGAAAAAGTGCCAAACTGATTTCCACAGCAGCTACACCATTTTACATTCCCATGAGCAATGTACGAAGTTCCAGTTTCTCTAAATCTTGCCAGAACTTATTTTCCTTTATTTTATTAGAGCCATCCTAGTGGGTGTAAAGTGGTATCTCATTGTAGCTTTGATTTACATTCCCCTGATGACTGATAGTGGGCATTTTTTCCATGAGTTTCATGGTCATTTGTATATCTTCTTTGGAGAAATTTCTGCTCAAGTCCTTTTCCCATTTTTCAATTGTGTTGTTTTTGTTGCTGAGTTATAAAAATTCTTTCTGTATTCTAGATACGACTCCCTTATCAGATGTATGATTTGAAAATAATTTCTCCTACTCTGTAGGTTATCGTTTCACTTTCTTGATGGTGTTCCTTGATGCACAAAAGTTTTCTTTAATAAAGTCCAATTCATCTTTATTTTGTTTTGTTGATTGTGCTTTTAATGGCCAAATCCAAGTCTACAAAGATTTACACTTATGTTTTCATATAGAAGTTCTATTGTTTTAGCTTTTACATTTAGGTATTTGATTTGTTTTCAGTTACATTTTATAGATGGTGTAAGGTAAAGAGTTCAATATTTTTCTGCATGTGGTTAACCAGTTATCCCACAACAATTGTGGTGAGGCTGGTCTTTGCCCCATTGAATGATGCTGGCATCCATGTTGAAAATCAATTGACCATAGGTATTTGGGTTTATTTTGGACTCCAAGTTCTATTCCATTGATCTATATGTTTGCCTTTATGCCAGTACCACACTGTTCTGATCACTGTAGTAAGTTGCAAAACTGGGGAATATGAGTCCCCCAACTTTGCTTTCCTCTTTCAAGACTATTTTGGCTATGTGAGGTCCCTTGCAGTTCCATATGAATATTAGGCTCAACTTTTCTTTTTCTGAATAAAAGGTCAGTGGGATTTTGATAGGAATTAAACTCAACATGTAGATGGATCTGGGTAGTATTGCCATCTTAAAAATGTTAAAACTTTCAATCCATGAACATGGGATATCCTTCCATTTACTTAGATCTTCTTTAATTTCCTTCAGCAAAGAATCTGCCAATGCCTGAGACACAGGTTATATATCCCTGGGTCAGATCACTTGGAGAAGAAAATGGCAACCCACTCTAGTATTCTTGTCCGGGAAATCCCATGGACAGAGGAGCCTGGCAGGCTACAGTCCATGAGGTTGCAGAAAACTCAGACACAACTTAGTAACTAAACAACAAACGACAAATCTTTTGTAGTTTTCAGCATGCAAGTCTTCCATCTCATTGGTTTATTCCTCTGTATTTTATTCCTTTTGATGGTATTGTAAATAGGTCAATTTTTTTATAAGAGACCTGAACATGTTTAAAGGATGAGTCAATAGAGAGGGAGATATGAAAGATACAGGAGGGAGAGAGGAAACTGAAATATCAAGGTTTTCCTGAGTGGGGAATGGGGCACAGAGCACCAACAGAAGGATCAGTCAGCATGATAAATGACACCATTTCCAGTGTGACAGAAGGGAAAGAGCACGGATAGGTCAGGTTAAAATCTCATGAGTTTGCAGGTAGTTTGTGGCAAGAAGTTGGGAACATTGCTGTTTGGGGGTTTCTATTTTAAGTGCAGTAGGAGGTGACAACACGTGATCCACTGAAGAAGGGAGTGGCAAACCACTTCAGTACTTTTGCCTTGAGAACCCCATGAACAGTATGAAAAGGCAAAAAGATATGACACTGAAAGATGAACTCCCCAGGTCAGTAGGTGCCCAATATGCTACTGGAGAAGAGTGGAGAAATAACTCCAGAAAAAATGAAGAGACGGAACCAAAGTGAAAACAATGCCCAGTTGTGGATGTGACTGGTGATGGAAGTAAAGTCCGATGCTGTAAACAACAATAGGAACCTGCATAGGAACCTGGAATGTTAGGTCCATGAATCAAGGTAAATTAGAAGTGGTCAAACAGGAGATGGCAAGAGTGAACATTGACATTCTAGGAATCAGTGAACTAAAATGGACTGGAATGGGCGAATTTAATTCGGATGACCATTATATCTACTACAGTGGGCAAGAATCCCTTAGAAAAAAATGGAGTAGCCCTCATAGTCAACAAGAGTCTGAAACGCAATTCTTGGGTGCGGTCTCAAAAATGACTGAATGATCTCTGTTTGTTTCCAAGGCAAGCCATTCAATATCACAGTAATCCAAGTCTATGCCCCTAGCAGTAATACTGAAGAAGCGGAATTTGAATGGTTCTATGAAGACCTACAATACCTTCTAGAACTGACACCCAAAGAAGATGTCCTTTTCATCATAGGGGACTGGAATGCAAAACTAGGAAGTCAAGAGATACCTGGAGTAACAGACAAGTTTGGCTTTGGAGTACAAAATGAAGCAGGGCAAAGGCTAATAGAGTTTTGCCAAGAGAACGCACTGGTCATAGCAAACACCCTCTTCCAACAACATAAGAGAAGACTCTATACATGGATGATCAATACTGAAATCAGACTGATTATATTCTTTGCAGCCAAAGATGGAGAAGCTCTATACAGTCAGCAAAAACAAGACTGGGAGCTGACTGTGGCTCAGATCATGAACTCCTTATTGCCAAATTCAGACTTAAATTGAAGAAAGTAGAGAAAACCACTAGACCATTCAGGTATGACCTAAATCAAATCCCTTATGATTATACAGTGGAAGTGACAAATAGATTCAAGGGATGAGATCTGATGGAAAGATTGCCTGAAGAACCATGGATGGAGGTTAGTGACATTTTACAGGAGGCAGTGAGCAACACCATCCCCAAGAAAAAGAAATGCAAAAAGGCAAAATGGTTGTCTGAGGAGGCCTTACAAATAGCTGAGAAAAGAAGAGAAGCTAAAGGCAAAGGAGAAAAAGAAAAATATACCCATTTGAATGCAGAGTTCCAAAGAATAGCAAGGAGAGATAAGAGAGCCTTCCTCAGTGATCAATGCAAAGAAATAGAGGAAAACAACAGAATGGGAAAGACTAGAGATCTCTTCAAGAAAATTACAGATACCAAGGGAACATTTCATGCAAAGATGGGCACAATAAAGGACAGAAGTGGTATGTACCTAACAGAAAAAGATATTAAGAAGAGGTGCAAGAATACACAGAACTATACAAAAAAGATCTTCATGACCCAGATAACCACGATGGTATGATCACTCACCTAGAGCCACACATTCTGCAATGCGAAGCCAAGTGGGCCTTAGGAAGTTAGAACCAGAAATGGAACAACAGACTGGTTGCAGATTGGGAAGGGAGTATGTCAAGGATGTATATTGTTACCCTGCTTATTTAACTTATATCCAGAGTACATCATGTGAAATGCCATGCTGGATGAAGCACAAGGTGGAATCAAGATTGTCAGGAGAAATATCAATAATCTCAGATACCCAGATGACACCACCCTTATGGCAGAAAGTGAAGAACTAAAGAGTCTCTGATGGAAGTGAAAGAGGAGAGTGAAAATATTGGCTTAAAAACATTCAAAAAACTAAGATCATGTCATTGGGTCCCATCAGTTCATGGCAAATAGATGGGGAAACAATGAAAACACTGCAGACTTTATTTTTCTGGGCTCCAAAATCACTGCAGATGGTGACTGCAACCATGAAATTAAAAGACGCTTGCTCCTGAAAA
Organism: Cephalophus harveyi; assembly: GCA_006410635.1. Classification (NCBI taxonomy): domain Eukaryota; kingdom Metazoa; phylum Chordata; class Mammalia; order Artiodactyla; family Bovidae; genus Cephalophus; species Cephalophus harveyi. Next base: position 266,380 of record SJYT01081836.1, read on the forward strand.
ACTATGACCAACCTAGACCACATATTAAAAAGCAGAGACATTACTTGGTTGACAAAGGCCCATCTAATCAAAGCTATGGTTTTTCCAGTAGTCGTGTATGGATGTGAGAGCTGGGTTACAAAGAAAGCTGAGCGCCAAAGAATTGATGCTTTTGAACTGTGGTGTTGAAGAAGACTCTTGAGAGTCCCTTGGACTACAAAGAGATCAAACCAGTTAATCCTAAAGGAAATCAGTCCTGAATATTCATTGGAAGGACTGATGCTGAAGCTGACCCTCTAATACTTTGGCCACCTGATGGGAAGAACTGACTCCTTGGAAAAGATCCTGATGCTGGGAAAGATTGAAGGCAAAAGGAGAAGGGGACAACAGAGGATGAGATGGTTGGATGGCATCACCAACTCGATGGACATGAGTTTGAGCAAGCTCTGGGAATTGGTGATGGACAGGGGAGCCTGGCGTGCTCCAGTCCCTGGGGTCGCAAAGAGTCGGATATGGCTGAGCAACTGAACTGACTGACTGGTGTAGATTCAGCCTTCTTTCTCCCTAAATAGAAAAACTGAACTCTTAAAATATGGGTATAACACCTAACACTCAAATTTTTGTTCCTAAATGCCATTCTCAACTAAAAAGGATCAAGTCTCCTTGAGGAAAATGACTGATTCCAGGACTGAGGCAGGGAAAGTACGAGATGAGCCTGGAGCATCTTGTGGTGTCAGAAAATAAGGAAGTGCTGAAGAAAAGATGGAGATCTGCCAAAAGGACACAGGAGTCATCTTTCTGCTGACCAAATCTGGGTCATTTGGACATCAAAATAAAGAATGGTACTAACCAACTGAATATTATAGACAACCACAGTTCCATGAGGATATAGGTACATAAATGTAGGAGAAGGGAAAGCTCTCCCTTACACTGGAGAGCCAACTAAAACAAGTCCAAAGAATGATGGCATTGGACAGTCACCATCTGGCAACCTCAAGGATCACCCGTGAATGCTAAAACTGGTGGGTGAAAGTTTGAGATCAGGATATATATACAATCTCAATGTATCTCCCCACAAAATATTCAATAATGACAAAGGGGAAAATAGTAACTTTACAGTGGAGAAACACTAGTCATCATGTGCCTCCTTATATAATGCACTGAAAAGGACACAGCATCCCTTCTGTGATATTTCTACCAAAATGCATAACAAAATCTAATCATGAGGGGATGTCTGAAAAAACAAAATCGAGGGATAGTCTAAAAATAACTAACATGTAATCTTAAAAAATGTCAGTGTCAGAAGACACAAAGACTGAAGTCTTTGCTGTTAAAGGGGACTAAAGAGATATGACAAATGAATGAACATGATTCAGTTCTCTTTTGCCATAAAGGACATTGTTGAGGAAACTGGTGAGTTCTGAATGAGTTCTGTAGATTATAACTATAATAGCATTGTATCAATCTGAATTTCCTGATTTTGATAATTACTCTGTGTTTATGTAAGATAATTTGTTTTAGGAAAAACACAGTGAAGTATTTTGGAGTAAAGAGGCATCATGTCTGCAAGTGACTATGAGTTAGTTCACAGGTAAAAATATATATATATGAGACAGAGGGAGAAATAGAGTAAGATAAGTGTAGTAAAATATTAATGTTTAAGGAATCCGGATTGAATATACAGCAGTTTTCTTTGTACTATTCTTGGAACTCTTTTGTAAGTCTGAAACTATCTAAATAAAAAATTAAGAGAAACAATTCATAGTTGAAAAACTTACAAAAAAATAGGGCTAGTATCATACTTAATGGTGAGAAAGTAGACTTTTTTCCCCATAAGATCAGGAACAACACAAGGATGTCTGCCCTTATTATTCCTTTTTAACATCATACTGGAATTCCTTGCTAGTGCTATAGGCAGGAAAAGGAAATAAAAGGTATATAGATTGGGAAGGAAGAAATAAAACTGTCTTTGTTCACAGATGACATAATTGTCTATGTAGAAAATCCCAAAGAATCAACAAAAAGATGGCTGGAACTAACAAACAATTAGAGCAGGGCTGCAAAGTACAAGGTTATTATACAAAAGCCAATTGCTTTCTTATATACCAGCAATGAACAATTGGAATTTTAAATAAAAAGCACAATACTACTTACAGTAGCACCAAAAAACTAAATACTTAGGTATAAAGGTAACATAATATGTACAAGATCTATATAAGGAAAATTATAAAACTCTGATAAAAGAAATCAAAGAAGATAAATGGAGACATATTCCATGTACATGGATAGGAAGACAAGAGGTCAGTTCTCCCCAACTTGATCTATAGATTCAATGCAATACCAAGCAAAATCCACCAAGTTATTTTGTGGATACTGAAAAACTAATTCTAAAGTTCATCTGTAAATGCAAAAGACCCAGAACAGCCAACACAATATTGAAAAAGAAAGTCTGAGGACTGACACTACCTGACTTTAAGATTTCCTATTGATATAAACTTATAGTAATCAAGACAAATATGGTACTGGTGAAATAATAGACAAATAGATGAATGGAACAGAATACAGAGCCTAGAAATAGATCCACAAAAATACAGTCAGCTAATCTTTTAAAAAATATCTATTTATTTTATTTCTTTGGCCGTGCTAGGTCTTAGTTGTGGCACATGGGATCTTTTTTAGTTAAGGCATGTGGGAGCTAGTTCCCTGACCAGCGATCAAACCTGGGCCTCCTACATTGGGATAACAGAGTCTTAGCCACTGGACCACCAGGGAAGTCCCAAGTCAACTAATCTTTGACAAAGGAGCAAAGGCAATTCAATGGAGAAAGGATAGTCTTTTCAACAAATAGTGCTGAAACAACTGAATATCCACATGCAAAAACAGTAATCTAGACAAAGGCTTTAACCCCTTTACAAAAATCAACTCAAAATGGATTATAGGCCTTTGTGTATGATGTAAAACTACAAAATTCCTAGAAGATAACACAGAGGGAAAATCTATGTAACCTTGAGTTTTGTTGTTGTTCAGTTGCTCAGTCGTGTCCGACTCTTTGCAACCCCCAGGCTTCCCTGTCCTTCACCATCTGTTTGCTCAAACTCATGTTTATTGAGTTGGTGATGTCACCCAACCATCTCATCCTCTGTCGTCCCCTTCTCTTTCTGCCTTCAATCTTTCCCAGCATCAGTGTCTTTTTTAATGAGTCGGCTCTTCACATCAGGTGGCCAAAGTATTGGAGTACTGGAGTATTTAGTCATTGTTTGGCAATAACTAAAAACAACACCAAAAGCACAACCCATGGAAGACAAAAATCGATAAATTGAGTTTCATCATTGGTGGAAGACACAAAGAATGAAAAGACAAGCCAGAGAATAGATGAAAATATTTTCAAAACACATATCTGGGGGCTTCCTTGGTGAGTCAGTGGTGATGAATACACCTGCCAACGCAGGAGACGCAGGTTCAGTCCTTGGTAGGGAAAATCCCACATGCTGCAGAGCAACCAAACCCATGCACCACAACTATTGAGCCTGCTGTGCTCTAGAGCCTGGGAACCACAACCACTGAAGCTCAAGCGCCCTACAGCCAGTGCCACACAATGAGAGGCCCATGCACTGCAATGAAGTGTAGACCTTGCTCAATGAAACTAGAGAAAGGCTCTGCTGCTGCTAAGTCGCTACCGTCGTGTCTGACTCTGCGCGACCCCAGAGACAGCAGCCCACCAGGCTCCCCCATCCCTGGGATTCTCCAGGCAAGAGCACTGGAGTGGGGTGCCATTTCCTTCTCCAATGCATGAAAATGAAAAGTGAAAGTGAAGTCGTTCAGTCGTGTCCGATTCTGTGCGACCCCATAGACGGCAGCCCACCAGGCTCCTCCATCCATGGGATTTTCCAGGCAAGAGTACTGGAGTGGGGTGCCATTGCCTTCTCTGGCAGCAACAAAGACCTAGTACAGGCAAAAGTAAATTAAAAAACAACAACAACACATATTTAATAAAAGGCTAGTAATCAGAATATACAAAGAACTCAAGACTCAAAAAAAGAAAAACAATCCAATTTACAAATGGGCAAAAGATCTCAACAGACACTTCACTGAAGAAGATGTACACATTGCAAATAAGCACATGAAAAGATGTTCAACATCTATGTCATTAGGGAAATGCAAATTAAAACAACAATAAGATACCATCATAGACCTATGAGAATGGCTAGAATCCAAAATAACACCACCAAGTGCTGGTGAGGAGGTAGAGTGACAGGAATGCTCATTCATTGCAGGTGGGAATGCAACATAGTACAGCCACTTTGGCAGACAGTTTGCAGTTTCTTAAAAAACTAAACATACTGCTACCATATTAATCTCAGGTAGGCTCGGTCTGCAGCAGCTTGAAACAGGGCTTGTTTCCCAGCCAGAGACTGAGGCTGGGTCATGGTGGTGAGAGCACCAAATCCTAGCCACTAGACCAGTGGTCAGTGACCAGGCCCTGGCCCTTCTGCTTTGCAGAAAAGAATTCCCACAAAGATAGAAAGTACTGAAATAAGTAAAGTGTTTATTAGGAAGAAAAAGAGTACAGTATGTGTAGATAGACACACAGGCAGACTCAGAGGTAGAGTCCCCGAGTCAAGCCCTCATGGCTGTTTGAATTAGTTTTATGGGCCATTTCTTCCAGGTTTCCTTTGGACAATCATTTTGATTTGCCTGGTTCACAGTCCCTATTAGGTATATCTCAGGGTCCTCCCATGTGTGTGCACACATCTCTTAGCCAAGATGGATTCCACTGAAGAGGCCAATGGGTAGCTTGGCATCACTTAGCATCACTTTCCTTTGACCTCCAAGGAGCCTGTCTGCACATGTGCGGTTGGGGAGGTCTCCCAACTTTGAGAATGAGAAATATGTGGTCTGGGCAGGGCCCAGTCTTCTGTCTTAATTGTCCTGCTATTCTTCTCTTGGAGTTTCAGTCCAAGCAATGACATCTCCTATTACTTTACCTTGGGGTGAGATGGGGCTCATCTGTCCATTGCCTTAATACAGTTCAGCAACTGTACTCCTTGGTATTTACTGAAATGAGCTGAAAACTTAGGTCCACACAAAACCATGCACATGTATGTTTATAGCCAATCTATTTATTTATATCTGACAAAACTTGGAAGCAACCAAAATATCCTTTAGTAAGTGAGTGAATAAACAAACTGTGGTACATCCAGACAACAAAATATCATTCAGCAATAAAAAGAAGTGGGCTATCAAGCCGTGAAAAGACACAGGAAAACCTTAAATACACATTACTAAGGGAAAAAAGCCAATGTGAAAAGACTACACATGGTCCCAATTATATGACATTCTGGAGAAGGCAAAAGAATGGAGACAGTAAAGACACCAGGGGTTCAGGGAGAGGAAGAAAGGGGTAAATGGGTGGAACAGGGAATTTTAGGGTAATGAAACTACTCTGTATGATACTGCAGTGGTGGATCATGTCATTATATATTTTTCAAAACCCCTAGAATGTACAACACAAGAGTGAACCTTAATATAAACTATGGACCTTAGTTAATAATAACATATAAGTCAATTATATCTCAATAAAGCTGGAAAAAAGAAAAATTGTTATTATTATTGGTTCATCAATTGTAACAAATGTATCACACTATTGCAAGATGTTAATAATAAGAGAGACTGGCTTGGGTAAGGGGGTATATGGAAACTTTCTTGCACTTTCCATTCAATTCTTGGGTAAACCTAAAGTGGGGCTTCCCTGGTGTTTCAGTGGTTAAGAATCCACCTTGCGATGCAAGGGATGTGGGTTCAATCCTTGGTCAGGGAACTAAGATTCCATATGCCATGGGGCGACTAAGCCCAGGCACAACTACTGAGCTTGTGAGCCCCACCTAGAGAGTTCGTGTGCCAGCAATGACCTGCATGATGCAATGAAGATCCCATGTGCCACAACTCAGACCCAATGCAGACAAACAAATACTTTTTAAAAAAAAGGAATGAAGTATGGATACATATTACAATATGGATGAAACTTGAAACCATTATGCTAAGTGAAAGATTTAGCATAGTCACAGAAGGCCACATACTGTATGATCTCATTTATTTTAATTACTTATTTTATTTTAGCTATGTGGGGTCCTTGTTGTGGTGCTTGGACTCTGTTGTGGTTCACAGGCTTTCTCCAGTTGCAGCTCACGGGCTTCTCTTGTTGCAGAGCATGGGCTCTAGAGCACACGAGCTCAGTAGTTGGGGCTCACGGGCTCTCTAGTTGTGATGTGCGGCTTAAATGCCCCATGGCATGTGGGATCTTAGTTCCCCAACTAGAGACTGAACCCGCATCTCCTGTATTACAAGGCAAATTCTGAACCACTGGACCATCAGGGAAGTCCCTGTATGATCCTATTTATATGAAATGTTTAGAATAGGCAAATCTGCAGAGACAGACAGTAGTTTCCTAGGGATTGGGAGATGGGAGCTTTGGGATGACAGCAAATGGGTATAGGTTTTTTGGGAGAGGTAATGAAACTATTCTAAAATTGATTGTGGTAATGGTTACAAAACTGGATATACTAGAAGTCACTGAATTATACACTAAACAGATAAATTTTCTAGTGTGTAAATTGTATCTCAATAAAGCTGTTAAAAAATAAAAACATAGCTATGCACACAAAGGACACACAGGGAAGTGCTAACAGTTGAGAGCCCAGTATGTAACCGGAGAACTGAGGGTGGGGATGAGAAAGAGACTTATTTTCCACTGTATACCTTCATGTGTCATTTGAAGGTTTTTATCCTGTTCATGTTTAACATAATCTAACATTCCCTTCAAATACTGTTTCCAACAATCCTACCTTGCTTTTCCTAACTTCACTCAAACAACGATCTCTCTTATATTATCTCTCAAAATAAGACACAGAAAAAAATCAAACAATTCTAAAGGAGGAAAGAAAAGTAATGAAAGAAAAGCCAAAACCCATGCAGAAAGGAATTCCATAAGTATATCCATTCAGTGGAATATTGTACAGCCATTTGAATGATGTTTATAAAGAATTTTAATGGGGAAACATTTGTGTAAAAATGGCAAAGTATAATTGACTATACAGCCTGACTCAAATGTCTTTCAGGCCTAGAATACAGCTTAAGTGCACCAAAATTCTAATACTGGTTTTGTTCAAGCAGTAGGATGTGCTTTTTCCCCATATTTTCATCAATAAACATATTACTGTTGGAGAAAGGGTTATTCATTTTATTATTTGGGGACTTCTGAGCAGAGATTGTGAGAGAAAGAATATATATTTTATATATTATGTGATTTTTAATATATTAATATATAAAAATATATTTATTTTTTTAATGGAAAGTACCCAGTCTGGGTCCAGTATTCTAGCTCCAGACCCTCCAAGGCCACACTCCATCTTTTCTTTCAAAGCACAGCCCCCACCCACCTCTCCCTTCTATCAGTCAGGCCCCTTTTAATCCAATCACTCTTATCCTGCCCCTTGCTGAAGCTATGATCTACTTTGATTCTCAACTTTCTCATCTCCCCTCATTGTAGAGCCTGACACTCCTATGCAAGTCCTGCCCTTGCTGCTGATTAGGTGCCTAAACTTATGTAAGTAACTGCCTCTCTAGGAGCCTCAAGTTCTTCAGAGATGAAAAGAAAGAAAGAAAGTGAAGTCACTCAGTCGTGTCCGACACTTTGCGACCCCGTGGACTGTAGCCCACCCGGCTCCTCCATCCATGGGATTCTCCGGGCAAGTCCCCAGATAATAAAATGAATAACCCTCTCTCCAACAGTAATATACGTTTATTGATGAAAATATGGGGGAAAAACACATCCTACTGCTTGAACAAAACCAGTATATTATATTAATATAAGATATTAATAGTTTCCACATAAAGGGGCTGCTGTGACTGTTAAGAGGTTATATATAGAGAGATTTGGGCTTCCCTGGTGGCTCTGATGGTAAAACATATGCCTGCAATACAGAAGACCCGGGTTCAATCCCTGGGTTGGGAAGGGAATGGCAACCCACTCCAGTATTCTTGCCTGGAGAATTCCATGAACAGAGGAGCCTGGCAGGCTACAGTGCATGGGGTTGCAAAGAGTCAGACACGACTGAGGGACTAACACACAAACACACACATAGACTCGAGTAAGTAATAAAGCTCAGCGTTGATGCTCCATCTCCCTTACCTTTCTCCTGCATCCTTCTCCATACATCTTGGTGTCACCAAGGTCACCATAGGTGTTCAGGATATGATTTCTTATCTCTCTTCTGCCTTGACAATTGTTTCTCTAAGGTGCCAGTTTGAGGCATGACTCCACCACTAATTACTGCAAAGCTGTTGTCTAAAGGGGATGTTGGGAACAATGTGGAAGTGACTTGGACTTCATCAGAGTTGGAGTCTCATCATTGCTGTTCTTAGCTGTGTGGCTTTGGCAAGTCACCTAAGTCTCCCTGTGCCTCACTGTACTTACCTATAAGGGGGAGGGGAAATAATAGCACCTATCTCAGTGGGTGCCTTCACTTTCTATCTGCACTGCACCCCTTCTCTCCCACCACACCTTACCTCCCTGCTCACTTGGCTGGTTTGGTCTCACGCTGCACCAGCTGATGAACTAAGCCACTCCCCATCCCGGAGCAACAACAAACACCCAGGAGATGAGAGAGGAACTGGCCAGAAAAGAGTGACATGCAAGCCCTTTGGGGAAGGACTGAACAACCACAGAGCTGAACCCAAATTGTGTTCATCATTCAACCATTCATGCACCTGAATGCATGGGATGATTATTTGCTGACCCTTCCACTCAGGCCAGCCAAATTCTGGGCTTTGCCGGAGACAGAGTCAGCTGCCCGCATGGAGCTTCTGACATGTAGGCGAGAGAACCCCAGACATCAATTCCACACGGGGTAGGGGAGAGGGGAGCTCCAAGGGCTGTGGGAGCCCAGGGGACAGGATCCAATCCAGCTTGAGAATCAAGGCTGGCTGCTTGGATGAAGTGACACTTGAGGTGAGTTCATTCGATTTGGAGAGTCATTGTCTTCCATGCAGAAGACACTGTAAAGACACCTAAGGGAGAGCTTGGTACATTGAAGGACCCACTTGTTGTTAGTTCAGTGGCCAGAGCACAATGTGTGAGGCCCGGGTAGCAAGAGATGAGGCTCGAGAGGCTTGGCAGGGGCCATGGGTGGCCTTAATTGCCCAACAAGGAGCTAGAACTTTACCCTTATGTGGAGATGGGTGTCATAGAAGGAAGCAATGTTTTAACTTCTAAACCCGTATGTTCTCACTGGTGGTGTCCAGAATAGTAGGTTAAAGACAGCCAGTCTGGAAGCAGTGAGGCTGGGGAGTAGACTTGGGGTCATTCATATGAGAGATGCTGAGGCTAGATCAAGGTAGTGGCAGAGGATGAGGAAAAAGGGTGGAGTATTTGGGAGACAGAAAGAAGAATCAGCAGGACTTGGTGAGGGATTGGCTATGAGGAGAGAAGGGGAGTTTGGGCTGCACATAAAGCAGAGAATACAGAGGAAACATATAGCACATGTGCCAGGGAGTAATTAGATCATGATGGGAGGAACTCTAATGACTGAGAATTCAGTGTGGGATATCAGGGGCAGAAATACCTTTCTGGAAGAGGAGGGATTCAGGCTAAGACTCACTGTGTATCCTTGGACCAGTCACTATTTTCCTTTGGTCCTTCAGGTCTCCACCTGCTAAACTGAGAGACAGAGAATGACCATTGTGAGGCGTGAATCACATAAAAGAATGTCTAGGACTTCCCTGGTTGTCCAGTGGTTAGGACTCTGCACATCCACTGCAGGGGGCATGGGTGTGATCCCTGGTTGGGGAACTAAGATCCCCACATGCAAAGTGTTGTAGCCAAAAAATCAGAAAAAAATAAAAATAAAAATAGCCAAGCAGTCAAGTCACTCTCACCCTGGGAGGCCATATCTTGACAGTCAGGAGTGAGGGACTTCTCTGAACAGTGGACCCCAGAATGCCACTTCCTCAGGAAATACTTAAACCAAGGCCTCTCGGTTCTGATCTCAAGTCATCACCTGAGTTGCAGTGTGACCCCGAGTCAGTTCTAACCCACTTTGTGTCCCAGGTTTCCCACATGAAAAATAACAAAAGCATATGTGTGTTGGTGGAGAGGTGGATGGAATGTGTTCAAACGTCTTGTCCAGGTTTGTTATGCTTCAGTTCTATGACCCTGAATCCTTTTTTAAAAAGTCTAGCCCTGTCTCCATCGCTGACTTACTGTGTGGCCTTGAGCCAGCTTCTGGACCTCTCTGAGCCTATTTTCACATCTGGAATATCAGGAGATTGGATAAGAGAGTCTCTAACATCCAATGATTCTCCCTGGAGGATGCTCATCATCTTCTCCAGCTGAACACTTCAGACAAATCAGAGGAAAGCGAGGTCCAAATCTTCCGTCTTCTCCCACTGCCCTCCCCTCCCTACTGTCAGGAGCTCGCAGCACTGGCTCGCTTCCCAAACTTGTTGCTATGACAACGGGTTACAAATAACTCAGATGCAGACAAAGATTTTAACCCAAGAACTGCTGGGCCAATCAATGGCTTCTTCCTCTCTCTCCACATCAGACCGAGGGAACAATCTGATGAATTCTTTGGGATCAAATTACTCACCTGCTCACGAGCCTGCCAAGGCTCCTCAGTGTCATGCGGTTAAGTCCTGGCATCTTGAGGCCCTCCTGGAACCTGATTCAAATCCTTCCAATTACATTTCCCACTTGCTCCCATTAAAAGGGAGTCACTCCCATTTTTTGATCACCTACTGTCTGCCTGCCAGCCAATCCCTGTGTTGGATGCTTTACATACTGTAGCTAAGAAAATCTTCCCAGAATTCTATCAGATAAACATTATTATTCCTGTTTTATAGAGGAGAAAATTGAGGCTCACAAATATGACTTGAGTAAGGTCAGTGAGTCAGAATTCAAACTCAAATCCACCAGATTTCCAAACTCGGGCTTTTTCATTGCCAGTGGTTCACAAATGTTGGTCTACACACTTGGGGCATATTCAGATAATCTGAGACAGTTTACAGATTCAGATTCTAACTTCTATTCAAGAAGGTGGAACACATTTGTCTCCTCTAACTCCTGAGAACTCATAAAATAAGAGTAAAGGAATCAAGCGTATAAATCCACATCTCCAAAGAAAACTGGAGAATTTTCCATCAGTCAAGGAGAGACTGTAACAAGTTTCTGGCAAGCAGAAAGGGGCTGGAAGAGTGATAGTGAGAAAGCAGGGCAGGCAGAGGTGAAGCAAAATCCACACGTGGTGGGGGGCATCCATGAAGAGAATGTTGGTCTATCTTGCAAAATTCTGGTGAGACTCTGGTGCAGAAAAGTTATCCTGACAGTGCAAGTGAGGTGCAGAGCGCCCCATTAAGGGGAGAATTGAAAGTATGTGTTGGAATAGTTGACTCCCCCACCCTCCCTCTCACCTTCCCTGTGCTCGTGGGTAGACACAAAAGAGAAAAACATGTACACTCAAGCAGAATACAGAGAGTCCCCCAAAGAAACCAAACAGTCCCAGAGCAAAGCCTCCACTTTATGGACTCCTACTTTCACAACATAGGTTGTGTTGGTCCCCACTGGGGCACCTTAAGGAGAAATTTAATAGCAGACTTGACAAAACCCTACCCCTTCCATGAGCTCCCAACCAATCAATGTTTTATTGGTTTCATCTTAAATCTATGGGCTGAGAAGTTTAGGCAAATATGCTAATAGATTTATGAATGAACTGATGTAGCAAATATTAAGGCTGGGAGCTTTTCAAGTGAACAAAAACCTAAGCAATTAAATACAGGAATACAAAAAAGGCCAAAATAATCCAGGTAATTATAGTACATTTCTTGACTCTGTAGCAACTATGGATTTACTAGGAATCAGGATACAAACACATTGGAAGGGAGGGAAAGTATGAATGTATGTGTGGAGAGGGATAAAATCCTTTTCTACCATAACGAGATGTCAAGAGGTAATGTCTCAAATTGCTAAGAAATTGTAGCATATTATTAGAGAAATGAAATCAAAACTACAATCAGTTATCACCTCACACCAGTCGGAATGGCCAACATCAAAAATCTACAAACAAGTGCTGGAGAGGGTATGGAGAAAAGGGAACCCTGTTGCACTGTTGGTGGGAATGTAAGTTGATACAACCACTATGGAGAACAGTATGGAGATTTCTTAAAAATCTAGGAATAAAACTACCATGTGACCCAGCAATCCCACTACTGGGCAAATACCCTGATAAAACCACAATTGAAAAAGACACATGTATCCCGATGTTCACTGCAGCTCTATTTACAATAGCCAGGACATGGAAGCAACCTAAATGCCCATCAACAGATGAATGGATAAACAAGTTGTGGTACATACACACAATGACTCAGCCATAAAAAGGAACAAATTAGAATCAGTTGAACTGAGTTGGATGAACCTAGAGCCTGTTATAGTAACAGCCTGTCTATAGTATAGAGCCTGAGTGAAGTAACTCAGAAATACAAATACCATATATTAATGCATATAGATAGAATCTAGAAATATCATACAGATGAACCTATCTGCAGGGCAGCAATGGAGACACAGACATAGAGAACAGACTTGTGGACACAGTGGGGGAAGGAGAGAGTGGGAGAAATTAAGAGAGTAGCATTGAAATATATACATAATTGTGTGTAAAATAGCTAGCTAGTGGAGAAGGCAATGGCACCCCACTCCAGTACTCTTGCCTGGAAAATCCCATGGACGGAGGAGACTGATAGGCTGCAGTCCATGGGGTCGCTAAAAGTCAGATACGACTGAGCGAGTTCACTTTCACTTTTCACTTTCATGCATTGGAGAAGGAAATGGCAACCCACTCCAGTGTTCCTGCCTGGAGAATCCCAGGGACGGGGGAGCCTGGTGGGCTGCCATCTATGGGGTCGCACAGAGTCGGACACGACTAAAGTGACTTAGCAGCAGCAGCAGCAGGAATTTGCTATAAATATATAATACAAGGAGCCTAGCCTGGTGTTCTGTGATGACCTAGAGGGGAAGGATGGGGGTGTGGGAAGAAGGCTCAAAAGGGAGGGGATATATGTGTAATTATGGCTGATTTGAGTTGTTGTATGGCAGAAATCAACATAACACTATAAAGCAATTATTCTCCAGTTAAAATTTTAAAAAATAGTAGCATAAGTATAAGTACCTTCCTTAGAAACATGGTGTTAAAAATCCTTTCAGCTACAAGTAACAAAAAACCCAACTTATAGTGGCTTAAACAAATACAACATTATTTATTTATTTGTAGTATTTTCACTTATTTATTTGGCTGTGCCACATCTTAGTGTAGTATGTGGGATCTTTAGCTATGGCATGTGAACTCTTAGCTGGGACATATGGAATCTAGTTCCTGGGCCAGGGCCCCCTGCATTGGGAGCACAGAGTCTTAGCCACTGGACTACCAGAAAAGTTCCTATTTATTTTTAAAGATGTTAACTTATTAACAGAAGTGCCATGCCAGGGTTCAGCTGCTCAATGATGCCCTCAAGGATCCAGGTTCTTTCTAACTTTATCTTCCTTACTGTGTGGTGTCTACATTCTCATGTTCATCCCTTCACGATCACAAGATTACTGTCACAGCTTCATGCGGCACAATTATATTCAAGGCAGAAAAAAGAAGGGGACATTGTGTGTCTCAGGAAAACAAGAGCCTTTCAAAAGGCCGCCAGCAAATATGTCATGGCCATAACTGGGACACATGGCCATCTCTCTAGCTGCAGGGGAGGCTAAGAAATTATCTGGCTCTTCATCCTCTGAACGGGAGATGACAAGAGAGAAGAGGGGTTTGGAGTAGTAAATGCCAGAAGGAAAAGCCAAAGACTGGTAAAATAAAGTAGTTACCTCTAGGGAGCAGGATTTGAAGTAGGAAGGAGTGGGACAGGATATTGCTGGGGTTTTTTTATGAGACCTTTAGCATTAGTTTATTTTTTAACTATGTAAAGTATTAATATTACTTTGATGAAAATAAAAATTTAGAAATAAAATGTTATGGTTTCTACAAACAAAAACATTTGAGAAATAAAAGCTGGTAGTTGCTTTCTGTCTCCAGAGAGAAAAGAACATCAATTAGCGTTAGAAGCTAAAGAGCCAGAATTGGCACTTTATTGGACTAAGGTATCTTGGGTGTCTACCCACTGATCTGACAGAAAATTGTTCCATCACTATTAACCTGAATGTGGCTGTTGGAAACTGCTACAGCACTACGTAGTAGTTACATGGGTTGACTGTGGTTAGACAGTCCTAGTGCAATTTCCTATGTGCCATTTATTAGCTTTGTGACCCTGTGCAATAGACACCTGGGAAACTCACTCTCCTTCTTTATGAAATGAAGGTAATTCAAGAACCTAGTACTGAGTAAGCACTCAGCAAGTGTTATCTACTGCAATACAAATGTTAAGTGTTCTGACCAGTGATGTAATTTGGGTGTACTTTAACAAAGAGTCGGACACGACTGAGCAACTGAACTGAACTGAACTAACAGTATTATGCTTCTACTGAGTTCTTTTTTTTAATCCTATTCATGGGCTTCGACTGGACTATCCATGAAAATTATTATTTGTTCCTGAGAGATGTGTGTGCATAGCCTTTGCTCATAGAAGATATGTAGTATGAACCATCAAGAACTGTTCAGGCTTGGATTGCTGTTGGCTCCTGTTGGAAGAAAGATGGTAAAAAGGAACTAGGCTCGATTATCTCCACTACATATATTGTTATTTAACTTTAAAAACAACCCACCCTGTGAAATGTGCTGCTGACTACTGTGATTGCCTTGTATAGGCCACATGGATCAGGTCACCACTGCAGGAAGTAGGTGTGAGAATGTTCCAGAAAGAAAAATGATATGGGGAGTGCTGTGCTGGCACAGGAAGTACAGTTGACCTTGGAGTGGGGAACAGAACAATGACCTCCTCTCTCTGATGTCAAGGTGAGAGCTGGAGATCTGGACTCTAGGTAGGGAGCATATGGCCAAAAATCATCCAGTTGGTGGATAATCTTTCCCACATGTGGTATCAGGTAGGGACATCCAATAAGTGGCTCCCTCCTGAGGGGTGTAGGTGACATTGTTTTGGAGAGGTAATATCTGGTATCCATTTAGTTTTCCTTTCTGGCCTGGTAATTATCATCTGTTATTCTCAAGATTCCAATAAAGTTCTATTAAGCACACATACAGAGAAGATATTGCATCCATTAAAAAAAAAGATACTATGAAAAAAGCATCTTTGGAGACTAAGAAAGAGTACTTAGAAATTTTAAATGACTGCCTAAAATGAGAAAGTTCAATAGAAGATAAAGTCAGGAAAATGTCCCAGAATACAGAACAAGAAAGGAAAGACATGGAAAATATGAGAGAAAAGAAAAAGAAAATGACCCAGGAGGTCTTAAATCCAACTAACAGGACATATAGGAAGGGAACAGGGAAAATAGGCGAGAGAAAATTTGCAAAGAAATAAAACTGGTTTCTTGGAGGAGGGAGCATATGAGTCTTCAGGTTGAAAAGGCCCAACCACCAGGTGCCCAGTAGAACAGGTGGGGGAAAAAACACACTTTGGGGGTCATCACTGTAATATTTCAAAACACTAATGATGATCCTATACGTGAGACAGCAAAAGAGATGCAGATGTAAAGAATTTTGGATTCTGTGGGAGAAGGTGAGGGTGGGATGATTTGAGAGATAGCATTGAAACATGTATACCACCATATGTGAAACAGATCGCCAGTCCAGGTTCAATGCATGAGACAGGGTGCTCAGGGACAGTGCACTGGGATGACCCTGAGGGATGGGGTGGGGAGGGAGGTGGGGGGGGGGGTTCAGGATGGGGAACACATGTACATCCATGGCTGATTCATGTCAATGTATGGCAAAAACCACTACAATATTGTAAAGTAATTAGCCTCCAATTAAAATAAATAAATTTACAAAAAAGATCATAAGACAATTATATGCCAAAAAATAGCTTAACGTAGAAGAAATGAATAAATTCCCAGAAACATATAACCTACCAAGCTTAGATCTTGAAGAAATAGAAATTCTGAACAGATCTGTAACTACTGAGAAGACTGAATCAGTAATCAAAAACTTCCCAACAAAGAAAACATAGAACAACACGGCTCCAATGATGATTTCTACCAATATTTAAAAACAAGTCAATATATCTCAAACAGTTCTAAAAAACAGAAGAAGAAGCACATCCAAATTATCAAAAACAAAACAAATGTTGTTGGAGAAATTGAAACTCATGCACATTGCTGATGGGAATGCAAAATGGTATAGCTGCTATGGGAAACAGTATGGATAGTCCTCAAAAATTTCAAAATAGAATTATCATATGATCCACCAATCTCATTACTGGATATTTATCCAAAGAATTTCAGTCAACATCTTGAATAAATATTGGCACTCCAGAGTTCACTGTAGCAGTTATTCACAATAGCCAAGATATGGAAACAACCTAAATGTCCATTGACAGATAAGCCAATAAAGAAAATGCTGCATATACATACAGTGAATACTATTCAACCTTAAAAAAGTAAATCTGAAATATGTGACAGCATGGATGAACCTTGAGAACATTATTCTAAGTGAAATAAGCCATCACAGAAAAACAAATATTGCACAATTCTACTTATTTGAGTATCAGAAATACTCAAATGCATAAAAACAAAGAGTAGAATGATAGTTTTCAGGGACTGGTGGGATGGGGGTAAACAGGGAATTATTAATCAATGGGCATAAAAGTTTCAGTCAAGTAAGAGAAATAAGCTCTAGAGATGTGGTTATACAACACTGTACTTACAGAGTACAATACAATAATATATACTTCAAAATTTATCAAGAGGGTTGATCTCATGTTGTATTGTTACCACATACACACACACACAAAGTAAAACAGAGGCTATGCATACTCTGCAGCCCAGAAATCCCACTTCTAAGTATGTTTCCTAGTGAATTTTCCGTGTATATGAAGAGTCATATACAAGAATGCTTACTGCAACATTATTTATAGTAGTAAAAACCTATAAACAACCTGAATGTCTGTGGAATGCTGTGTGGCAATTCATATGAATAAACTAGAGCATTTGTATTAGTATGTATAGATTCTAAAATTAATGTTAAAGAATATTTTTGTAATGTTTTGTATAAAAGTGTTTTCATAAAAAAAAAGTATGAAGAAAAAAAAACATAAGCTTCCAGAGTTAGGGAAAGTCATCAACAAAAATTGAGAACCCAACTTACAATTAGCAACACTACATGCTGAAAGCATACTTACAAAATTCAGAGGCAAACTGTTTTTTAATATAGAATTCTAAAGACAAACTATCATTCAAATATAAAGGCAAAATAATGCTACATTTTAAGATATGCCGAGACCACAAAATTTACCTTCTTAGGAAGTTACTTGAGAATGTCTTCCAAGAAAATATGTGATGTATCAGTCAGGATTGTTGAGTGCAAGTGACAGAAGCTGCCTCTAGTTAACTTAAGCAGAAGAGGGACTTATTGCCAGGTCATTTTGTAGCTCACAGAAGTCTGGAGAATCGGGCAGAAGCCACAGCTAAGGCCACACTGTGGGGACAACCGGATCCAAATGCTATGGGCACTGCAAGCCCACTGCTCTGACCCCTGGACATCATCCTATCATCACATGCCACTGAAGACAAACTCTATAATCATCTGTCTGTTCTCATTTATTTGTGGTCAACTTTAGGATTGTGTTAATCATGTTCTTCAGTCCATGGCATATTATTTTCATCAGTCCATTCAAGGCCCCTTTTTTGCTTGATTTCATTGTAGTATTATTTTTCCCTGTCAGTTCCCACCCCTTCCCCCACTCTCCTGCCCAGCTCAGTGACTCTAGTTAGTGTATGTCATGTATGAAGTGAAGTGAAGTCGCTCAGTCGTGTCCGACTCTTTGCGACTCCATGGACTGTAGCCCACCAGGCTCCTCCCTCCATGGAATTCTCCAGGCAAGAGTACTGGAGTGGGTTGCCATTTCCTTCTCCAGGGGATCTTCCCGACCCAGGGATCGAACCTGGGTCTCCAGCATTCCAGGCAGATGCTTTAACCTCTGAGCCACCAGGGAAGCCCAATGTCATGTATACACACTTCCAATTCATCTTCCATAGATCTACTTACATATATGCACATCCATGATATTATAGTATTGTTTTACATTTACACAAATGGTAAATTTGTGCTATAAACTTCATTCTCTTTTTTATCTTTACCATTCAACACTAGGTTTTAGAGACTTATGTGGCTACATGTAAATTCAACTATTTTATTTATTCCATCCTATGAATATATCACAGTTTGCTTATCCAGTCCCATGGTGATGGTCACCTGGATTGCTTTCAACTCTTCACTATCATAAACAATGCTGGCTTCCTCAATGGCTTGGTGGTAAAGAGTCCTCCTGCAATGCAGGAGACACAAGAAATGTAGTTCCGATCCCTGGGTCGGGAAGACCCCCTGGAGAAGGAAATGGCAACCCACTCCAGTATTTTTGCCTGGGAAATCCCATGGACAGAGAAGCCTGGCAAACTACAGTCCATGGGTTGCAAGGAATTGGACATGACTGAGTGACTAAGCAAGCATAAACAATGCTGCAATAAACCACCTCAACTATACTTCCCTAATGACCTGTGTTAAGTATTCTCTGGAATATATACCCAGGAGTGCAATTGCTGGGTTGTAGGGTATACATATACTTTACAGGAGATACTGCCAAACTGTTCTCTGGAACACCTGTACCATTTTACACTCCACCCACAGTTTTCTTTTCCTCTCATCATCAGTGCTTTGATGATATCTGACTTTCTCCATGTTGCCATTCTTGTAGTGATTTCTCAATGTTATTTTAATTTTCATTTCTCTATTTGCAGAGTTGAAAATCTCTTAATGTATTCAAGTTTCCCCTTGTGTTAATTCAAGTTTTTCCTTCTGTTAATTACTCCTTTTCCCATTTTCTTCTTGGATTTACTATCTTCTTTTTCTAGTTATTAATCTTTTGTCAGTTTTACATATTGCAAGCATATTCTCCTAATATGTCATCCACTTGTTAATCTTATATATTCCTGTCTCCTTTGTGTTGTTCACACTGGATTCAAAGCTATGAATAGAATATTCGGTCCTTGCTGCCTGGTGGGCAGGGAAAGGAAGTATAACTACCTTTGGTTTCCATAGAGGAAGTGGAGGCCTGCCTCTCATTGAGACTCACACGAAGAGGAATCCCTCCAAACAGGATGAAGATTTAAATACTAGGCAGTCCAGCATATATCTTTCATCCCAGATTTACTCTAAAAATATGCTTTCACAATATAGTGCCTCATATAACCAAAAAATGCACATTCCTTCTCTAAAGGGAGACAGCAACAACATAAGTTATAATGCTTTCATGTGCAAGCAATATAAAACCCAACTCAAACTGGCTTAAATAATAAATGCAATTTATTGGCTCACTTAACTGACAAGTCCATAGGCAGGGAAGACTTCAGGCCCGGTATGATCAGGAGTATGGATCCATTTCTCTGTAATTCTCTTGGCTCTGCCTTCTCCATTTGTCAGCTCCGTTCTCAGGTAAGCCTTCCACATGCTCAAAAGGTGGCTAACAACAGCAATCAGACTACATACTTCTTTGCTCATGTCCAAGGGAAGACAACTATGTCTTCCCTCAAAATCTGAACAAAAAGCTTCAGTGATTGGATCATCTCTGAACCAATCATCACTGTGATAATGTGGGAGATTACTCAGACTGGTTTATATCATAAAGTTCTATACCTAGAGTTGGCAATGGGGTCAATTCCACTCAAATTGCACAGCTGTTAATACAATGGGGGAGGAGAGGAATGGATGGTGGAGAACAACTACAAAGGCCACTACAAAGGAGTAAACTGTTAAGAGGAAGATATAAGGTCCAGGAAAGATTGGGTCCAACCCAGAAGAGTAATGAAGGGACGTCCCAGGATGACAGTTGTGCTGCAGGCCTACAGAGCAACCAGTCCAAATTGGAGCAGGAAGACGGAGGGCTCCAGGAGGAAGGTATCTGGGGAAAAAGGGGATTCAAATGATTTTACACTTTCCTTAAGAACTTGGAACAACTTAAGAAGGAGATAAAGTCAGACAATGCAAGGAAAAAAGAAAGGCAATTAGAAACTCCAGGAAAAAACAAAAACTGTATAAGAAAAGAAATGTAATCCTAGGACACTTGAGCATTAGGAACAACATTTACATAATCATAACAACATAAACACTTTATTGACTTTAAACCTTTTAGAATGACCTGTTAGCAAAGTATGGATGATTTAATTTTGGTTATCGAACAGAATGTAAATATTATTAATCTTGTTAATATAAAAATATAAATGAGAGAAGTTGAGAGACTGAAAGAGGGAATATAAATCTATTATTTAAAGGTACAAAGATAAGAAATAGAGGACATATAATTAATGACATGTCTTATATTGGGGGCATGGGAAGAGGGCAGTCGGTGGTATTAATAGCAGGAAGTAACAGATAATGTCTAAAAGTGGTAAGTTGATAAATAGAAAAAAATTGTATATTATTCAAAGATATGAAGATTATTATCAGAAAAGTAAAAAATAAACAGTTATAAGTAGACTAGTAGATTTCTAGGACAAGATGGCAGACTTACCACATGTTTATCTCCATTCCCACCTGAAACCTTGCTAAAGTAATAGTAAAGGAATAAAAAAAAGTATAAAAACACAATGATGAAGAGAATGTCCATCAGGAGCAGGTCCATCAGCAAAAGAGATTCCAAATGTCTGGAAGATAGGAAGAAAATGGAGGATAGATGATTGATGAAGCATGGTAGAGGAAGCCACAGCCTGGAGTATGCATGGAGGTGATGCCACTGAGGAGTTGTTGATCTTTCTGTGTAGTAGCCTGGAGTGTCTTGGGTCTTAACAACGTCAGGTATGATATAGAGTACGAGTGAGATGTTGGTCTGAAACCAGGGTGATAAATTGGGAAGCTGTATACTGACCTGTTAACCCAACCCTCTGTGTACAATTCACAGTAGCCAGGCGTCTACCCATTAGGCAAAACCAGACATTTCTTCTCTAAGGCAATTGAACAAGCTCAGAGAAAGATCTTTATGTTTTGGCACAGCATAGTAGTCAACTATTTTCCAATCATTCTAAAGGTAAGCCACCAGTCACCTAGCCCTGTACCCCATACACAGAGCTTTGAATCCAATTTTATTGCTGTGTTCTTAAATATGAGCAAACCACTATACATTACCAGGGATCTGAGAAAAGATTACAAATTGAAAGAGACCACAATAAGCAAATGGGGGAAAAACAAATCCCAAAGGAAATAAATATTTCAAAGAACACAATGATATATAAAAATACCTCTATTACTCCAAGAGAGATTCAAGATAATAGTACATCCATTAAACAAGTACAAGATGATATAAGAAAAGATAACATGAATGGATATTTGGAAATTTAAAAATGTGATTGGTAAAATGAAGAGAAATGCAGGGCTTTCCTGGTGGTCCAGTGGTTAAGAATCTGCCTGCCAATGCAGGGGACACAGATTCCATCCCTAGTCCGGGAAGATTCCACATGCTGTGTGGCAACCAAGCCTATGTGCCAAAATTGCCAAGCCTGTGCTCTAGAGCCAGTGAACCACAACTACTGAACCCATGTGCCTAGAGAAGCCTGTGCATCACAACTAGAGAGCAGCCCGCACTTACAACTAGAGGAAGCCCACGTGGGACAACAAAGACCCAGTGCAAGAAGGAAGAAAGAGAGAAAGAAAAGAAGGAAGGAAGAGAAGGGAAGAAATGCAAGAGAAGAGTTGGAAAATAAAGTTAAATCTTCTTCCAGAAAGTAAACAAAAACAAAGGGAGAGAGAAAACTAGGAAGGGGAGAGGGAAGGAGGTAGGAGGTGTGGCAGCAGTAGACAGAACAGATAAAAAATACAAAAGATCAATTCAGAAAGTCTAACATTCCACTTTAATGAGTTCCAGGAGAGAACAACAACAAAAACAGAAAAGAGAAACGTATCAAAGAATTTTATCAAAGAATATGAGAATTTTCCAGAATTAAAGAATTTCAAAATGAAGAGGTCTATCCAATGACCAATGCAATGAATGACAAATCCCAAAACTTAAACACATAATTAGGAAATTTTAAAATACCACAAATACAGTTTTCAAAAAATTACTAAAGAGGGGAGTGAATGGAGTAGAAGTACTTTTCCCTATTCCTCTCCCCAAGTACAGCTAAAATCCTAGGACATTACATATAAACATAAGACTGAGAGGTGGAGAGAAGGCAAACCTGCTGAGGGCCTCAGTAGCAGAGGAGCAACGTGGTGATGATTTCTTTCGGTTTCCTTTTTACCTCACATATCCTAGACTTGGTGCTGGATAAGATGGTAATTAGATAATAACCATTCTACTCCAGCCAAACACCACAGGAAAAACTGTAGTCCCACCAGCAAAGGCCAAGTGGGGAGCTTAGACTTCTACCTTTGCTGGCTATAAAGAGTAACTCTTCCCCTCCTCACTGGGGTAGTGTTTGGGAAGGCTGAGTGGGGAGCCAGAACTTCCACCCTCATCTAAGAGTAATGAGAAAACCCTCTCTCTGGGGTATGAACACACTGAGTGGGGATACTGGACTTCCATGTCCAACTGATAGTAACAAGTCAGTGTCTCCTCTTTCACTGCTGGAACAGTGTCTGAGGAGGCAAGGTAAAACAAGATATTTAAGTAATCCTCATATTTAACCCAATACCCCAAATCCCCAGGTTTCAACTGAGAATCACTCATCATACCAAGAACCAAGAAAACCTCAATTTGAATGAGAAGACACTCAATAGACTCAACACCATGATGACAGAGATGTTAAAAATCATCTGACAAGGGTTTTTAAGGAGCCCCATCATAAAAATGCTTTAATGGACAATAAGGAATATGCTTAAAACAAGTGAAAAAATACAAATTGTCAGTAAAGAAATAGAAGATATAAAGAAGAATCAAATGGAAATTGTAGAACTGAAAAATACAATAACCCAAACAAAATGGATGGATGGCAAAAAAGGAGGGGACAGAGGAGAGAATCAGTTAACTGGAATATAGAACAACAGAAATTACCCAATCTGGAAAAAGAGAGAAAATAGACTAGGAAAAAGGTGAACAGAGCCTTAGGGACCTGCGACACTATAAGAAAAAAAATCTAACATTCATGTCTTTGAGGTCCCAGAAAGACAGAAGAAATAAATGAGTTAATATTTACATAAGAGCAATGAAACTTCAAAGTTCTGTGGGAAAATGGTTTTGAATCTCAAACTTTAGGGGACATCCCTGGCGATCCAGTGGTTAAGACTCTGTGCTTTCACTGCAGGGAGTATGAGTTCAATCCCTGGTCAGGGAACTAATATCCTAACATCCTGTGAATGCTTCAAGGTACAGTCACAAAACCACAATCAATCAATCAAACAAAAAAATCCCACAAGAAATGAAACTTTGTATCCAAGCATAAGAATGGAATACAGTATCCAGGAAGTCTATCTCCTATACAACCTTTCTGAGAAGTTACTTGAGGATGTATACTATCAAAAGAATGGGAACCACCAGTAAATAGTCATACAACCAAGGAAAGCTGTGAAGGAAAGTTCCAAAGTGACAGTCATGCATCAGGCCTGGAGAACAACTAGTCCAGATTTGAGAAAGGGATGGAGGGTTCCAAGAAGGGGGTCTTTTTTGTTTGGGGGGCGGTAGACTTGATGTACCTAAAGTAATAAAGATTTTTGAAAAGAAAAAATGGAATATATGAAAAAGTAAAATAGTAAAAGAGAAATAGAATTAGAAACTTCCAAAAAAATGAAAAACTGCTTCAAGGAAATTATAAAAGTACATCGATTGGCTCTGCAATTAACAATATTTACTTGCCTGGAGAATCCCAGGGATGGCGGAGCCCAGTGGGCTGCCATCTGTGGGGTCGCACAGAGTCGGACACGACTGAAGCGACTTAGCAGCAGCAGCAGCAGAGTCATGTTAATAGTAACTGTTTATTGCTTTTAAACTTCTAGGATCAAACTAAAGACAACACACACAGAAAAAGCCTTAAANGTCAGGAAGATCCCCTGGAGTAGCAAATGGCAACCCACTCCAGGATTTTTTCTTGAAGAATTCCATGGATAGAGAAGCCTGGTGGGCTACAACCCATGGAATCACAAAGGGCTAGACATGACTGAGCAGCTAAGCACGCACATGCCATTCCCTTTTATATATTCAGCACCTTTGGGATGTCAACTCAACGTTACCACCAATGTTACTACCATGCAATGGCAGGGTTGATTGTATATAACTTCTAAACCGCCTTGAGTGCAAAGTTGGAACCATCAGCTACCTTCCTAAATTAACCTCTGATAGATTGGGGGCAAAAACAAAAATCCTTCCAATCAAGGTCTTACAAGTCCAGTGTTATTATGAAGCATTGTTATTACAAAATAGCACACAGAGTTGAAATGTAAGACAAATCCTCATGATTCATGCATGTAAAATATATGGAGGGACTTACCTGCCAGAACTTGCATCCCTGCTTGATGTCCTTCCTTCCTCCTCTGCTCCCCTGACTATGTCCCCACTTCCTTAGCAACTCCCCTTGGGGATACTCTGTGCTCCCAGTGTAGGAGGTCAGGGTTTGATCCTCGGTCAGAGAACTAGCTCTTGCATGCTGCAAGGAAGATTTCCCATATGGTAGTGAAGACCCCAGGTGGCACAGCTAAGACCCAACACAGCCAAATAAATAAATAAAAAGAAATATTAAGACATATGCAGTAAAGAAATGAACAAGATTGGCTACCCATTTTCCACTCCCATGTTCATGATTGCAAATGTAATAGTGAGAAATACTTCAACTCTTTGGAAGAACCACAAATATGAGAGTCAAACATTCTCTCATAACGACTGATCGTGAGTTCCCAATATTCCTTACTGGAATGCTGACTACCAATTTGTGCTTGAAGAAGCCCAGGAGACCTTATTCAGCAATCTTGTTTGTGATTTCTAACATCAAATAAAATTCTTCCTTTTCTAGCTATTTTAAAAATCTCCCTGGAATATTAATAATAGAGGGGAATAATTGGATGTGTTAGTGTAAATAACTCAGTGTCTATTTTTGTCAATATGTTTTAAAATAATCAACCAATCAAGTAATTGTTAAGTCTCTGAGATGACAGCAGATGTCGCCTGCCTAAAAATAGGACACAAAAACAGAGCCACTCTTCTTAATTTAATACTTTTTTCTCACAACTCAAGGATTAAAACAGCTAGTTAGTTGGGTTATTAATCACTGGTACAAACTATTTTTCTGAAGAATGAGTTCTGAATAATTTAGGGGACAATTCTTGACCCCTATTCCCCAACACTGGCCATGAAAAGCAGGACCACAGTGATGTCAAAGCATGAAAATGATTGATCCAATAAGTGGCCCCTGGCTCTTGGTCTTTACAGAACAGGGTCTTTACCCAAGACCTGTGGACACAGGAATTTGGGAACAGCTGTCAGAGCCCCACTGTGGATCTCAAGTTCTTTTTCTTTGCTGTACATGCCTTTTGTGGGAGGGTGTTTGTGGCTTCTACCAGATTCTTAAATGGGTTCATGTTCAGCATGAAATCTGAAAAACCCCTGCAACAGAATGTCCCAGTTTTGCTCACACAGGATACTTTGATTTCCTGCCCCAATCTAGCCTCTAGCCACACCAGCCTAAAGATAAGAGATGAGGGATGCTATCATTCACCTTGCCACAAGGCATCAGAGGCAGCTTAGGGCCTGGAAAGGTGAGGAAAAACAAGGCAACTGGAACAGTTTTGAAACATATACCACACCATCACGCTTTCCAAGTTGCTCTTGACTAGAAATTTGGCAGAATGACCTAGAGAAGCCTGTGCATCACAACTAGAGAGCAGCCCGCACTTACAACTAGAGGAAGCCCACGTGGGACAACAAAGACCCAGTGCAAGAAGGAAGAAAGAGAGAAAGAAAAGAAGGAAGGAAGAGAAGGGAAGAAATGCAAGAGAAGAGTTGGAAAATAAAGTTAAATCTTCTTCCAGAAAGTAAACAAAAACAAAGGGAGAGAGAAAACTAGGAAGGGGAGAGGGAAGGAGGTAGGAGGTGTGGCAGCAGTAGACAGAACAGATAAAAAATACAAAAGATCAATTCAGAAAGTCTAACATTCCACTTTAATGAGTTCCAGGAGAGAACAACAACAAAAACAGAAAAGAGAAACGTATCAAAGAATTTTATCAAAGAATATGAGAATTTTCCAGAATTAAAGAATTTCAAAATGAAGAGGTCTATCCAATGACCAATGCAATGAATGACAAATCCCAAAACTTAAACACATAATTAGGAAATTTTAAAATACCACAAATACAGTTTTCAAAAAATTACTAAAGAGGGGAGTGAATGGAGTAGAAGTACTTTTCCCTATTCCTCTCCCCAAGTACAGCTAAAATCCTAGGACATTACATATAAACATAAGACTGAGAGGTGGAGAGAAGGCAAACCTGCTGAGGGCCTCAGTAGCAGAGGAGCAACGTGGTGATGATTTCTTTCGGTTTCCTTTTTACCTCACATATCCTAGACTTGGTGCTGGATAAGATGGTAATTAGATAATAACCATTCTACTCCAGCCAAACACCACAGGAAAAACTGTAGTCCCACCAGCAAAGGCCAAGTGGGGAGCTTAGACTTCTACCTTTGCTGGCTATAAAGAGTAACTCTTCCCCTCCTCACTGGGGTAGTGTTTGGGAAGGCTGAGTGGGGAGCCAGAACTTCCACCCTCATCTAAGAGTAATGAGAAAACCCTCTCTCTGGGGTATGAACACACTGAGTGGGGATACTGGACTTCCATGTCCAACTGATAGTAACAAGTCAGTGTCTCCTCTTTCACTGCTGGAACAGTGTCTGAGGAGGCAAGGTAAAACAAGATATTTAAGTAATCCTCATATTTAACCCAATACCCCAAATCCCCAGGTTTCAACTGAGAATCACTCATCATACCAAGAACCAAGAAAACCTCAATTTGAATGAGAAGACACTCAATAGACTCAACACCATGATGACAGAGATGTTAAAAATCATCTGACAAGGGTTTTTAAGGAGCCCCATCATAAAAATGCTTTAATGGACAATAAGGAATATGCTTAAAACAAGTGAAAAAATACAAATTGTCAGTAAAGAAATAGAAGATATAAAGAAGAATCAAATGGAAATTGTAGAACTGAAAAATACAATAACCCAAACAAAATGGATGGATGGCAAAAAAGGAGGGGACAGAGGAGAGAATCAGTTAACTGGAATATAGAACAACAGAAATTACCCAATCTGGAAAAAGAGAGAAAATAGACTAGGAAAAAGGTGAACAGAGCCTTAGGGACCTGCGACACTATAAGAAAAAAAATCTAACATTCATGTCTTTGAGGTCCCAGAAAGACAGAAGAAATAAATGAGTTAATATTTACATAAGAGCAATGAAACTTCAAAGTTCTGTGGGAAAATGGTTTTGAATCTCAAACTTTAGGGGACATCCCTGGCGATCCAGTGGTTAAGACTCTGTGCTTTCACTGCAGGGAGTATGAGTTCAATCCCTGGTCAGGGAACTAATATCCTAACATCCTGTGAATGCTTCAAGGTACAGTCACAAAACCACAATCAATCAATCAAACAAAAAAATCCCACAAGAAATGAAACTTTGTATCCAAGCATAAGAATGGAATACAGTATCCAGGAAGTCTATCTCCTATACAACCTTTCTGAGAAGTTACTTGAGGATGTATACTATCAAAAGAATGGGAACCACCAGTAAATAGTCATACAACCAAGGAAAGCTGTGAAGGAAAGTTCCAAAGTGACAGTCATGCATCAGGCCTGGAGAACAACTAGTCCAGATTTGAGAAAGGGATGGAGGGTTCCAAGAAGGGGGTCTTTTTTGTTTGGGGGGCGGTAGACTTGATGTACCTAAAGTAATAAAGATTTTTGAAAAGAAAAAATGGAATATATGAAAAAGTAAAATAGTAAAAGAGAAATAGAATTAGAAACTTCCAAAAAAATGAAAAACTGCTTCAAGGAAATTATAAAAGTACATCGATTGGCTCTGCAATTAACAATATTTACTTGCCTGGAGAATCCCAGGGATGGCGGAGCCCAGTGGGCTGCCATCTGTGGGGTCGCACAGAGTCGGACACGACTGAAGCGACTTAGCAGCAGCAGCAGCAGAGTCATGTTAATAGTAACTGTTTATTGCTTTTAAACTTCTAGGATCAAACTAAAGACAACACACACAGAAAAAGCCTTAAAAAAAAAAAAAAAAAGGAAAGAAAAAAAAAAAGAAAAAGCCTTAATCTGATTACAGAATAGAATTCAATGTTACCAACTTTGATATATAAAAGACCAGATGATAGAAGTTAAGAGATTGAACAGTGGGGAAGAAGGCAAATAGGAAAGGTATTCTCATCTAACAAAGTTCTGGTTCAGAAAAATGGTCTCTCGCTCATGGAACAAGGAATCAGTGTTGCTTAAATTCAGAAAAGTTATCTAATAGAGAAACTAAATCATATTAAAAACAGGAAGAACAAGAGTTGAACTTGGTGTAAATTATCTAAATCCTCATCTGTCATAGCAGGACATAAAAGACACATCATATGGCATATTATTTAGAAGTGGGGTAACAATCAGAAGAAATAATGAAAAGTGGATGCTAATAACAAGATGGTAGATGTCCAACTCTTTGTGACCCCATGAACTATACAGCCCATGGAATTCTCCAAGCCAGAATCCTGGAGTGGGTAGCCGTTCCCTTCTCCAGGGGATCTTGCCAACCCAGGGCTCAAACCCAGGTCTCCCACATTGCAGGTGGATTCTTTACCAGCTGAGCCACAAGGAAAGATCAAGAATACTGGAGTGGGTAGCCTATCCCTTCTCCAGGGTATCTTTCTGACCCAGGAATCGAACTGGGGTCTCCTGCATTGCAGGCAGATTCTTTACCAACTGTGCT
Source organism: Cephalophus harveyi (assembly GCA_006410635.1). Taxonomy (NCBI): domain Eukaryota; kingdom Metazoa; phylum Chordata; class Mammalia; order Artiodactyla; family Bovidae; genus Cephalophus; species Cephalophus harveyi. The sequence continues at coordinate 295,466 of SJYT01081836.1, forward strand.
ATCATGCAGGGAAACCCCTCAGAAAAGTTATTTAACAGAGAAACTAAATCAGATTAGAAGCAGGAAGGACAAGAGTTGAACTTGGTGTAAATTATCTAAATCCTTATCTGTCATAGCAGGACATGAAAGACACATCATATGGAATATTATTTAGATATGGAAATAACAATCAGAAGAAATAACTAAAAGTAGATGCTAACAAGATGGTAGAGTAGGGATGAGGGCACATGTGTGTCAGTACTTTTTTGGTACTGGTTTATTGTTTTCTGAACATTGTGTATGCATTACTTCTATTTTAAAATGAACACATATTTAAAATTAATTTTTAAAAACAGAAAAAGGACATTCCTGCCCGCCACTTACTCCCTCCCCTCAAATCCCCTTGTTCCTGGCAGACTTAATGGTGAAGTGAAGTTGCTCAGTTGTGTCCGACTCTTTGCAACCCCATGGACTACAGCCCACCAGGCTCCTCCATCCATGGGATTTTCCAGGCAACAGTGCTGGAGTGGGTTGCCATTTCCTTCTCCAGGGGATCTTCCCGACCCAGGAATCAAACCCAGGTCTCCCACATTGCAGGCAGACGCTTTACCATCTGAGCCACCAGGGATATAAAAATCTTTGAGAAACCTTGCAGTCTCCCTTCCTACCTCTCCCTTAAATGTAGCTTTATTGCAAACTGGAATATTCATTAACCCAGACTTGACATACTTGCTTGGAAAAAAATATTACTCCTTATCTCCATTAGTTGGAATCTTCCCTATTGTTCAAGGCTTAGCTCAAATTCCACCTCCTCCAAAGTCTTCCTTAGTCCACTGGCAGAACTTTCTCCCTTCTCAGTAATTCCTCAGCGTTCATTCATGCCTCTATGACACCTGCATGTTCTTTATTCAAATGTTATGTCAATGTTTCATGCCCCCAACCATCCTTCATACCAGCTATTAGAGTCATCTTCCTAAAATACCAATCTGTCACTTCTCTGCTTCAAACCCTTCTTCGGTTTCCTATTGCCCATAGAATGAAAGCTAAGTGTGATTGCCTGGCTTCCACTTCTTCCACTGGTCCCCCAAAACCCATGTGCTTTCACACTATGTATCTTTCTTAAGCAGTTCTTCTGTTGGCAATATTCTTTCCTCCTTTTCTACATGGTAAACAGAAATTCTTCCTTCAAGTGCCCCCTTCTCTATTAAGTCTCTCCTGAAAACACCCTCCATCCCACCCCACCCCACCCCAGGAAGAACCACCTAATGGTCATACTCTCTACTCTGCCTCATCTACACTCGTCAGTTCTTTTGTCACAGTTGATGCACTTATCTGCTTTATTATCTGAGCCCTGGAGTATTGGGAATTATCTTATCTCCAGAACCAAGCACAGGGCTTGACATGCTGCAGGAGCTCAATATATGCTTGCTGAATGAATGGATGGCAAAGTGATGACTAAGTGAATACTGGAAAGAACAAAAATGCTTATGCATGAATGATAAGTGAATGAATGAGTTATCCAGAAGTAATGAATAAATGAATGACTGGATGAGAAAAAGAAGCCAATGAGTAAGTGAATGAAAAGTTCCTGTGCCAGTGAGGGTGTGAGAGAAGAATGAATTTCCACCTGTCTTGGTTCAAACCTACCTGTTAAGATCTTCTGCCTTATTCTCCACCCATCTCAAGTACACACCACAGTGTTAACCTTTTATAAGAAACAGACACACTCAGCTTAGTGATGGAGATTTATTGAAGCATTCACAGGGAAATAAGGAAGACAAAAACAGCTACACAGGCAGCCTCATAGAACAGAAACTTGAAAATGGTTTATGATCCAAAGCAGCGCTAGAGCCTGGCTTGTCACCCCCTCAGCTGCAGGCATCTGTTGCTCCCTTCTCTAGTGCTTCTCAAAATGGTGACTCAACTTCTCTCTGGCAGTGTTTATACTCCTCCTACTGCTACTGACTACCTTCTCTCTGCTCCCCTCCACGCCAGCCAGTGGCCTTCGGGGCACAGCTTCTGGGGCTTCAGCTCCAATTAACCGGGGGCTTCTCTGTACTGTAATTTCTGCTTGCCTGGTCTATCCTGCTGCCTCACTGCCACATGGTTGCAGCTACCTTGGGGCTCTTGCAGTCTCATTTCTTCTGCTGCCTCATGGATCTTGTCTGTTCAAGCCTTCTGCTGCTTCGTGGATCTGATTCAGGGTTTTGTCTCATGGTTTCCGTTCCTCTAGGCTACTGCTACATCGTGGCTCCTATTGCTTCATGGCTTCTGTGTCCTTTTGGCCCATTGTCTTGCTGCTTCATGGCTTCTGCTACCTGTGGCCCCACATTCTCACATGCCTCATGGTTTTTGCAGCTTTCTCGTTTTTGCTATTCGGTTTCTGACATTCCTCATCCACCACCATGTCTGCCTTGCTAAATTCTAATTGTTCACTTCTGAATGCCTCACTTTCAGCCTTCCTGAAAAAGGATCTGGTTGTTTCATACATCTGCCATCTCATACAGGCCATGGCTAGGAGGTAGAGTTCTTACATCAATCTACCTAATAGGCCATCGTCCAGCTTAGAGACTGGTTGTCCATGAGTAAGATACTATCCCCACTTTGTCATCTGTGGCCAGGATTGTGAGGTCACATGGTACAGAGCATGGCAACTCATGCTTAAGAAACCCCTTAAAAGGGACTATGGGCATGGCAGGTCTGCTGAGGGCTTCCAAAAGGGAGCAGTGTAACTGGCAAGCTTCTTGTTCGCCTGTCCAGTACCAGTGACTTTCAAAGGCCAACCTTCTCCTTGGTCTTTTCTGCCTGTTCTGATCTGCAATGGGAGAAATCAAGGCTCTAGGGGCAATGTGGAAAGGGAACTTAGGTTCCAGTTCTGGCTCCTACATTTCCTAGTAGTGGGGCCTTAGGCAAGTTTCTTCCCCACTGAGAGCCTCAGGAGGGGACTGGACGAAGTCTGTAGGTTCCCTTACAGGTCTGGTGTTTGAGTATCTCCCTTTAGGTTACTGTATAAGGGACGTAAGTCTTATCTGGGGAAGCCCTCAAAAACATCTGAGGTAGGAAAGAGGGAGTCAAGAGTCCCACCTTGGAAGGGCACAGGAGGTGCTTAGCCAAGATTTATTGAACTCAATGAATGAATCAATGGCTGGGGAGGAGGGGGAGACCACACAGCACACAGAGAATGTTTACTTAACTTGAGGAATTTCAATTGCTGAGGAGGCTGGAAGGAGATTCTGATTCAGATAGATGATGAAAGAGAATGACTGGGACAGAGTAGGAATCTTGGCTATTAACGAGCTTTCATGCTATCCTCCCAGTCACACTTCTCGTCCAATAATCAGTCACCAAGTCTGCTTCATCTCTTCCTTCAATGGCTCACACCTTATCATCTCCAATCCAGTCCCACTGCCCTTGCCCTTCAGTAGACTAGTATTTTCAATAGTTCCCTAACTAATATGCCTCCATTTTCTCCTTCACACATGCATTCATTCATTCAAAAACTATTTTTTGGATGCCTATTTGGGGTCAGGCACTGTGCTTTTTTTTTGCTGGGTGTATACTAGTAGCAAGACAGCCCCACCCCTGTGGGGCTTATAGCTTATTTGGAGAGATAAAACAGGCAAATATAAAAGTGTGAGAATTGAACTGGGAAACTAAGGGAGCATATAGCCTGAGCATCTAACCTAATCTGCTTCCACACTGGCTAGCCAGAAAGGGGTTTGTTTCTAATCTAGTCTCCTCTGCTGTCTCCAACCCACAGTTCCCAAACCTGGCTGCACCCTAATTACATCCTCACATTTATAAGCTCTCCAGACCCTGAGGCCCCCACCCAGTTACGGAAACTGAATTTTTAGGTGGTGGTGGTGGTAGGGGGGTGTCATACAGAATGTACCATGTGTTTCTGGTGTACAGCCAGTTAGGGAACCAAACTGTTCTATGAGGTAAATCTGTTCTATAGCCAGGCTCTTACGACTCTTCAAATCTGGTTCCTGACCACCTCTCCAGCTTCACTTCTTGCTACTTTTCCCCAGCCCAGGAAACCTTATGGCTCAGTATTTCTGAACTGGTGGGCTGTTTCTTGACCGCAGGTCTTGTGCATACTGTTCCCACTACCTGGAAATCCCTTCCAACTCAACTGGCTAATTCCTACCAGTCCTTCGAGACTCAGCTCAGGTTTCACCTCCTAGACTATGTCTAGAGGATGTCTTAGACATCCTAGACATCCTAGACATCCTCCTAGACATCCTAGAGGATGTCTTCCCTGAACCTCTACCTAAGCTAGATGCCCTTCCTATATCCATGCTCCTGTCACAGCACTGATCACATTGGTTTATGAACTGCTTCCCCAACTAGACACTGAGCTCAAGGATAGGATAAAGACTTGGTTCATGTTTGTGTCCCCAGACTAAGGCTACTAGGTCCAGAACATAAGGGAGTCAACCTAGTGTCCCCCAACTAGCCCTAGGGATTTCACTCAGGTCCAGCTGGCTCTTGGAAACACACCAGTGTCCGCTCTCTTCTGTGCACAGCCTGCACTGTGTGTTGCCTTGTGATGATAGGAGGCACTGTGACACAAGAGAAAGCACTGGGCAAACAGAGGAGATCCTAGTTGAAGTCTAGGCTCTGCAACGGAACCACTGGGATCTCAAGACAAGTCATCTCACCTCTCTGAGCCTCAGGATTTAAATCCTTTGTAGCACTTTTGTTCCTATGTACCAGGGCCTTAGCCTGAGGCAACTACCCAGATTATCATCCACACCTACTGAATTAGATTTCCAGGCGTGGGACCAGAGCAAGGAGCTCCACATCCTTTGGACATGGGAGTGCAGCAAGGAACTGCTGCTTTTCATTATAAGCCCTTCTGTATTATTTTCTAACTGGTGTATATATTGCTTTGATTCTTAAAAAGGAAAAAGGGAGTTCACTGGTGGCCTAGTGGTCAGGATTCCGGGCTTTCACTACCACAGCCCAGGTTCAGTCCCTGGTTTGGGAACTGAGATCCTGCAAGCCACACAGTGCGGACAGAAAAAAAGAAAAAGAAAAAGCTTCACAGGTGATTCCAGTGAACAGCCAAGGTTGATAACCACCCTCACAATGGAGAAAACACAAGACTGAATTGGAGGGCCTGGGTTCAAACCTTCACTGCTACCTGGTAGCTGGGTTACTTCACCTTCCTGGGCCTCAGTCTCCTCATCTGTAAAGTGGGAAGAATAGCAATTACTACCTTTAAAAGCCTGTGATGACCTAGATGTCAGCCAAACTGCTTCAGATATATTTCATCTTCCTTACATGGCTGCAAGGTAGGTGTATATTATCTCCTTTCCTTTGTGAGGAAACCGAGGCTCAGGGAGGTGAACTAATGGGCTCAAGTTTCTGCAGCTAGGATTTGAATCAGGGTGACTCCCAAATTGTGCTTTTCCACATATGCCAGCATTTCCCAAATTATGGCACACACACCACAAGTGGTATGTGATTTCTTTGGTTGAACACAGATAAATTTATTTTATCTTGATAGTTATCCCTTTTAAAATGTATTAGAAAATACATACTTAGCACATCAAACCCATTGTTTCACGGTTATCGCTACTTAGGATGAAACTAAAGTAGATAACAATATTAGACCTAAGACAACCTCAAGAAAAATACTGGGTAAATAGTACAGGAGGGCAATTTGGAAGTATCTATTAAAAACAAAAGTAAAAATAGCCTATGACTCTGCAATTCAATTTCTAGGAATCTACCCTAGGTAAGTTTTCACACAAATACTCCTACTTAGCATCCTATAAAAGCAAAAACAGAAAACAGTCTATCACATGAGAAATGGGTAAATAAAATGTGGTAGAGTCACACAATGGCAATCTACCTAACAATTACAAAGGATGAACTGCTTCTACATTTAGCAACATGCATAAATCTCAAAAATATAGCTAAGCAAAGAAAGAAAACTGCAGAATGAGTCAATATATCATCTGCATTAAACACAATATATTCAATGAATTCACATGTAAAAGTCTTAAAGTTAAGATGGATGTACAACAGACATTACAACAATTAAGATGGGACAGGAGAATGGTAGTTGAATGACTACTATTATTTGCAACAATCTAATTTCTTAAAAAGAAAATTCACTCATTACTTGGGTAATTACAATTTTAAAAAACAAAAATGTAGTATACAGATCAGGACACGGTGATGGTCTGATGGTATACGTGAAGTAGCAAAGACTGATCTCATGGCAGCACACTGAGTTGCCTCTGCAACTAACAGTTATTTCCCAAAAGGAACATCGCACGCATTTAGCCAGGATGTGGCCCAGGCTACCTCTCCCCTATCTCCTCACAACCCAGGTTGAGATCTAGGCACTCAGTTATATGTGATTTAAGCTACAGGGTTCCTTAGGCCCTCTACTTACCAGGTAAACCCCATCAATGCCCTGGAACTTCTCCAATAACCAGAGCATTCACCATCTCCCAAATCTGGAGGCTTCTTCTGTCCTTAACAATTGGGATCAGAAGCCCTCAGGCATTAGGCATGTGAAGACTTGTATTCTGAGGTGTTGGCACCTACTGGGCTCTAAGCAAGGATAAGGCCTCCAGTGAGGAGTTTGACATCATTAAATCCTATGAGGTAGGTAAATACTGTTAGCCCCATTTTATAAATGAGGAAACTGAGGCACAGAAAGGTCAAATGACTTGCCCAGCATCAAACTAGAAAGTAATAAAAAATGGGACTAGAATTGTCCCCAGAGCCCAGGCTCTGCTCCTAGTACCCAACCAAATCCTACCAACTTAAGGTCCAGCTCAAAAGTGACCTCCGGAAAGCCTGGAGGTGATCATCCTCTTTTCAAATTCAAAGCACCTATACCTGATTCAGCTAACCATGGGAACTCATGAACTAGCATCTTCCTACTGGGAGGGTAGAGATCATGTCTGACTCAGTTCTGTATTTCTAGCATAGAGTCTGACAAACAGGTGTTCAGTATGTGTCTGATGAACACACAAAATGAATGAAAACATGAATGAGGGCAGTTTCACGTAACTGCCTGAATCCTATGAGGTCTGGAATACTTCTGCCCAGCTCCGGGGTGCTGTCATACTAAGCTCTCTTGGAATCAAATTCAGCCTAGGCTCCTTCTAAAATGGGTCTCTAATATCTTTATTATTTTGCAAACACACCCACATGCACACATGCAGACATATATACACACACATACATACCCACACACAAACAAAATGCAAGGGGGCCCAAAGGACCCATGATTATGGATGATGGGAGAAGGTCTGGAAGGGAGGAAAGGGGGATGGACAGATGGCCCTGTTCAGCTCAGTTCAGCTCAGCTCAGCACCTCCTTCCAGAGGCCAGGATGCTCCCTGAAGCTCAGGAATATTTGCTCCAGAACTAACATCACCTCTGTTCCTCTTCGTGCTTGATAGCAGTGCCTAAATCCCATCATTATACCAAACAGGGACAGGAAGTAGGGGAAGGTTGGGAACCAAATATCCAGAGATTGGGAGAGGGGGAGCTTAAGGATCCAGACTGGGTAGGAGGGCAGAACTACTGCTACTGCTCATTGGGGTTGGGGTTGGCATCTGGGTACTTGGTGAGGTCGAAGGTCAGGACTTTGCTGATCACACAGTCCCCTTGCTGAAGGAGGAGGGAGAAAAAGAAAAATAAAATTGTAAGGAGAGAATTAAGAGGGGTCTAGTGCCCTAGGACTGGGGAGCTTTAAACCCTCCTCCCTACATACCTGCCCAAAGCCCAGGCTCTGGTTCTCCGGGTGTGAGATTTGCTCAGTCCCATGTGCCTTCTCTACCTGTCTATTTCTGTACTTTTGTCCTTTTCTCTGTCTGGGTGCCTCTGCCCTGCCTTTCTACCTGTCACCAAATCCAATGGCCCTGCCCAGCTGGGCTGGTAAGCCTCCAGGACAGGGCTCCAACAAGGCTGTTCATGAACTGAGTCCCTATGCTCCCCGACCCACCATGCCCCTCCACTGCAGCCTTCCCTTCCTGCCCTGGGGAGTCAGGCAGGGAGTGGGGGCTGGCTCCTGAGCCAGGCCCGCCCTACCTCAGGGTAGACTCCAATGAGGCTCTCAGCCTTGGTGTAGAACTCCTCCTTGAGAGAAATGACGATGGCCTGGAAGTTGCAAGTTGACTGCTCCTTGATGTAATTTGCCACCTGTGGGAGGGGCCACCAAGCATTTAGTAGGGCTGAAGCCCTAACACTCCCTGGCTTATACAGTCAGAACCAGAGGCGG
>SJYT01081836.1:311443-329289 GCA_006410635.1 Cephalophus harveyi
ATAACTGCTGAAACCGGTGATGGCATATGAAGTTTTCTGTAATAAAAATCTAAAAATAAGATCAGCAAAAATCAACGTGAAGTGGCTCCCAATGGCCAAGAATGGGATAATACGAGTATCAGAAAGAAAAATGACTCCAAATAGACTGAAAAATACCAAAATACATTTAAGCACTTATGTTCATAAAAAATATAAATTAGAAACCTTACTGGTTACCTTTAAAGGTTATAAGGGCAACCAACTCTAAAAGCTGAGAAATAAAGGCAAGGAGTTAAGTATTTATTCTACCTTTTCTGTACTAACTATATTTCAAAGGAGCTAAACAGTTGATGTGAGAAAGTTCTTTTTAGAAATCCAATTAATAAACATAGGAGGAATGAAAAAAATCAGAAAATTACCATTTTGCAGCCCTTAATAAATACAGGCAATGATCATTTGTTAATGACTGCTAAAACCTGCTGTGAAAGGCTGATTGGGAACTTGATAAAATTCCCTTATAAAATTGATGGGGCTAACAACACCTTAACCTGGTGATTATGATTGTTTTTTCTTTTTAAACTTTACATTATGTAAACCTTGAAACATTCACAAAAATGCAGATAATGATGAAATGAACTGTCATGTACCTGTTATCAGCTTCAATAATTATCAACTCATGGCCAATACGCTGCCATCTACACCTAATTCCTTACTATATTCAATTATTTTCAAGCAAATCTCAGACATTTCATCCATAAATAATTTCAGTATGTATTTATAAAACAGGGATTCTGAATCTCAGCACTAATATTTTGGGCCAGATGATTTGCTGTTGTGGGTAGTGCCCCTTGTGTACCATAGGATGTTTAGCAGCATCCCTGGTGTCTATCCACTAGATACTGGTAGTAACCCTTGTTCTAGTTGTGACAAGTGGGTGTGAAAAGAGTTATCTCCAGACATTACCAAATGTCCCCTGGGGAGGCAAAATCTACCCAACCCATTGAGAATCTCTGTTGTAAAACTAAGAATGTTTTTACCACAATACCATTATCACCTAGAAATATTAACAGCAATTCCTGAACATCCATCATAAACTATCTGGACAGTGTTCAAATCATCCTGATCATGCTATGTGAAAAAATTTTTTACAGGTTTTTCAAAGCAGGTTCCAAATAAGGTGCCCACATTACACTTGGTTGTATGTCTCTTAATTCTCTTTTAATCTATAAATTCCCCTACCTCTCTTTTCTTTGCAATGGATTCAAGGGAGGGTGACAAATTTTAACTGGTTGATTTATCTCATAAGTCTATAAAAGTCCTCCCTTTCTGTTTATTTCTTTCTTCCCATTTATTTATGGAAGAGACCAGGCCTTTTGTCCTTTTGAGTTTCCCACAGTCTGGATTTAGCTAACTGTATCCCTGTGCTTTATTTAACATGTTCCTCTGGCATTAGTATTTCATATAATCGGTGGATATAAAAGCTTAGTATTTCATAGGTAATGTCGTGTATTCATCAAATCTTATCACTACAAAGATAGAACTGATATTCAGTGTCTACTGTGATGCAAAAGGAAGTTTACAAGTACACAGCACCACCTATTCTTGCCAAAAATAAAAAATAAACCTGAATCCAATCAAACTATAGATTTACCAATCAGTTTATAGGAAACACAGGGATGGAAGAACATGATAAATAACACCATGGGACACAATCAGTCAATTCAGAGTATAGAAAATTGTACAAGACCAATGACCCACTTTGTTTTTTTGGGCTCCAAAATCACTGCAGATGGTGACTGCAGCCATGAAATTAAAAGACGCTTACTCCTTGGAAGGAAAGTTATGACCAACCTAGACAGCATATTAAAAAGTAGAGACATTACTTAGTCCACAAAGGTTCATCTAGTCAAGGCTATGGTTTTTCCAGTAGTCATGTATGGATGTAAAAGTTGGACTATAAAGAAAGCTGAGCACCAAAGAATTGATGGTTTTGAACTGTGGTATTGAAGAAGACTCTTGAGAGTCCCTTGGACTGCAAGGAGATCCAACCAGTCCATCCTAAAGGAGATCAGTCCTGGGTGTTCATTGGTAGGACTGATGTTGAAGCTGAAATTCCAATACTTTGGCCACCTGATGCGAAGAGCTGACTCATTTGAAAAGACCCTGATGCTGGGAAAGATTGAGGGCAGGAGGAGAAGGGGACGACAGAGGACGAGATGGTTGGATGGCATCACCGACTCAATGGACATGGGTTTGGGTAGACTCTGGCAGTTGATGATGGACAGGGAGGCCTGACGTGATGTGGTTCATGGGGTCGCAAAGACTCAGACACGACTGAGTGACTGAACTGAACTGAATGACCCACTTTCTATCATAAAGAGGAAGAAAAAAATAAAAAGGGATAAGAAAATGTTATAGACCATAAGAGACCAATTTTAACACATGGACCTCACTTGAATCCCGATTTAAAAACACAAACATTTTTAAAAAAGATATTTATGGGACATTCATGGAAATCTAAATATTTATTGACTATTAGGTGACATTGCAAAGTCAGTGCTAATTTTTTGGTATGATATTGTGGCTACATTTTTTTAAAAAGAATCCTGCCAGAGATATATACTGAGGTATATGAATGCAATACCCAGAATTTTATTTTAAATTTGCCAATTAGGAGGGGGAAGGGTATAAAAAACAGGATTGACCATATGCTGCTAATTATTGAAGCTGAATGACTGGTACCTGGGGTTCATTATATCATTCTCTTCTCTCTACTTCCGTATCTGTTTTAAAGTTTCCTTAATAAAAAGCTTTTTTAAAAATATCAAGTTCCCCTGGCTATAATGATAGCTTGGAAAGCATCAGAAACTATTCAGGGGGCTCCTATAGTGGTCCATGTGAGAGGTGAAAGCAGCCTGCACTAGATTACAGTACAAACAGAGAAAAGTAGAATTCAGTAGACATTTGGAAGATAGAATCGACAGGGCTTGCTAATTTATTAAATATGCAAAGTGAGAGAGAGTCAAGGACACTGAAGAGGCAGATTTAGGGAGGAAGGCTGGAGTTTGAGGTACCTGTGGGACCTAGCATAGAGATAGCAGCTGAAATCCTGGGAGAGGAAATATGAAGGATGAGAACCCCACATAAGGAAAGGATGCCTGGGACAGAGCCCTGAGGAACCCCCAAAGTTTATCTGTTCACTGTACAGGAGCTTGTTCTCCATGTATCTAGGCTGAGATGCGTACACAGGTGGAAGGCGAAGACTGCTAACAGGCAGAGACAGGGGCAGCTGGGAGTGGGGGGGTAGAAGATGTACCTGTGTCTGTGTGTACATATGAGGGGAGAACCTAGATCACAGCTTCACTCCCTTGCCAGTTTGCCCTTCTTTCCAGACATGGTCTGTCTCCACAGGGGCCCCAGATGGGCTGACCCTCTCTCTGGACAGCTGGGAGGATGACCCCACCCCCCAAGGCTGAACCTCACCTTCAGATCCTCACACAGGTCGCCGTAGTCAATCTCGATGAGAGCCTCTCGTGCATAGATATTGGAAGTCCGTTGGGAGCCACTCACTGAATCCTCCCCTTGGGAGCTACCCTGCAATGGTGAGAGGGAGAGTCAAATGCAGCTGACTGGCCATAAGAGTACACCTCTAGAGGGGGCTGGAGAGGGGGGCTTCTTGGCAGCCTTTGATGCCTTTGAGAAGCACCTCAATAGAAAGCACTTGTGGTAGAAGGATGAGCAGCTTTGATGGCAGAAAGACCTGAGTTCAAAATTGGGCTCTACCACTGACTAATGACTTTCCTGGTGACTCAGACGGTAAAGCATCTGCCTACAATGAGGGAGACCGGGGTTCGATCCCTGGGTGGGGAATATCCTCTGGAGAAGGAAATGGCATCCCACTCCAGTACTCTTGCCTGGAAAATGCCATGGACAGAGGAGCCTGGTAGGCTACAGTCCATGGGGTCACAAAGAGTCAGACACGACTGAGCGACTTCACACATACTGACTAATGGTGTGACCCTGGGCATGACATGCTGTTGCTCAAATCCTCATTTAAACACACAAACCGTCATCTGTAACATGGGACCATGCCTGCCTGGCAAGGCTGTGCTTAGGATTAGAAGTAGTTATATCATGTGCTACCATGGTGCCTGGCACACTGCCAGTGTTCAGAAGATTTTGCTGAATTAAATGGAAATGCTATTTGGGAAGAATGGAGGGAGAAACACCATGTAGGACTGGGATACATGTTTAGGTCAAAGACAAGGTATCTGCAGTTAATAGGAGGACAAGGTCTCCTCTCAGTTAACAGTCCCGCTCCCTTGCTATCAAGCCTCAGTTCTAGTGGATAAAATGCCTTGGCTCTTCTATTGGCTTGTGTCTTTCCCTTTCTCATAACTATGCTTCATCACCTTTGGGTTGCTGCTGTCCCTTACCCAACCCTCTCCTGACTGGCCTCTCTCACTGTAGCTAAGTTACCATCCCTCAGGAGCCTCAGCTTCCATCTTCCTTTGCTCTTGGGATGAGATGGTTAGATAGCATCATCAACTCAACAGACATGAATTTGGGCAAACTCTGGGAGATAGTAAAGGACAGTGAAGCCTGGCATGTTGCAGTCCATAGGGTCACAAAGAGTTGGACATGACTGAGTGACTGAACAATAACCAATATCCATAATCTGCTGGAACTATCTTAACTCAGGTCCCTGAGGTTAATGAATGATTTCCTCTTCTCCTGGCTTACCTCCCTCTCCACCTACTGACAAACACCCTACCCCCAAAACTGCCCTCTCACATCAAGGCTATTACTTTTCACCTCACCTGTCTTCACAGCCTCACCCTGCCTCATCTCCTCTGCATCCCTCCTTTTGTCACTCACCACCCTCACCCACCATCCTTCTCTCTCTCACCTGCCCTCCCTGGCCACCTTCATCCTCCGTCCCTGGTTATGTTGTTCACAGCCCACATCCACCACCAGCCATGATACTCACCTCTTCCTGACTGATATCATCCATGGTGCCCTTAGACAGTGGCAACTTGATGTCCTGCATCTTGCAGGCCTGTAGCAGGTTGTGGCGGTCACTGCGCTTCTGTTCAAGCTTGGTCTCAATGGCTGTCACTTCCTTCTGTAAATGGGTCATTTCCCTAAGAAGATCCAGGGAAATAGGTGAGATCCAAATCCAGCAAGCTGCCCATAATACGTACTTCCCCCAAGCCCAGACCTGCACCCACTCACTTGTTGGCGCCCCCCAGTTTCTTACGAATCTCCTCCATCTCGTGGTTCTTGTCATTCACCTCTGACTTCTTGGCCAGGTGCTGGTTCTTCAAGTCTTGTAGCTGGGCCATGGTCTCATCTATGATCTTCATATGTCTTTGCTCCTCCTGGGCCCAGCAGGGGGAACAGGACAAGAAGTGAAGGCTTTCCCTCCGTTCCCACTCGAATGGAATGGAATCTTCTTCCTCTGTGCCCACCCTTTCTACCAGGTAGTTTGTTGGAATCTATCTTCGATGAGCTCTGCTTTTACAAACCCCCATAACCCCTCTGGCTTCTTTTACCTTTTTCCAAATTATTTTGTTGACCTCCCCCCAACCCCAATATACAAACTGCCTGCTGTAGAAATGTTCAAAGTATAAAAAAGTATGAAGTAGGAGGAAAAAAAGAAAGTACTTGAAATCCCACCAGGCAGAGGTAACCAATTAACATTTAGCCTATCACCTCCCAATATTACTTACGGACAAGTCTATATAGTTGAGACTAAATTATAATTTAAAGTCTATATTCTGACTTAATGTTATTTAAGCATCTTTTTCACATCAACATTACTGTCACAACCAACAACAACATCAATGTTTTTAAAAAGCATAATACTGTATGTTTTCCATGAGTACACATATAAGAGGGCTTCCCTTGTGGTTCAGCTGGTAAAGAATCTGCCTGCAGTGCAGGAGACCTGGGATCAATCCCTGGGTTGGGAAGGTCACTGGAGAAGGGAAGGGTTACCACTCCAGTATTCTGGCCTGGAGAATTCCATGGACTGTATAGTCCACGGGGTCACAAATAGTCATGACTGAGCAACTTTCACTTTAACTTTTCACACATATAAGAATGTAATTGCATGACTGAGGGACTTTCACTTTTCACACATATAAGAATGTAATGAATGCCAATAAAATCTGGAAGAATACACTCTATATGACACTGGCCCTAGGAAGAGTAAAAGGACTGGGACTGAGAGTGGTCAGTCAATGGGGACTATAATCTTACTTATTATGTTCTGAATTTTTTTTTAAGGAGAATGTTTTCATTTTGATCTGAAAGTCACAGAAGGGGATATATCTGTAATGCATAAGAAATAATATGCATACAGAGAGTGCAAATGCTAATATGGCAAATAATGACTGATGAATCTTGGTGACAAGTAGATGGGAATTCTTAGTACTATTTTTGCAACTTTCTGCTAAATTTAAAATTATTTCAAAATAAAAAGTCAAAAAGAAATCGATGATTCTTGATCATCTACATGTCTACCTACTCCTGCCCCAGGATTTTACTTCCCAATCTCTATTTGCATTGAAGATCGCAGTGACACCAAAGAAGACTACTTCAGCCATCAGGGTTTAATGGAGGGGAAAAAACAAACAAACAAACAAAACCATACAACCAACAACCAACAAAGGCAGACATAAAATGATGTACTTAAGCCAAGTGAGAATCAAATCACCTCAGGTAGGGATGTTGCAAGGAACTAAAGTTTCACAGCAATTTTGGGAATTCCCTGGTGGTCTGATGGTTGACTCTACACTCCCAATAGCAGGGGGCCTGGGTTTGATTCCTGGCCAGGGAACTAGATCCCAAGTGCCATAACTAAAGATCCTGCATGCCCTAAGGAAGACCTGCAGCCAAAGAAATTTTTTAAAAAATGTTCCACAGGAATTTAAAAAGAAGGGGTGTGGGTAAATGAGTCGTCAAATAACCAGTGGAACAGGCATGCTTGACTCAAAGAAACTGAGCCATGGCAGTCAGGCACACTGTGAATAGGAACTCAGTTTCAGCAAAACACCATCACCTGTTGCACTGAGTTCATATGGTTAATTATAAAATTAATTTGGAAGTTTGTCCTGGCTTTTTGGTTAAGTGGTATGTTTGTACATATTTAACATTAAGGATATTTTAAGCCAACACAAATCTTTAAAAGAGGTCAGTATATTACTCAAATTTGAAACTGTTAAACTACACAAATACTTACATGAATGTAGCATAATTTGCTTCAATCCTAATTCCCAGGAGACACAGGACAGTTTCCTATATGGAACTATAAATATTTGTCACTAATTATCAACCTGTGTGCACAAAGCTATGCCAGCACTTTGGATCTCCTCAGGTATTAGTGAGTTAGGAGAAATGTATTCTGAAAACTCTCAATGGATGCTACCATATGGCCTAAGAATGCTGGTCTTGTGCAACATGCTAGTAGCCTTTTTTTAAAAAAAAACTTGGGTGATGTGATAAGAAACAAATTACAAGTAATTATTGTTTTATTTTGCATTCCTTTGAGTTCTATTAAGGCTCTATTATGGATATGTGTTTATGGGTTATCTGAATCTCTCCTTGAACTATTGATGCCACTCATTTTTCTCCCTATTTAGGTCTTGGTGTTTTTCTTATTTAGAGGAGGGCTTTATAAATTATGGATATTATCTCTTCTAATTTTTTCTCCTAGTTTTTAGTTTTTCATGTTCTCCTTTCTTACCTTCTTGAGCTTTTCTATCTCATTTTCATCTTTTTTCACTGTCTGCTCCCACATGTGTACTTTATCCTGGTCCTCCTTCAGTTGGTTCTTTTCAAAATCCAACTGGATACCCAAACGAGTCTTCTGATTCTCAAACTCCAAACTGTGGGGAGAAAGGAGAACAAGGCCTAAGGCACAGGGACTCGTTACTGCTGAATATAAGTCACCACTGAGCTCATCCACACAGATCCATATAAAACTGTCCCCTCAAGTTACAGAACTAAGTTCCCTGGCCTAGCTTTGTAGGTATGGCACAAGGCAGAGGAGATTGGGCCAAACTCTACTGAATTTTTCTTTAAACACTGGAGCCCTCCCCCAACAAGTTCCTAGAAGCAGATATAAAAAGGTCCACCTGAATCCACTAGCTTTGTTAATTCCTATTTATTAAGCTTCTGTGTAGTTTACATACATTACCTCTAATCCTCTAAGCTCTACAAGTAGGCACTATTATCCTAATCTTACAAAAAAGGAAACTTGTGCCAAGAGGTAAAAGACATTGCCCAAGGCCATACAGCTAGCAAATGTGAGATCAGAACCCAGTCTATAAACACCAAAACCTGGGATTCTTCTCCTATGGCATCCTTACAATATAATGTGGTAGGAGAAGAGGATTGGTATCCCAACTCTGCCATTTACTGGTAGTGAGTCTCAGACAAGTTAATTATATCTCTTTACCTGTTTCCTCAACTGAAAAATGGAAATAACAATAGTACTTACCTCAGTTATTGGGAATTAATATGTATAAAGTTTTTAGAACCTTGCCTGGTACACAATAAGTACTCAATAAATTTTAGTTATCATCACCATCTCCAGGTTGACTGACTGTATTCAGTTCATGGGCTTTGACTCTTTCCAACTGTCCCCAAACCCCTGCACATACCTCTGCCCCAAGATTCCAGAACTTCTACGAGGGCAGAGATTGGATAGTAAAAAAAAAAAAAAAAAATGGAGAAAACAGATCCCTGGTAGTTCCCTCCTCCCTAACTCTTTAGAAACTAAAAAAGTATGCAACTAGCATACACAGATATTAGCAGAACAGGCAGGGCTAACTACCAGCTGCCCCTCCACCCTGCAATATGGTGTGACAGATGCTGCCAGATGTCATGCTAGCAGCTTAAACCTATTAGTCACTATAATCCAAATAGAATGTAATTAACTCTATAATTTTGAGCTATGTAATTTTAAGTTCAATCTCTTAAGAATGACTCATAAAGCCTTCTGTGATCTGGCCCCTGCTGACCTCTCCAACACCCCCACCTTCCTCCTGACCCCATTTTTCTGCTCCAGACATTCAATACTTAGTTTATAGAACAAGGCATGCTCTCTCATACCTCTGAGCATGCTGTTCTCACTGCTTGGAATTCCATTCTGTGTACTGGCTGGGTGGCTAAATCACTCTATAGGTCTCCAGGTCATCACTCCTTGTTCTGTAAAATCTTTCCTGAGAATTGCGAATAGGTTCTTCATTTCTATTATACTTTGCTGGGTTCCTCCCTTTTGGGTGCAGTTGAGTTAATCATACCCCAGAGTTCATGTAACTTTCATGATCACTGTCTGTATAAGACCTTTCCCTTGTCTCCTTGGATTCAATCAGATTTCTACTCCTATTATGTTCCCTACAGTGAGCAAATACACTAAAGTGATGTATATTATATACAGATAGGTAGATATATACATATGTATATAACCTTAAAATGCATATACTTGTAAAATGTTGCTTTTAAATTTACACAAATGTACAGTGTTATAAATTTATCCTTGTTACTGCCTGTAAATCTAGCTCCTGTCTGAACAGAGTATTCCATAGTCTGTACAGTCATCACATTTAACTTGTATTTCCCTGCAGTAACAGCTGTCTAAATTGCTACCAATGTCCCACTATCACAAAGTACGCCAAGATGAACAACTCTGAATCTGTCTTTTTGAGACCCGGTGGCCAAAACTCTTTGGGATACAGACACAAGGAGTGGCTTTGCTAAGTCAAAGGGCTCATGTAGACTTATTTTCACCAAATGCTGCTAAGTTGTTTTAATTTGCCTTTATCTGATTAGGAATGAGACTAAACATCAACTCACGGTTATTAGCCATTCGAGCTTCTCATTCCATGAAATGCTAGATATGACTACATCCTGTCCATTCTTCTACTGAGTCTCTAGGTTTTTTTTTTCCTTCTTGTTGATCTACAGTTCCTTGAACATTTTCCTCTGTACTTTCTATCTACCTAAAGTATAGCATTATTCTGAAATTGCTAATCTACCTGTTTATCTCCTCCACTACCCCAAAACTCCCTCAGGACAGGGAGAGTCTCTGATTCAATTCTATATCCCTTGAGCCTGGCTTAGGGGTAGGAGACCAACATACTGTTACAATACGGGTGATGGGCTGACTGAAGCCCAGGATTTCAAGGGGTGACCTCCTTCAGAGAGATTGTCATGTTCATCTATCAAGGGGTGACCTCCTTCAGAGAGATTGTCATGTTCATCTATCTTACCCTCATCTCCCCACTGTTTCCAATAACTAGCACAGGACAACTTGGCACAAGGTTGAACAAATGAATAATTAAAGTGGGAAAGAAAAGAGAAACTTGCTTTGTTCTTACTATTCTTCCAACCTAGAACTTTGGCCCTCCTCTCACTCATCACCTATTAAGATAATGACAATAATAAAAGCTAGTATCTATTGGGAGTTCCCTGGGTGGTTCTAGTGGTTAGACTTTCACTGCTGTGGCCTATTAGCTACTGCTCTTAGTAGGTGCTAAGTATTATGCTAAATACTTTATAAGGATTAAGCCCAACCTCTGATCCACCTGACAATCTATGAGATAGGTATCATTATTATCCTATCTGACACATAAGGAAACTGGGGCTTAGAGAGGTCATTATCCAAGATAAATGAACCTTGGAGCTGGGATTTTAATCCAGGTAAACCATGTTTAAAGCTGGCACTCTTAATCCCTATACTGTGCTTCCCTGATGTCCCTGTTCTTTAAAGGTGACTACAATAAATGTCCATCATTCTAAAAGCTGCTCCTTACCTTATGATGGTATTTGACTCCCCAGATGTCAGGCTAGGGGCTCAAGGATACCTCAATCTCCCCCTTCCACCCAGACTTCACCTACCGCTTCTTGGCGATTTCATTCTGCCGCTTCACCTTCTCTTCCTCAAACTCCCGGATATTGCGCACACCAATCTCCCGACAAAACTCTTCAAATACCTCATCCTCTACCTAAGGAGAGAAGCAAGGGAGAGAAAAGGCCCTTTGGGTCAGAATGATGCTTCCAATCCTAGTCCTGCCCATGCTGGGCAGGTACATCCTCTACCAACCTGGTTCATCTTCTCCTTTAAGTCTTTCATTTCCCTCTCTCGGCTCTGGATGATCCTCTTGATATCATTGATTCGAGGCCCAAAGTTGGCTAGCTCACTCTCCAACTTGGACTTTTCCTGTAAGAAATGGAATTCAGAGGACAAAAGAGACCAGGATCCTTAGAGAAAAAGAGCCACCCTGTGTGTACCAGTCCCATGGACAAAAAGGGCTAACTCTCCACACACTGAGAACCTGACTTAGCACTACTCCACTCAAGGCTGCATCATCTCTCACTTGAACCATCATATGGCTTCCTTCCCTGGCCTCCAGTCTGTCAGCTTCAATCCAAAAGGCTGGGCACACAATAAACATTGTTATTTACAGGTCTACACTTTCCTCATCTATAACCCCTGGGGCCAGGTGTGTCTTGGAATTTAGACTTTTTGATTATAGAAAAATGACATATATACTACAAATTATATAACACCTCCAGAGTGGTCTGGGGAAGCACCCATAATCAAACACATTAATATAGCTAGAAAAGTACCTCCACTCACAGGGACTGAAATATCTGTAGCTCACTTTCAAAACTCAGAAGAAGCTCAAATATTTGCTGAATGAATTAATTAAGCTAATAGCACCTAACATTTATTGAACATTCACTTGGTACAAGCAATCAGTCTAAATACTTCACATGTATTAACTCATTCAATCTGTGCAAGGACCCTATACTTCTACAGATTATTTACAGATTAAGATGAAAAAATGGACACTGAGAGGTTTGTTTACAAAAACAAACAGAATGTTCTTTGAGTATCTGTAATACATGCATTTGAAAAAGACATTTCTGGAACATATTTTTCAAAAAAGTCTTACAAACCAATATAAAAATGATCAAAAGATTTGAACATTGAGAGGTTTAGTAACTTGCCTAATATCATACAGCCCAAGTCCTAAACTCCTGACTGTCTAACTCTATGCCATCTATTTCTGGTTTCCAGGAACAGACTGGGAGGAGAGAGGGAAGAGGGACAACTTCCCCACCCCTAGAACTAAGCCTAGACCAGGAATATGAGGATGGCCATTGGTGAACAGGGCTGAAAGTCAGGTCCCACCTGCAGATTAAGGGCCAGATGTCGTGTCTTGGTCTGTTCTAGGTCACTCTGTGAGTACTTGAGCCGCATCTGCAGTCCGTGGGCCTGAGACTGCACCTGACGTAGTTCTGCCTCTTTTCGCTTTGCCTTCATCTGCTCCTGAAGTGGACAAGAGGGAAAGGCTAGGTGGTAAGAAGGTGGCCAGCTGGCCTGGGCTTAGGACCCCCATTCCTAGGGACAGCCCTGCCTGTGGCTTACCTTCAGTTCTTCTGTCAACCGCTCCTTTTTCTCTTTCAACTTGTCTACTGCTTTCTCATCCCAGCGTCGGGCCTTGGCCTTCAGGTCACTGGCCCCGCCAGAGATCACCCCTGACTTCTGGAACAGGGTCCCATCCAGTGCCACTGTCTAAATACAGCAGGGAAAAGAGAGGAGGGGAGAGAAGTTGAACGAAGGAATTGCCAATATTAAGCCTATCCAGTTACAATGTGGCAAGGGAATCCATACCTTGTGGCGCTGGTGGCCTCCGAAGGCAATGCGGCGGGCATCCTCCACATTGTCACAGACAAGGGCATTGCCACAAGCATACTGCAGGGCCTTTTTGATGTGAGGTGGCTCATAGCGAATCACATCAATCACCAGCTTTGCCCCCTTCAGCTCCCGGAGTTTCTCATCTGTAGGTTTTACCTGTGAGAAAAAGCTTAGTTAAGTGGCTGAACATGGAGGGCTAGGAGGAGCAGCCCTCTCACACTGCCCTGACCCCATCACCACCAGCCTCACCTCCAGGTAATCAAGAGGTAAGAAGGTTTCAGGCTCCCCACGCTGCTCCTTGATATACTGAATGCAGTCCCGGCCTGTCTTCTCTGAGTCCACAATAATAGCATCCATGTTCTTGCCCAAAACCTTGGTTACTGCAATCTGATACTTCTTTTGTGTGGGCTGGCAGAGGTCAATGAGGCGGCCGTACTAAGGAAAGTCAGAAGAGTGAATGAAGCATGAAGTTTTTGAGAGCTGGCTCAGGAACCCTAATTCCCAGCTTAGAAGGGGGATAGCAGGTCAGAATCTCTATCAGGAGCACAGCTCCCAAACTACGGGAAAAAGGCCTACTCTGGCCCCAAAGCAACAACAACTTCAGGCAGTCATGTCTGAATCCAGAATCATCTTTCTAAATCTCACTTCTACCATTTCACAGACCACTGCCACCACAGGCATTATGCAACTTAATTTGGTTCCACAAATAAAGAGCACAATAAATGCAACGCACTTGAATCATCCCACATTACATTTATTGTGCACTTTATTTCTATTATTATTACATCAGCTCCACCTCAGATCATCAGGCATTAGATCCTGGAGGTTAGGGACCCTTGATCTACGGAAGTGATCAAGAAATATTTGTAGAACCCAATTAAGTTGAACCCAGGGATAGAATTACAGCAATAGAGGGATAATATTCAGGGAATCTGGAAACTCAGGATTTCGTTCAAGAGGCCAAAAGAACCTAGTAAATGAGCTGACTGTTATATGCTTAAGGAGCTCACACTGAAGCCTGCACAGAGCTATTGATACATCCTGGAAACTAATTCCTGCCCTGCAGCCCCTTCCCTTTCCCAAAGGCCTCTTCACTTTCTCCACCTCCCATAAAGGAGTGGACACAAGCAAGACAAAACTTTCAGAAAGATACAACTGGTGCAATGAAAAGAACACAAGGTTAAGAGTCAGAACAAGTTGGGTTTGAATTGCAGTTCTTATACATATAAGCTATGCTGTTTGGAGCAAGTCACTTAACCTCTCTGACCCTGTTTTCCCCAGGTGTAAAAATGGAATTAGCAATCTGTCCTCATGGGGCTGCTGGGAAAATTATCTGACAGTGAGTATGAAAGACAGTGGTCAGGAAATGAATTCCCTTTCCACTCTTACCACAGAACCAGGGTACAGGCGCTTGATGCTTTCCATAATTTCTGCCTTTCGCTGTTGGCGGCTGCTCTCCTGGCGGTCGATGCGGGCATCCCCCAGCTGCTCCATTACCTGGTTCAGCTCTTTATTAATCTCATCAATACGCCGCTTGGCCATCTCCACCTCCTCTGTCAGCTCCCCCTCTAGTTTCTTCTGTTCCTCCAGAGACTGCCTACAAAGTGAGGAAATACCAGGGTTACCCTGGCTGGCCAGAAAATATTCCTGGCCGAGAGGGACTATGAGGGTCCTTCCTGGGGAGGGGCAGGACAGGTAGGGTTCACAAGAACAGGCCTAGAGGTAAGGGGGAATGTTACAAAGCCACATACTTGCTGGTTGTGATGTATTCCTCTAGTTTCTCAATCCGTTTCTGATTCTCTTCAATCTCCCGCAGCTTTTGCTTGATCTTGGCCTGGGAGAGAGACAAAAACACTACATCACCATAGGCTGAGCAAGTTAAGGCCAAGACCATAGAGTCCTGACTCATCCCCCATATGCCTAATCATCCTAACAGCCTAACAATCACAGACAATCTGTCACTAGTATAAGAGGCCTATTAAAAATCGGATATACAAACAATGTTCAGTGTGCCTCTGCTAACTGATGGGGCCACCATGGGTCCTATGAGACCCTCTCACAGGTGTTCTACCCAGCCTGGAACATCTTCCTCACCAATCAGGTTGGCTCAAACCAAGACAAAGTAAAGCTTTCTGGGCCTTTCTGCACTTCTGCTTTATCATCTATAAAATGCAGGTAACCTCCACTTCATAGAATACACATTAAGTGATTAACATGTATTAGCCACT
This sequence comes from Cephalophus harveyi, assembly GCA_006410635.1. Classification (NCBI taxonomy): domain Eukaryota; kingdom Metazoa; phylum Chordata; class Mammalia; order Artiodactyla; family Bovidae; genus Cephalophus; species Cephalophus harveyi. The sequence goes on from SJYT01081836.1 coordinate 326,366, forward strand.
AATTCTATGTGTGTGTGCACTCAATTGCTCAGTCATGTCCTACTCTTTGCGGCCCCATGGACTCTAGTGTACCAGGCTCCTGTCCATGGAACTTGCCAGGCAAGAATACTGGAGTGTGTTGCCATTTCCTATTCCAGAGGATCTTTCCGACCCAGGGATTGAACCCTTATCCCCTGAACTGGCAAGTGGATTCTTTACTACTAGCATACTTGGGAAGCCCCTAGCTATTAATTAATGCCTAATACCTTCTTTTAAACATTTAAAACTGCTTAGCACAATGCCCGGAGAAGGCAATGGCAACCCACTCCAGTACTCTTGCCTAGAAAATTCCATGGATGGAGGAGCCTGGTGGGCTATAGTCCACGGGGTCGCTAAGAGTTGGACACGACTGACTGACTTCACTTTCACTTTTCACTTTCATGCATTGGAGAAGAAAATGGCAACCCACTTCAGTATTCTTGCCTAGAGAATCCCAGGGACGGTGGAGCCTTGTGGGCTGCCGTCTATGGGGTCGCACAGAGTCAGACATGACTGAAGTGACTTAGCAACAGCAGCAGCACAATGCCTGGAACATTGTAGGCTCTTGGAATATTATAATAACTTTCCATCATTCCTATTATTTTACTATTACTGTTATTAGGAAGGCGGTAAGTGAAATATACTTGAAAGTGTGGGCTTCTGGGACTTTCCTGGTGGTCCAGTGGCTAGGACTCTATCCTTCTAATGCAGGGGGTGCAGATTCAACCTCTGGTCAGAGAACTAAGATTCCACATGCCACAAGGTGCAGCCAAAAAAACCCAAAAAAGTGTGGGCTACACTGCCCAGGTTCATATCCCAGTTCCGCCAGTTAATAACCTTAGGCAGGGACCTCCCTGGTAGTCCCATGGTTAAGAATTCACCTGCCAATGCAGGGGACAGAGGTTCGATCCCTGGTCCAGAAGATCCCACGTGCTGCAGAGCAACTAAGCCCATGTTCCACAACTACTGAGCCAGCATTCTAGAACCCAAGAGCCACAGTTATTGAAGCCCATGGGCCCTAGAGGCTGTGCGCCACAAAAAGAGAAGCCACTGCAATGAGAAGCCTGAGCACTGCAACTAGAGAAAGCCTGCAAGCAGCAGCTAAAAACCAGAACAGCCAAAAACAAAACAGACAAATAAATAAATCTTTTAAAAGATGACTGCATATATGTAAAAAACAGTGCCTGGCACACAGTAGGAACTTGCCTGTTGTTTAGTCGCTGTCTCCAACTCTTTTGAGATCCCATGGACTGTAGCCCGCCAGGCTCCTCTGTCCATGGAATTTCCCAGGCAAGAATACTAGAATGGGTTGCCATTTCCTTCTCCAGGGGAATGTTCCCAGGGACCAAACCTGTGTCTCCTGCATTGGCAGGCAGATTCTTTACCACTGAGCCACCAGGGAAGCCCCATGCTAGATGTTAACTATGGTCATTACTGTTAAGACTATTGTTCCTTTCTTTTCTCTGGACCATCACCCCTAATCTTGTAAGGCATGCTCACCTCTGTCTCTACTTTCTTCCGTTCTTCCAGATCCAGCCGGTCCTGGTCGGCCTTCTGGTCTCGATTGAACTTCTCCAGTTCCTGGGCCAGGGTAGCTGCTCTCTTGCTGGCTTCTTCTTTCAACCGGTGATATTTCTTCACCTGTATCAGGGACAGGGATGACCAAATCAGTCCTGTCAGCCTCGCAATCTATTTGCCCACCCCCGCACCCCTCAGAGCTTACCTGATTCTCCTCCAAGGTCAAATCTCTGCCCTGACTCTGACTTTCCTCTTCCATCCGTTCCTCAAACTCCTGCCGAGCTTTCTCCACTGACAGCATCTCCTTTTCCAGCTCATCCATGTCACCTTTACGCTTCTTATAATGCTTCTGAGCATTCTGTAGTGACTTTTTGGCTGCTTCCAACTTCTTGATTTTGTGGGAAGTATTTTCCTTGGCCTTGATGTACTGAGGCCGCTTCTGGTTCAGCTCTGAGTCCTTCTCCCTTTCACCAGAGGGGAGGGGGAACCAATTAGCTCAGTGGGAAAAGGGAGGGTTCCAAGGCTTTTTAATCCAAAGGGGGATTAGGCACTTCCCTTCCAAGCCTCAGGGAAGTGCCTAAAAGAACAGGGCCGATGCCCCACAGATCCTATGATGGCTTCAGCCTGGCATTCCAGCCACTCTAGAAGGTAAAGCTACCACCCCTGCCTCAACCTTAGCCAGGCCAGACCTCTCGGTAACAATTCCCAAGAGTACCCTGTGTTCACGTAACTGTTCCCCATCTGATCTAACCTTTTCAAATTTCTGTTCTTTGATCTTCAAGCTCCAGTTTTCCTCTTTAGGAAGGGACTATCAATCACGAGTGGCTTCTTGGCAAAGCCATCACCCTTTTCAAGTTCTCCTTTTCCAAGTACCTATCTACATGGAGTCTGAGTACTTAAATACTCTGTCTAACATGCAAGTCAAGAAATGTGCCTGATTCTAGCCAAAGTCAAGTCAAGGGGAAGATGCTTTCTACAAGTCACAGGCTCAGTCCTGCCACTTACTTGATCTCCTTCTCAATCTGCTGTTGTTCCCGCATCATTTTGCCCAGCTCCTTCTTCTTCTCCTTCAGCTCATCCTCTACCTTGTCCATCCGCTTCTTGTCCTTCTCTATTTCCTTGTTCTTAGAGGCCAGTTCTTTGTTGAGCTTCTCAATTTCCACTTCGTTATGATAAAGTTTGAAAAGCTGCAACTGTACCTGAGCTCGCACCACCTCATCCTTCAGGCGCTGGTAGCGGTCAGCCTGTGCAAATAGAGATGTGGAGGCAGGGGTGCATCAGTGAGGCACTGGCTTCATCCTGGCCTCTCAGATCCCAGAGGTAACCTGGCCACCTACCTCTTCTTTTTCTTGTTTGGCCTCCTTCCGTTCAGCTGCAATGTTTTTTTT
>SJYT01081836.1:329444-353639 GCA_006410635.1 Cephalophus harveyi
GTTTTTTTTGCGATGGTAATTAAACTGTGTGTCCTCTTCAGCTTTTACCATTTCCTTTTTTCGCTTGTCATATTCCTGGGCCAGCTCCCCAGAGCGACTGATCTCTTCAAAAAGAGCTGTCCTCTCTTTGGGGTTCTTCATGGCAATAGATTCCACAGCACCCTAGTAAAGGTCAAAACACTCTCCCCACTTAGACCCTACTCAGTTCAGTTCCCCTGCCCACTCCATCATTCAGAAAATGTTCACTGACCCCTTCCCCACACTGGGTGCCACATTTCACCACTGAGCTTTGGAGACATCCCCTGCCTTTTAATGTACATGGGAAACAGAAGAAATAGAAGCAGAGACAACACCATGTGTTATGTGCAGTGACAAGAGGAGTACATAAAAAGAACTAAATGAAGCTTGAGGGTAGATGACTGGTAGGAGTATCTATGTGGGAAGGTTTCCCAAAGGTGACAACTGTGTCTGGAAGATGGGGAAAAAACTAAACAAAAAAGTAAGAGAGACGAGGTTATCCCACATAGAGGAAAATTAGTATTGCAAAGTATGCAGGCCAAAGCAGGCAAATGTGGGGAGCTGTAAAAAGTTTAATTAGGCTGGAGTACAGGGCTAGAAGAGTGTTGGCAAATGAGGGCAGTGAGGTGAGCAAGAGCCAAAACAGGGCTGTTTCATGAATGATAGGAGCTGAATTTCACACTAAGGCAATGGTTCTCAAATTTTAGTGTAAATCATAATAACCTGCAGCTCTTGGAAAAACACAAACTGCTGGGCCTCACCCCACTGTCTCGGCCCCTATCGGTCTGGGGTAGGGCCTGAGAATGTGTAATTCTAACATGTCCCCAGTTGATGCCAATCTGGAGACTACAATTTGAGAACTGCCATCAGAAGGCAATGAGAAATCACTGAAATGTTTTAAGAGGAAGGAATATTTGTGCTTTCATAAGATGAATTTTAGGGGATGAACAGGAGGGGGTCAGACTGGAGTCAGGAAGCCCAGTGAGGAAGCTGCTACATTAGTTCAGAGAGAGATGAGGAAGCCAGAGGTGGAGCAAGTTCAGTGGGGATAGGAAAAAAAGTAGATAGCCAACAACTGTTTAAAGTGCCCACCTGAAGAGAAGCCACCACAATGAGAAGCCTGCACACCACACAGGCACACACACACAGTAGGTCCCACTTGCCCAACAAGAGAAAAGCCCAAACAGCAACAAACACCCAACACAGTAAAAAAAAAAAAAAAAAAGCCCACCTGGAAGACGAGGAAGTTACGAGCTTTGATAAGTATGCCCAACTTTTCCAATTCCTCACTGTACTCATGTAGCTGGACCACTTTGTTGTTGATCTTGTACTCAGAGGACCCTCCTACAAGACAATGCATGAGTTAGTCAAGGGTGAGGCCTCCCTCCTACCCCAACAAACTAGTCTAGCCACCCCTGTGGATCCAAGGAGAACCTTCTGGCCAGCCTCACCCACCAACAATGACACGGGCAAACGTGCGGTCCTCAGCACCCTCTTCAGAGTAGACCATGCTGACAAAGGCTCGGTTGGCTGCTGGTTTGCCCACAGGAGCTCCGTGGATCAGGTCCCTTAGGGTCTTTACCCGCAGGTTGCTGGTTTTCTCACCCAACACAAAGCTGATGGCATCCATGAGATTTGACTTACCTAAAGGAGGACATGACAAAGTAGAGGAGGGGAAATAAGGGGAGGGAAAAAGGAATAAAAGAAACACTGAGAACAGAAATGTCCTCTAATCACTCAGTGCTTAGACTGTCAGGAGTTCAAAATACTGTTTTGCCCCTGTAAAGACTGGGCCTGACCAAAGCCCTAGATCAAAGGCTTAGAAAAATAGCTCCTTTGAAGTTACTACTCACAATAGCCAAAAACTAGAGCCCCATTTAAGGAAATGATATATTCACAAAATATATCATTCTACAACTTTTTGTGTGTGTGTGGCCTTACTGCAAGGCATGTAGGATTTAAGTTCCCCAACCAGGAACTGAACCCACATTCCCTGCATTGGAAGTGCAGGGTCCTAACCACTGGACTGCCAGGGAAGTCCTCTACAACCTTTGATGACATGGGAAGATACCCACAAACAGGAAAAACAAGCATGATACAAAACTCAACATAGTTCGATCTCAACCAAGTTTAAAAACAAACAAACAAAAACACAGGGGATGAGGGAAGGAGGAAAATGCAGAGCTGTTGTTTGACAAGTATAGTCTTTTGCAAGATAAAAAAGTTCAGAAGACTGGTTGCACAAAAATGTGAGTATATTTCAGTTCAGTTCAATCGCTCAGTCGTGTCTGACTCTTTGCAACCCCATGAATTGCAGCACACCAGGCCTCCCTGTCCATCACCATTTGGCATTGCCTTTCTTTGGGATTGGAATGAAGACTGACCTTTTCCAGTCCTGTGGCCACTGCTGAGTTTTCCAAATTTGCTGGCATATCGAGTGCAGCACTTCCACAGCATTATCTTTCAGGATTTGAAATAGCTCAACTGGAATTATTTAACACTAGTGAACTGTACACTCAGAAACGGTGAAGATGGTAAATTTTACATTATGTGTATTTTAACATTTTAAAAAAGGCATGTCTTTTTAGTGATACATGAAGTACACAGCATCACTATTAAGTATCTTTCAAAAAATATTCAACCTGAATCTAAACAGACCTTTAGACCTACCCCCCAGTTTATAAGAAATACAGCATCTAGAGAAACATGGTACATGACAGCATGAGGAAACCTTAAGGCAAACACAGAATGTGGAATGTTCTACAAGACAACTAGTTTGGTCTTTTTAAAAAGTCAGTGTCTTTTGGAAAGGACCATTCCAGAATATAAGGGATTACTGAGCTTCCCCGGTGGCAGAGTCGGTAAAGAAACTGCCTGCAATGCAGGATATCCAGGTTTGATCCCTGGGTTGGGAAGATCCCTTGGAAAAGGGAATGGCAATCTACTCCAGTATTCTTGCCTGAAAAGTCTATGGAAGAGGAGCCTGGCAGGCTACAGTCCATGGGGTCGCAAAGAGTTAGACATGACTGAGCAACTAACATTTAGCTGACTTTCCTTTCCCTCACCTGGAAAATCTTAAAAACATGACTCAATGGGTAAGCACATAGTTCTCTGTGGGAGTGGCAGTAGCACAGGTGTGACAGGCACAGGTTGTGATCCTGGCTCTGAGAATTAAGTGTGCAGATGATCACAACCTGTTGTGCCTCAGTATTCTCATCTATAAAACAAAGATAACAGTACCTCCCTCCTAGGGTCACTGTGAGAATTTAAATGTAAAATGTCCCAATAAGTAAAGTACTGATACTTGTCACATAGTGCGGGCTCAATAAATGGCAATCCTATTCTATCCAAACCAGGTCTGGACTCTTAGCTTGGTTTCCCTCATCACAGCAGGACTAGCACAACACGCAGGTGAGGAGTCAGTCTTTTAGGCAACCCATTTCCAACCTTTGGGCTTCTCCCATGCTCTCCAAGGATGACAAGAACATCACACAATCAAAGGCCTCCCTACCTGCAACCATTCAATACTGTAAACATTTTTATAACACCCATTATGATCTGAACAATGATACAACGTTTCAAGGAATGTCTCCTTTGGGGAACTCCACAGGCCAGTGATGAAGATATCAAAATATATACCATGAATTCAAGACAGAATAAAAATTAACATGTACCAGGTGTCTAGAGCAGAAATTCACTGAAGGGAATCAAGGCAAATCTTGTGAGTTGCACACTAAAGAACAGGTAAGGGAGGGCCAGTCAGACCAAGGGGTTTTTTTTGGAATACTTGCACATACAAATTTACCCATGTTGAGGGGACTGAATGCCAAAAGGTGCATCCTGGCTCTTTCCATGGGGGCCACCAAACAAAACCCTAAAAAACTGCAATGGAACCCCAAGCATTAGCCATCTAAGAAGATGGGGAGAAGTGGAATGGTTTTGCCTCTCCCCCAGGGGACACTTGGTAATGTCTAGAGACATTTTTGATTGTCATACCTGAGTCATGGGGGGTGGTGCTACTGTCACCTAGTGGGTAAAAGCTAAGGAAGCCACTAAATATCCTACAATGCACAGGATGGACTCCAGAGCAAAGAATTATCTCACTGGAAATGTCAATAGTGCTGCTATAGAGAAACCCTGCTTAATTGAGAGCGAAATCTAGGCAAGTCTCCAGGGAAGGTCATCAGTTAGAGCTACTTCAGCAAGGGCTGTCCCTCAGGCTAGGAAGTGATTTAGCTAGAACACCTCTGAGGTGGAGGAACACAGCAGGATTCCAAATAGATAGCTAATGTGGGCAGACAGGAAGAATCCTTGGTGTATAATTTAGACAGGGAATTTGACAGGAGGAATCCTTGGTGTATAATTTAGACAGGGAATTTAGATATGAAATAGAGACTTTATCTGACTACCCTTTCTTCCTTTTTCCTTTTCCCCCCTTTTCTTGTTAACAAGATATAACAGTTGAGCTATTTCAAATCCTAAAAGATGATGCTGTTAAAGAGATGCACTCAACATGCCAGCAAATTTGGAAAACTCAGCAGGGGCCACAGGACCGGAAAAAGGTCAGCTTTCATTCCAATCCCAAAGAAAGGCAATGCCAAAGAACGTTCAAACTACCGCACAATTGCACTCATCTCACACGCTAGTAAAGTAATGCTCAAAATTCTCCAAGCTAGGCTTCAACAGTACATGAACCAAGAACTTCCAGACATTCAAGCTGGATTTAGAAAAGGCAAAAGGAACCAGAGATCAAATTGCCAACATCTGTTGGATCATAGAAAAAGCAAGAGACTTCCAGAAAAATATCTACTTCTGCTTCACTGACTATGCCAAAGCCTTTGACTGTGTGAATTACAACAAACTGTGGAAAATTCTTCAAGAGATAGGAATACCAGACCACCTTATCTGCCTCCTGAGAAATCTGTATGCAGGTCAAGAAGCAACAGAACCGGAAACGGAACAACGGACTGGTTCCAAATTGGGAAAGGAGTATGTCAAGGCTGTATACTGTCACCATGCTTATTCAACTTATATGCAGAGTACATCATGCGAAATACCGGGCTGGATGAAACACAAGCTAGAATCAAGATTGCTCAGAGGCATATCAATAACCTTAGATAAACAGATGACACCACCTTTATGGGAGAAAATAAAGAACTAAAGAGCCTCTTGATGAAAGTGAAAGAGAAAAGTGGAAAAAGTTGGCTTAAAACTCAACATTCAAAAAACAAAGATCATGGCATCCGGTCCTATCACTTCACGGCAAATAGATATGGAAACAGTGACAGACTTTATTTTGGAGGGCTCCAAAATCACTGCAGATGGTGACTGCAGCATGAAATTACAACACGCTTGCTCCTTTGAAGTAAAGCTACTACCAACCTAGACAGCATATTAAAAAGTAGAGACATTATTTGCCAACGTGTAGTCAAAGCTATGTTTTCTGTTAGTAGTGTATGGATGTGAGAATTGGACCATAAAGAAAGCTGAGCACTGAAGAACTGATGATGCTTTTGAACTGTACTGTTGGAGAAGACTCTTGAGAGTCCCTTGGACAGCAAGGAGATCAAACTAGTCAATCCTAAAGGAGATCAGTCCTGCATATTCATTGGAAGGACTGATGCTGAAACTCCAATACTTTGGCCACCTGATACGAAGAGCTGACTCACTGGAAAAGACCCTGACGCTGGGAAAGACTGAAGGCAGGAGAAGGGGACGACAGAGGATGAGATGGTTGGATGGCATCACCGACTTGATGGACATGAGTTTGAGCAAGCTCAGGGAACTGGTGATGGACAGGTAAGCCTAGCGTGCTGCAGTCCATGGGGTTGCAAAGAGTCAATAGCGACTGAGCAACTGAACTGACATACAACACTGTATTAGTTTCATGTGTGCAATTGTGTACAATATGATTCCGTATTTGTATATATTGCAAAATGGCTGCCCCAGTAAGTTAACATCCATCACCTCACAGTTAATATTTTTTGTGACTTTTTAAAGATCTACTCTTAGCAATTTTGAAATATACAATACAATATTGTTAACTAAATGACCACTCTTCCTAAAGAGGCATCCGAGTCACTTACCACATCATCACTTTATTACATCAATCTAACTTCCTGTACAGCACTTACTACAGCCGAATAATAACTTATTTTCTCCTTTATTATCGTCTTCCCCTCGAAATATAAGTTCTCTGAAAGCGTGGCTTATTCTATTCTCCGCTGTTTCCATAGCACCTTGATTGAACAAATCCTTATAAAGCAGTAAACATTCAATAAATTTGACAAGCTAAAGACTTCTGACTTTCGTCGGTTTCAGTGGTAGGAAAGGGGCGAATTCGAGGCATCCCCACTTCTCAGTTGAGGATGGGGGGGTTCAAGACCCCAAGCACTACCGAGACTGGAGCACGGAGTTCGAAATTCAAAAGTGCCGCCTCCAGAAAAGAGTTTATAAAAGAAAAAAAAAAAAAAAGGAATTGGAGTGTACCAACGCGAGGCGGGAGGAGGCGCTGGGATGAAGGAGAAGTATACCATTTGGCCCAGAGGCCAAGAGAGGGCCACGAGCGGTCCCACATCCTCGCGGTGGTTAAAACAATGTGTGGGGGCCGGATGCAGCTGCGCCGGCGAGGAACTGCGTGGCCCGCGACTGGAAGCGTGCTCCGGACGCGCCACTTCTGGAGGCAGGGGGCAATGGGCGGGGTAACGTACAGCTCGGCCCGTACCACTCAGGCCGGGACGGGGGTCACGCAAAGAGCGGGCAAGTGACACCTGGGGAAGAGCTTCGAATCAGAGCACCCGAGCGGGAAAAGCGGGTCCGGATCGAACCCCTTAGAAGGGCAAGGAACCTCCTAGGTTGCAAAGGCTGGGTTGTACTACTCTGCTGCGGATAGGGGGTCCAGGCTGGGACGTGCGCAGGGCCGCAGCCGGGCTTATCTCACCAGAGCCATTGGGTCCAATGATGGCGGTGAACCTCTGAAATGGTCCGATAATCTGCCGACCCTTGTACGATTTAAAGTTCTCGATCTCAATCAGCTTCAGGAACCCCATGACTGCGGCAGCGCCGCCGGCGCTAAGAAAGGCCGCACTGTTCGCCCGCCAACTGGGATAGCCCGCGCGGGAAACACCGCAGTGCAGGCCGGGCGGACAGCAAACCTCGCGAGAATATGTCCAGGCCTAACGGGATTTCCGACTTCCGGCGCGGAAGGGAACCAAGGGGCGGGGTATTCGGACTGATGTGGCGGTTTTGTTGATCGGTTGCCAAGGCGCGAGGTTACGACTGGCGTTCGGGCCCCGCCCCCTTTTCTTGTTGCGTGGCAATGCAAACCGCCGCTATCGGCGACCTCGTAGTTGAGGAGGCAAGCAGTGCAGTGAGGTGTCTGTAGCTTCGAGGATCCCGGAAAGCTGGCTGACGAGGCCGACCCTTGCTGAGACAAGTCAGAAGTCACAGGAGGGTTATGCCCTCCAGGGCAAGAGGAAGGTGGGAGCTCGGCTGCGGCTTTTGCCTGGCCGGCGGGAAGGTTCAGACTAGAAAAGGGTCGGGAATTGGAATGACCCCAAGGAGGGGAGGAAGGAGGGGCCAGCAGGAGGATTCCGTGTTAGAGGAGCTCAAATCTTGCTGAGGTTGGAATTGGAGTGGGGTGGAGTTATACATGGGATAGGGTGTTAAGGGGGATGAGGTGTGAATGGAGTTGAGGGAACTCTGGAGCGACGGGGATAAGGGCTGGGGAAAACTGTGGCCAGAGGTACTACCCTTACCCGCAACCCCCCGCCCCGCCTCCCTCCTTCTTCTCCAAGCAGAGTTCAGAGACTGCCACTATAGTCTTGGACCTAACCTGGGAGCTTCACATTTGGGACTTCTTGATGAGAAAGGTATTTTGTGTGAACCCCTGGGAGTCAGGGTCCCTAAGCCTGTGCTCTCCACTTCTTATCCTTCTTCCCTTCCCCCTCTTCATCTGTCTTTTCTTGACTCACTCCCATCCCATTCCCTCCTCTCCATCCCCCCTCTGCCCAGTCCCTTGCTTCCCTTCCTTTTCTCTGCTCTGTCCTCCACCCCTATCAACCGCCCCGTTTTCCTCCTTCCTCTTTTCCCCCTATGCCCCTGACCTTTCTGTCCCTTTCCCGTTTCCCATCTTTTCTATCCCTCTGCTTCATCCCATCATCCCCCATTACCTTTTTAGCTGCTCTTTATTAAGCCATGACGTTAGCAGTTCAAGAAGCTGTCTGTGGAATCTTCCCCTTCAGTTTGACCTTATATTGTGGTGACAGATGGAATATAAGCAAGCTGGCGTCAATGCTTAGACTTAGACATGGAAAGGGTCTGGTGGCTGCTACAGCCATTCCTGTAACTATTTTTTAAACGATGTCTGGAGGCTGGGAAGAGTCTTAGGACAAGTCCAGAAAAGTGAGAAAGCCTGGTTGATGCAATCGAGTAAATGAAGTTCAGTTGGGAGATACTGGTGTGATCAGGCTGAGGGGATAAAATGACCAAAGGACAGCAATCTCATAATGGACAGGAACTAGAAATCCCATGAATGGAAGAGCCTGGCGGGCTACACCTTGGAGTGGCAAAACAGTTGGACAGGACTTAGCAACTAAACAACAACAATAACTTCCATTTAAGAAGATGAAATGTAGCTTTTTGGAGAGAAAATCAAATTGGATCCCTACTTCTCACACCATATACAAAAGGCAATTCCTAAATAGATTAAAAACTTAAATGAGAAAAGCAAAACTTTAGAAATTTTAGGATATATAGGAGAATATCTTTATCACCTCAGGGGATTTCTTAAATGATAAAAACTTCTGAACTTAAAGGAAAAGATTGGTAAATTTGCATTCAAATTCCTCCAAATTATAACATAAAGTGAAAAGATGATAAGTGCACACAAAAAGCTTCTAAAGTATCAATCTGGGTTCTGTGGAGGGTTTGCAGGTGTTCATTTTGTTGTTGTACTTCATAATTTATATGTGTTAACCATTTTCCTTTGTATGTATCGATCGTTAACATAAATTATTATAAAATAATAACAAAGTGAAAACACAAGCCACAAATTGAAGATGTTTCCCACAGGTAAACTAAGAAATGATTGGTGTGCAGAATACATAAGAAATTCCTAAAATTAATAAGAAGAGGACAAACTTTTTTTAATGAACAAAAGATATGAATGGGCACTTCACAGAAAAGAAAGAAAAAATGCCCGAAACACACATGAAAAGATGTTGCAGACTCATCAGCAATAAGGAAAATGCCAATTAAAATTGATAATTATAACTTTATCCCCACAAGTTGGCAAAAATTAAAAAGTCTGTACATCAAGTGTTGCTGAGGATGTGGGGTAACTAGAGTTTATATACACTATAGTGAAAGTATAACTTGGTGCAGTCTTCTTGGAAAGCAACATTATCTTGTAAAGTTTAAATAGGCTGATGCCCTATGATCCAGCACTTCCACTTCTAGGCATATACTAGGGACACTGTTGCAGCTGTATATATCTCTCTCTTAATCTACAAGTTCCTCTTTTTTGGCAGTTAACTAAACTGGATTGTTTGTGCTGCAGAGTCTCTCTCGAACCCACTTCAGTCAGGCCCCACCAAAAATGTTGTCATCAAGGTCAGAAGCAACCCTCCCCTTCAAATCAGTCAGTTCTCAGTCCTCATCTTATTTAACCCATCATCAGTTGCTCACTCTCTCCTCCCAAAAGCACTTTCTTCACTCAGCTTGTCAGACAGGGAACTCCAGTTTTTAAGCCCATTCCACCTCTCAGAGCCTGAAGCAACTGAGGGACTTTCACACTTCACTTCACCTCATTTGCCACTCAGCCTCCAGTGCTGGCTCCTCCTCTCCCTATCTCCCCTGAGGCATTCTTATCCACCTAGAGTACCTTAGAGATCTCTTACTGCCTCATAGCTTTAAATTCCTTGTATCAGTCAGGAAGGGCTGAATTATGCTGAGGTTACAAACAACCTCAAAATCTCAGCGGCTATATGTGGAAGCTAACACATACAACAAACTAGTGAAGATAATATAAAAGGAGCAGACTTACAGATACAAACTAGTGGTTACCAGTGATGGGGAAGGGGTACCATAGGGGTAAGAGAGTGGGAGGTACAAACTATTGGGTGTAAGATAGGCTCAGCTATGTATTGTACATCAGGGGGAATAAAACCAACATTTTGTACTAACTGTAAATGGGAAGTAACCTTTAAAAGCTATTTAAAAAAAAAAATCCCTAAGAACAACCAATCCAAACACAGTCACCTAGGCGTTCTCAAATAAAACAAGCACTTCAGCTATAGCCAATCAAATAATTTCCTTGTTTTCCATCTCTTTAAACATCTTTCCTTAAGCTCTTAACCACTTCTGGTTTGGCAGTACCCAATTTGTTTTTTGCCCAAATAAACTCTTAAAAAATGTTTCTAAGTCTCAGCAGCTCATAAAGACAGGTTTCTCACTCGACTTCTTGTCCATTGTGGGTTGGCTACATCTCTGTCTTCACTCCAGGACCAAGACTGAAGGGACAGCCCTCACCTGGGACATTGCTGGTCCCACAGCAGTAAAGAGAACATGGCTATCACTTAATGGCTCTTAGTTCTGCCTAGGAATGGCACTGTCAATTCTTACTTTCCAGAGGGCAAAGCAGATTATGTGGCTAATCGTGAGGGCAATATGATAAAAATATAGAATCCTGTAAAGACGAATAGCAAAGAAAACTTTTGGGGGGCTTTGTGAGATCTTAATTCCCCACCAGGGATCAAACCTGTGCCCCCTGAAGTGGAAATACAGAGTTCTAACCACTGAACAGCAAGGAAATTCCCAATAGCATATCTTTTTGAAAAATAACAAAATTTTCCATACTATCTGTATCTATCAATGGGTGTCAACCTCTCAAACTCAACACCTCCAAAACCGATCTCCAGATTCTCATCCTATTCTATTCTCTCCATACAGACTATTTAGTTGATAGCAATGCATCTGACTGCCCCAGCCCAAATCCTTGAAGTCATTCTTAACACTGCTTCCTCACAGCACACCCAATGCATCAGGAAGTCCTGCTGGCTCTGCCTTCAAAATATATCCAGAATCTGAGCACTTCTCCCTACATCTGCTGCTACTAACCTGGCGTGATCATCATCTCTTGCCTGGACAACTGCAATAGCCTCCTGTCTGGTCTCCCTGCCTCTAGCCTCCCTTCCCATCCCCTCCAGTCTGTTCTTAACACAGCAGCCAGAGCAATCCTTTACAAATCAAAGACAGGACACATTACTCCCACTGCTCAAAATCCTCCAATGGCTGCCCATTTCTCTGAGTAGAAGCTGCAGCCTTTACAATGGTCTGTGAAGTCCTACATGCTCTGCATCTCCCCACCCAATCTAATGTTATTTCCCACTCCTCTTTCATTCACACACTTGCCTCCCTGCTGTCCTCTTGAATGTGTGTGTGCCTCTTTTGTCCACCTTAAGGCCTCTGCACTTGTTCCCTCTGCCTGCAGTGCTCTCCTCCTAGTTATCTGCATAGGAGACTCCCTCACCTTCTTCAACTATTTCTTTCCCAGTTATGCCTCCCCTGACTTCCATATTTAAAATTGCAACACTCTCCCCGTTTCTTTAGCACTTCCAATTCCCCTTATCCTGCTCTATATTTTTTCCCAAAGCACTGATCATCTTCTTACAAACTATTTAATGTACTCTCTCTAGTCTTGTCTATCCCCACTAGAAAGTAACTTTCACAAGGACTCAGATTTTTGTCACTTTTGCTCCTTGATGTCTCTCAAATGCTTAAGGGATTGCCTGTCAGTAGGCACTTCATGAATATTTGTTAATTGATAAATGAACATGGGTGAAAAAAACAAGATGCAGAAGAATGCAAACTGTGTGATACTCCATCAAGTTTCAAGACAAAATGTTTTAAAATATTGTTCAGGGAATCATACACACACATATAGTATATTAGTGCATGTTACTAAGGGAATGGTGACATTTTGGATAGTGGTTATTCTTAGGGTAAGGATGAGGGAGAACAGACATAAGACACTTAAATAGTATTAATCATGTTCTATTTCTTAACTGAGGAGTTGGTTCATGGGTCTCTTTTATCATGCTTCCTCTTCCTAAGTTACATATGGCTTATATATAATTCCCCTGTGTGCATCAAATATTTTAGTTACAAAATGGTTAGACAGTGAACGAGTGAGGTTGGAACTAGCTGTAGAAGGAGTTGATGAATGGTATTTCAAACAAAGGAATGCAATGTACAAAGGCCCTGAGGTGGGAACAGTTGTAGTGTTGGAGGACTTGATAGGAAGCCAGCGTACCTGGAGAACAGTAAACAAGGAAGAGGGAGGCATGAGATGAACTGGAGAGGTGTGCAGGAACCAGATCTTGAAGCACAGTAAGGGGTTTGGTTCTAATTCTAAGTGTGGTAGGAAGCCAGTGGAGGATTTTAAGCAGGTATAAGACATGATCAGATTTATGTTACCAAGAGATTTTGGCTGTGGCTTTGGCTGGGCTTCCCAAAATACAAAGGA
Source organism: Cephalophus harveyi (assembly GCA_006410635.1). Classification (NCBI taxonomy): domain Eukaryota; kingdom Metazoa; phylum Chordata; class Mammalia; order Artiodactyla; family Bovidae; genus Cephalophus; species Cephalophus harveyi. The sequence goes on from SJYT01081836.1 coordinate 341,989, forward strand.
ATACAGGCAAATTTAAGCCTTTAATTTGACTCAAGCATAAGTAATAAAAATAAAGGGGGAATGGTGGTGGCATTTACTAAAACAGAAAAAACTAAATAGAGCCTAATGCAAAAGGGATGTTGTAAATCAGTTTGAGACTTGGAAAGGTGAGCAGGAATCAGATCATGAAGACTCATAAAACAAAAACATTGGGGAATAATTTGGTTTATGCCATGCGTGCATGCTCAGTCGTGTTCAGCTCATTGTAGCCCACCAGGCTCCACCATCCATTGGATTCTCCAGGCAAGAATACTGGATCAGGCTGCCATTTCCTCTTCCAGGGGATCTTCCCTCCTGCATCTCCTGCACTGGCAGGCAGATTCTTTACCACCGAGTCACCTGGGAAGCCCCCTTGCTTTATAGATGCTTTCAAAGGTTTTAAGCTGCGGTGTGCCATGGTCAGATTTGCTTTCAGAAAAATCACTTTGGTAGCCAAGGCAGAAAAGCAGTAGAGAGCCTAACACTGGAGCAAGGGAGCCCAGTGAGGTTCCTGGGAACATTATCTGGCACCAGCTTGTGAGGCCTCCATTAGGGTTGCGACAGCAGAGATGGAGAACACAGATATGAACTATGTCAGGAAGTAAAATCAGTAGGAATCAATAGCTGGTAAGATACTGTGGGGAGAAAGGAATGGGGGTAGGGGTATAGTCAAGTATGATGGTTAGCACTAATTGGCCATCCAACTTGCCCTTGCTCCAGATGTATCAGGTAGATCTGCCACCAGATCCCAAGGAGGTGGCACCCATCGAAGCTAGAAGAAATCAAGAAAAGGAGCGACAGAGTCGATTCTTCAATGTGCGGACCAGAGTCATGGGGGTGAGTGGGCAGTGGGTACTTTCTCTGGACCAGGGGTCACCTCACTCTTACACCAGGAGAGGAACATAGCCGTGCTCATCACAGCCCCTCCCTGATTTGAGCAGACTGCAGGGTTATAAAGGAAGGAGGAAGGGAAAAAGGCACCCACCCCCACGTGGGGCGAGGGCCTGAGAAAGAGGCCTAGAAGTGCAGGGGAAGAGGAGCCAGTGACAGCTGACTCTTCTCCAGTCAACTCTGGGCCAAGTGGTCTGGTTTTCAAGAGACAAGTAAATGGAGCCAAAAGAAGTCTATAAAGAATATTTGGTATTGCATGCATATGCCAAAACTCTCTGGAAGGCTACATAAGAAACTGGTAACTGATGGGAGGGACACTTACTCTTCCCTAAGCTGTACTCCCTTTTGCACTATTTTGAAATGCTTTAAATGAATTATAATCAAAATAAAGAGAAAATATTGATAGTTTAAGAAAAAACATAGATTGCTGGGTGGGTGGATGAGTGGTGTGACTTGAGATCTAGTTGGCAAACGTTTCAATGCCTGTTCTGTGCCAAGCACTGGGTTAGGCAATAGGGACACAAAGCTGACTAAGGCCCAGTCTCTGCCCTTAGCAAGCTCACAGCCTAGGAGACAATCAATAGAGGCAAAGTTCAGGGTATTGAGGATAGTGGGTCCTAGGTGCTATGGGAGTAGCACCTGCTGGAGGGATCAGGGAAGTCTCAGCTGGTCTTAAGGGATGAATAGGAGTTTGGGTAAAAAGAGGAAGAGTGTTCCAAGTGGAGGGAGCTGCTGGAGCAAAGGCCATAAGTATGAAACAGCGTAAGATATATAGAGAACTGTAAGCAGAGCTCCTGAGGGTGGGAGAAGGGAAGAGGGTGAGAAGAGGCTGGAGGCAGAGGCTAGACCACTGAGGGACCTACAAACCATGGTGAGATGGTGGGACATTATCCAGTAGATACTGTGGATCCTATAGGAGGATTTTGAGGCAGATAAATTCTGAGCAGTCTGTGTTAGAGCATTAGAGGCCCACTGCTGGGCTCCTTCCTTGATTTAGCCCATTTCTTTGGGATCAGGTGGATGTTGAAGCCCTGAACAACCAGGTGGAAGAACGAAAACTTCAGGAGGCAACAGAACGAAGCAAGGAGGCAGCTTATGGTAAAAAGCCCAAGGCCGGAGGCCAGCCAAGGGGGAAAAGCAAGGATCTGAGTGGGCTAAGGCAGGGCAGTCTGCTCTGGAGTGCAGCCTGAGGTCTGGGGGGTGTGGTAAGACAAACCAGATGGGCCTTTGGGAGCAATGGCTGTGCTGAGTAGGCTGTCTCTCCTGTGGGGCCTTCTCCATGCCCCTACCCACCACCCCCAGGTACCAACCAGGTGCAATATGATCTGGTGGTTCAGATGCTAGAGAAGGAACAGGCAGAACGGACACGTCGGCTGGCCAAGAAAGTCCAAAACTTTAGAGAACAGAGGCAGCAACTCAAGAACAGGCGTGAATTTGACTTCTGGGATTCAAACCAACTCTGGAGGGAGTTTCCAGCTTATCTTGGTAACAATGCTCCCTACTATGGCCAAGCCAGCCTGCAGTGCTTCCCTGGGGAAGATGTGAAGAGGGCCGCATGTCTGAGAATGCAGCAGGAGCAGTTCCAATACAACCTGGGGAGGCAGCTACAAGAGCAACAGCAAGCCAGAGTTGATGAGAACTGTGCAGGTAAGCAGCGAGGCCCTCCAGGCTGTGACCTGAGGCCTAGTGGGGAGCCATCCTGAGCTGAAGACCAGAACTGTGTGGGCAGGTCCAATTTCATGTAAGGGCTGATACTGAAAGGTCCCAATCTCCTTCATCAACTGACAGTGTAGCCACTGATCCCTGATCAGCCTGGCACTCCATTACCTGAAGACAGCAGAGTAGAGACAAACCTAATGGTCCTGCCACTTACTGGCTAGTTTGGGGAAATGAACCCTCCTCTCTGTGCTTCAGTTTGCTTCTCTTTAAAATGAGGAAATCATCCATACCACACAGCTCACGTGAGAATGAAATGAGATGCTGTAAGTAAAGCACAAGCATCAGTACAATAGTAGCTACAATAACCAGTAGCTACTATTACTCTGACATCTGTGGCCATGTTCCCCTCTTCCATTAGAGTAAGGGCAAGGACCATCTCTTACCTACTCACACCACTCACCTTTAAAACCACCCCTGTTGTAGCACCCTGTTTTGTTATACCACTTACCATAGAGGTATTTGTGGAATGTTTTTCTCCCCGCAAATGTCAGCTCACTGAAGATGAACCACATCTCTCGTTTCTACCTCTATAGCCCAGTTACATAGTACATTGCCTGCCAGTGTCAGGAGTTCAACAAAATCATCATTGAATGAACAACTGAAGACCAAAATAAACAAGACAGGCACCCTGCCCTCCAGAAACCCACAGAACCAGGACTTCCAGAACATCAGTTTAGAGTAAAAGGAAAAAATACATGCACAAGTTATTTGCCAGCAAGTATCTGTGCTTTAACACTGCGTTAGGTACTATGATAGGTACTGTGATAGAAATATATACAGGACGTCACTCAGTCATGTCTGACTCTTTGCAACCCCATGGACTATACAGTCCATGGAATTATCCAAGCCAGAATACTGGAGTGGGTAGCCTTTCCCTTCTCCAGGGATCTTCCTCAACCCTGGGATCGAACCCAGGTCTCCCACATTGCAGGCAGATTCTTTACCAGCTGAGCCACAAGGGAAGTCCAAGAATACTGGAGTGGGTAGTCTATCCCTTCTCCAGAGGATCTTCCCAACCTAGGAATTGAACCGGGGTCTCCTTCATTGCAGTCGGATTCTTTATCAACTGAGCTATGAGGGAAGCCCATAGGACACAGAGGGAACATCAAGATGGGAGGGTCAGTTCTCACAGGGGAAGGGAGGGATGGTAGGGGGTTGGCACAGGCCAGCTGTCAGGAACCAAATTTTAGAAAGCTGGGTACAATTTTGGCAAGGGAGAGAGTGAGAATGAGAAGAGGCCATTCTAGGCAGAGTGGGCAGCAAGAGGAAGAGCTAACCTTTATTGAGTACTTACTGTGTACCAGACACTGTGCCAAGCTTTCTACCATGTATTAACTTATTTCATCTTCAACAACCCTATGAGGCAAGTACTAGTGATATCCCTATTTTCTGTGGAGGAAACTGAAAGAACTGAAGAACAGAGATATTAAGTAAGTTGCCCAAAGTTATAGAGCTAGTGGGTCATGGAGGGGGGACATGAACTCAGGTGGCAGGTTGGCTCCAGAGCCCGCACTCTTGATTGCTACACCATACTTGCTCTGTCACCATTGAGAAAATGGGGACTTAGGGGCCAAGGGAGGTTTCAGAGAGGGAGTTGTCAATAATGTCAAATGCCCTCAGAGAAGTTCAGATAGGAAAAGAAACCTATTAAATTGAGAAATTAGGAGTATTTGGTGATTACCAAATCACCAAAAAGTAGCTGCAGTGGCACCAGGGGCCAGCTACCTAGTGACAGCAGGCAGGTGTACAAGAAGGTAGAGTTAGGCAACAGAACAGCAGAATGCTGGGGGAGAGTCTGTGTAGTGTCATGAAAGGAGCATGAGCTGATTCCTTGAGATATCTGGATTCTAACTTACTAAGTGCTGGCTGTGTAACCTTAGGCATTTTACTTCATCTCTGGACCTCATCTGGAAACATGGGGTGACCTTTCCTCTTTGAGTTGCTATGAAGACCAAAATGAAATCAGGCACCCCTATCCTCCCTTCCCCTGCCATCCAGTCTCCAAAGTCTGTCCCTGTGCCTCTCCAGAGCCAAGCCTTCAACCTATGCCCTGGACCCCATTCCCCCTGCCTCCCATGCAGGCTGTGCTCCCTCAGGTACGCCCTGGCCCTGAGGTTCTCAACACTTTCCACTGGCCATATTCTCTGAAGGCTATAAACATGCTTATGTCTAACCCTTTTTTAAAAAAACCTTTTAAAATTTTTATTTCTTTTTGGCTGTGCTGGGTATTTGTTGCTGCGCAAGGACTTTTTCTTGTTGTGGAGCATGGGCTCTAGGGTGCACGGCTTCAGTAGTTGTGGCACATGGGCCCAGTTGCCCCGAGGCATGTGGAATCTTCCCAGACCAGGGGTTGAACCCGTGTCCCCTGAACTAGCAGGATTCTTAACCACTGGACCAACAGGGAAGTCTCTGTATAACCCTCCTTAAGAATAAAACAAAAGCCTCTCTCCATTCTGATTCCTCTAGATGTTATGAGCTAGCTCTTTTCCTTTACAGCCATACTTTTTGAAAAATCTGTCTCCACTTGCTGTCATTCCTTCCTAACTTTCCAGTCACACTTCAACTCCTGAGATCTTATTTCTCCCCACACACCTGCACTGACACTACTCTTACAAAAATCACCACTGCCCTTTGTGTTATCAGGTACAAGAGGCTCTGTTCAGTCTTTTCTCCTTTACTTAGACTTTCTTGCTACACTTGACTATCACATCTTCCTTCTTAAACCTCTCTCTTCCTTGGCTTCTGTGACAGCATATTCTGCTATAGCTCTCCAATCATTCCTCTTCTGTCCACACTTTGTGGATTCCTCTTCCTTCTAGAGACTTTGTCCTTGGCACACTGCTCTCCTTACCCTGCATACTTGCCTCAGGTGCCCTCGACCCTCATTCTGGTTTCAGCTACCACATCACCATCTCTATGCTGAGGACTCTTTACCTGCAGTCAGATATCCAGGTGGCTGCTGACCACCTCCAATTCAGCTTCCTAAAGAGAATTCATCAGTGCTCCCTAACCTACTCTGCATTCTGTATCCTCTAGTTCCAGAGGTGGCCACATCATGCGTGGAGTCATCCCAGCCAGGACCCTGGGAAGCATCCAAGTCTTTTGCTCTCCCTTACTACCTAATCCAATCCATCAAATTCTGCTGATGAAACCTCCATATATTTCCCCTGCATCCCTTCCATCATTGGCCTGGTTTCAGCCCTCTCAGCCGGCCTACTGCCATAGCCTCCAAGATGGCTTCCCTACCTCCACTGTCTCCCACCAGCCTCACTGTCCTCTATACTGGCACCAAAAGGAGCCTTCTAAAATGCAAATCTAACCATGTCACCCCCTTAGTTAAAATCCTTCCATATTCACCATCACCTTCAGGGTCAAGTTTCCAGTCCTTAGTCTGGCCCCTGTAGAGCTCCCTAGTCACTTGCATTTTATGTTCCAGCAAGAGCAGACTACTTATAATTTAAGATACAGATCACGCTGTTTCTTCACTTCCTTATTTGATATTTACCGAGCACCCACTATGTACCAGGCTCTGATATAGGTGCTAGTGTATGGCAGTGGATAAAACAGACAAACGTCCCTGCTTTTACAAAGGTTACCTTGTAGTGAGTAGAGAGACAGGCAATAGTCAAAAATAATTAAGTAAAATGTAAGGTATATTGGATGGTGATAAATGCTAGGGAGAAAAATAAATCAGAGGAGGAGGATAAATGTTGGGGTCAGGCAGGTGGCAATTTTAGGTAGGAAAGACAGAAGGCCTCACTGAGGAGCAAAGTGAGCAAAGACCTAAGGAAGCAAAAGAACATGAGACAAGAGCATCATTTATTACAAATCCCTAAGGCAGAAATGTCTGGCATGTTCTAGTAACAGCATGGAGACCACTGTAGCTGGACTGAAGCACTTTCAGTAGTTTTGCTCATGCTGTACGTGCAGCCTAGCCCTTAGTCCGAAGCTCAGAGATGAAATAATTTCCCCAGGTCACACAGCTCCGAAGCAACAGAGCTGGCATTGAGACCCAGGTCCATTGGAAGCATCTTTCAGTGAGGCACCTGAGAAAACCTTGTGGCTGTCACTTTTATTATCCCTAGCCCCAAAGAGTACCCACTCCAGTGTTCTTGCCTGGAGAATCCCAGGGACGGGGGAGCCTGGTGGGCTACCGTCTATGGGGTCACACAGAGTCGGACACGACTGAAGTGACTTAGCAGCAGCAGCAGCAGCCCCAAAGAGTAGCTGCATCCACACATCCCTACAATGAGGACATTACCCCACTCCCAAACATACACAGACATAGCTTGCACATGCATAAACATACATTCACAAAGCTTGCTGAACAAATGGCTGAATGACAGTGCCCTGGCCATATTTCTTTGTGTAGACATGCTCGATAAACAGCTACGCCTAGCTGTGGAAATGCGGGCCGCCCAAATGGCCAAGCTGGAGGAGTCCTGCCGCATAGCCATGATGACTGCCACGGCCAATGCCAACAAAGCGCAGGTATGTACAGCATAAGAGCCACCCAGGGCATCAGGCTTCCCCAATCTACCAATCAAACCAGCCCTCTCATCTACCTGGGGACTTCCCCCTTTACCCTAGGGCCCTCTTAGGGCAGGAGGTCCCCTTCCTCACCTCCAGGCTCAGGATGACCTGAAAACAGAACACTGCCCTCCCTTCCCCAGTGTCTCAGTCTAAGGGCTTCCGGAGGGCAGAGGAGTTCCCTGCCCATTCCATCCCTTCTCCCACCTTAAGTCACTCAAAGGCCATGCAATATCTCTTCTCTCCCTTAGATGGGGGAGAGTAGGGCCATGTCTCCCCCTCCCCCTGTGACTGAGAGCTCCCTGAGGTTGGGCATCCAAACACTCACATTTGGGGGCCCCACCAGGCAGCTAAGCTGGCTGAGCAGCAGCGCCGTGAGCATCAGCGACAACAGGAGGCGAACCTCGTGGAGGTCCAGAACCAGATCACAAGTGACCTACTGGCTGAGAACCCGCAGGTTGCCCAAAACCCCGTGGCTCCCCACAGGGTCCTGCCCTATTGCTGGAAGGGCATGACTCCAGAGCAGAGAGCCACCATCAGGAAAGTACAGGAGACACAACACCATGAAAAGGAAGCACAGCGCCAAGCTGAACAAGCACTGGATGCTAAATGGGAAAGCCAGGCCATAAACTTGGCCCAGGCAGCAATGGAGCTAGAAGAGCAGGAAAAGGAGCTGTGTGCTGAGTTTCGGAGGGGACTGGGCTCCTTCAACCAGCAGCTGGCTATGGAGCAAAAAGCCCAGTGAGTTCTAGGGGGTAGCAGCAAGGATGAATGCCAAGGGAGGGTAGGGAGGGATGGCAAGGGCCAGGGAAAGCCCATTAGCTAAGGCCTCTGGATTTCTTTCACAGGCAGAATTATCTGAATTCAATAATCTATACCAATCAACCTACAGCCCAATATCATCTGCAGTTTAACACCAACAGCCGCTGAGCTCAGGATTGTCCTCTCCCACCTTCACCATCAAGCTCACAGAAGCTAACAGAGAAAAAAATGCTGCAGACCGCCCCCTCCCCAGTCCATTTCCCAGTGGAAGAGAGCTGAGCCAGTACCCCACCTCTGACCCTGGGTAATAAAGTTATTCATTAAAATCAAGGTTACATGTTGTAATAGGACACAAAAGGTGTAAGGTACTGCCATTCCCACCCCACCCATGGGTTCTGAGCATCCAACCCTGTCAGTCTTCACCCATTCACATTTCTTCCCCATGCCAGCTCCCCCAGCACACAGTGCTGCTCACTCCTCCGTGAGAAACAGAGACTTTATTAGGCACACAGGGTGACTGATAGGCAGAGGTTACAAAATGGCTACCGGGCTTCCTTCCAAACTGGAGTAGAGCACTCCAGGAGGGGGAGGGACAGAGGAACCTTTGTTCTCTCTGTCTAACCCCCTTCAGGGCTGCATGCGGATGGCCCCATCCAGCCGGATGACTTCTCCATTGAGGAATGAGTTCTCGATGATGGCCTGTACCAGATGAGCATACTCGGCAGGGTCACCAAGTCGGTTGGGGAAGGGCACCTGGCTGGCCAGGAAGTTGCGCACTTTATCTGGGAGGGTGGTCAACAGCGGGGTGCCAAATAGGCCTAGATAAGACAGCCAGAATTAGAGACCCACCCTCACTTTTATATTTACCTGGTCCCTCCTCACCGTAACTCTACTTGTGGTGCTTCGCTATGTCCAGAGATAGAAGGCTGCTGCTGTTTAGATGGTAGATACCTTCCCTGCTCAATTGCCCACAGATCCCACCCAATCCCAGGTGGCAGGGAGGGGATATGTTTACCTGGAGCAATGGTCATCACCCGGATACCCATGGGAGCCAGATCCCGAGCAATGGGCAGTGTCATGCCCACTATGCCCCCCTTGGAAGCAGAGTATGCAGCTTGTCCAACCTGGAGAGGGAGTGGAGGTCATAGGGGGCAGGGCCCCCAATGAGTCACCAGGGTACAAGCCTGTCCCTACTCACACACCTGGCCCTCAAAGGCAGCTACGCTGGCCGTGTTGATGATGACCCCACGTTGGCCTCCCTGGTCTGGTTCGTTCTGGCCCATCTCACCAGCCACCAGGCGGATCACATTGAAGGTGCCTATGAGATTCACCTGGAGGACCAGAAGAGACGTGATATAGGACTTGAAGCAGAGGTAGCCTTTTGTGGGTGTGGGGATACTCACAGTCAGATACTTCTTACTACTACCCCTGGAGAACCTCTAAGGCCTTACATTGATAACTCGCTGAAAGTCCTCCAAGGTATGGGCCTGGCTTTTCTTTAAGTTATATGTCTTGCTGGCCACTGCAATGCCTGCACAGTTGACTGCCACATCCACACGGCCAAACTTTTCTCTTGCTAGAGTCAGGGCTGCTTGCACATCCTTCTCTGAGGTCACCTTCAAAGGGAAAAGTGGAGAAGGTATTCATCTACCATCACACACATACCACTAAATCTTGCGGGGGGTGGGGGGGCGCAGGGCAAATCCAGTCTTCGAGTGACAACAGAATTGTGTAAGCAAGGGAGAGACCAAGGAAAGAAAACTCTAGAGTGAGACAAAGGTGAAAATGTTAGGTATTACATAGCAGTGTTTCAAAACATCTTTGAAATCTATACCCTTTTTTGATAAACTTACATACCCCTGGAGATTCTCAACTGCTGTGGATCAGATAAGTTGTGAGAATTATTGATATGAAGATAAACTAGCTTTTTGGTACCCCTACTTGCTAATATGATTTCGTCAAGCTTTACTTTCTGTAGTTTGTTTCAGGATAAATTTTTTGACTTTGTAAATATTAAAATTACAGGGCACAATAACTCTACATATCTCCTTGAGGAGATTCTGATATGGCTAATCCCCAACCTCCCTCCCCACCCTCCTCCCTGTTGTGAATCACAGCTTTAGAAATTCTTTATCCAGAAGCATATGAAAACAGCTCAGACCAAAAGGGAAAAGGAGATGGGTCCATTGCCCACATAGACAGGTACCCTTATGAAAAGGAACCCCATGGGAGAGGTGAGGTAACCCCACTTACGTCGGCTGGGGCAAAGGCGCAGCTCTTCCCTAACTTTTTGGCCTGGGCCTCCCCATCTGAGTTGGGCAGGTCCAAAAGTACAGCAGTGGCCCCCTGCCCCACCAGTCGCTCCGCTGTGGCCAAGCCTAGGCCTGAGGCTCCGCCGGTTATTAAGGCAACCAGACCCTGTGAAAAGGAGCTCGGTCAACAACTACACTGTGCGGACCATCCCCACCCATTCTCCAGGCTTCTGCGAGGGAGGCTCCCGGTCACCGCCGCGACTTGACCCAGATGTGCCTCCTCATCTTAACTATGGGACCCTCTGGGTGTCTCATTCTCAGCCATCCAGTCACCCCACATGCACGTGCCCCGGAGAGTTGACCTTCACCTCCCGAGCCCCACCCTCGCAATTACAGGCCTAGATAAGCGTGACGCTTTCTCCCAGCACCGATCTCTCCCCGCTGGTTCTACGGCTGCGCCGTCCCAGTGGGTGCAGAAGGGCGAAAACCCGTTTACCTTCACGCTCCGACATGGAGCTGCCATCTTGCTCAGGCCTCTCTACAGGACTGGACTGTCGGGCATTCGCTGATTGGCCGGGGCGGAGCCGCGGGGCGGGGCCGGCGAGGTGGGCGGTCCGCCGCTCAGCCAAACAAGTGGGCGCCGGCCTCGCACGTCACCCGCCGCGGGGGTAAGGCCGGCCGGGGCAAGGTCCAGGCAGAGAGTCTACTACACCCGGGGAAAAACAACGAATAGCCGCGTCGCAACACTACCACACCCCCGGGACTTTGGTCAGGCCTGCAGCTCTGCTTGGGGGAGGGGGACAGGAGACTGAGAATGTGTTTCTTACTCCTCGGAAAAAGCCTCCGTTCAGGTATAAACAGATCGGAGAGACTCCTATATGCCAGTCTCTGTGCGGGGCACTAGGGATAAGAATGTCGTTTTCTAGTTTCACTTCTTATAGCTTTCCACGTCCGTATCTCTGAGAACCTGTCGGTCACCTCAACATATTTCTCTGTATGTGGCTCTCACAATCACCATGTTAGTATATCCGTGCCTGGGTTCTAGAATCTGGTTCTTTGTCCCTTCCTTTGTCTGTGTCTGTACTGAAATTATTTCTTTTTCCAACTGAACTTTCCAACTTCCCTCTCAGAAGGCATGAACCTTACAGAGAAATATGTTGAGGCAACCGACAGGTTCTCAGAGATAAGGATGTGGAAAGCCATAACAAGAGAAACTAGAAAACGACATTCTGAGACAGCTGCAGTCAGTCAGTTCAGTCGCTCAGTCGTGTCCGACTCTTTGCGACCCCATGAATCGCAGCACGCCAGGCCTCCCTGTTCATCACCATCTCTCGGAGTTCACTCAGACTCACATCCATCGAGTCAGTGATGCCATCCAGCCATCTCATCCTCGGTCGTCCCCTTCTCCTCCTGCCCCCAATCCCTCCCAGCATCAGAGTCTTTTCCAATGAGTCAACTCTTCTCTCTTATACACATCTA
>SJYT01081858.1:13079-32966 GCA_006410635.1 Cephalophus harveyi
ATGTGAGTCTGAGTGAACTCCGAGAGTTGGTGATGGACAGGAAGTCCTGGCGTGCTGCGATTCATGGGGTCGCAAAGAGTCGGGCATGACTGAGCAACTGAACTGAACTGATCAAATATTTTATAGAATACCCCTTGATTGGGACATATCAGCCGTTTACTTATGGTTAGACTGAGGTTTATGGGATTTGGGAGGTAAAGTACGACTCTTAACACATTAATTCAAAAGTACATGTTATCAAAATGACACCAATAATGGCTTCCAAGGGGGCTCTAGCAGTAAAGTACTTGGCTGCCAGTGCAAGAAATGTAAGAGACACGAGCTTAATCCCTGGGTCGGGAAGATTTCCTGGAAAGGGCATGACAACTCACTCCAGTATTCTTGCCTGGAGAAGCCCATGGACAGGAGCCTGATAGGCTAGAGTCCATGGGATCACAGAGAGTTGGACACAACTGAAGTAATTTATCACGTACATAATGGTACTAACCTGGCTGATGTTAATTTTGCCACTCTATTTTCACTTCTCTTTCCTTCATTTTCCAATCAGAAAGCCATGCCCACAGTTTAAAGCTGAGAAGGAGGTCTGGTCCACCTTATTGAGGTGGCAGCATCTATATATGTTACCAAACTGAGGTTAGGTTCCTTCCCCACTCAAAAAGACAATAATCAAGGGGCAAGTGTCAGCAGAAAGGAAAGGTATTTACTCAGCAAAGTGAAATCTAGGGGGAAGGTGTACTCATGTCTCAAGACCAACTCCAAAGTTTCTGCTCAGCCATGAGAGTTTTTAAAGGGAAAAAGGGAAAGCAATCTCAGTTCATCATAAAGGTGGGAGATTCTTCATCCATCACTTTTCCATTGTTTGCAGAGCTTCTGACTTCTACTAATCTTCCTTTGGATGTTATCCTGAAAATTTGCTAAGAGGAAAGCTGGAGGTAGAGAGTCTGTTATTCTCTAACTGCTTAGTTCTTCATTCTTAGGTTTTCCAATCCAGGAAAGGAATAAACATTTTAGGCAAGACATTGTGTGCATTCAGTAGAACAAAAGTCAAGAGTTAGGTTAAAAGCTACCTAGTGATCTAATTTTTAATTAAGGTTTAAGGGGAACAGAGATAGACAAACAAGAAAGGGCCAAAAGATCGACTCACAAATCCCCACTTCTCAGACATTATTTCATTTCTGCGATATTAGGGACAAAGGTTCATCTTCTGTAACTTCTTCATGCTGACATAGGGTGCTATATTCTCAGAGTGGAAGATGTCAACATGGATCTGACAATTTGAATTGCTTGTTTACGTATATAGGCAGAGTAAGCTACAATTATTTTGATGCACACACACAAAAAATAGATTAGTATGGACAATAATGTTAATCTCGTTCTCTTGAGGTCAGTTTTTGAAATTGCACTAGCCATAGACAGTACTGCTCAAGGTGGAACATGCATGGACTTTCTTGTGGCTCAGACAGTAAAGAATCTGCCCACAATGCGGGAAACCCAGGTTTGATCACTGGTTTGAGAAGATCCCCTGAAGAATGGTATGGCAATCCAATCCAGTATCTTTCCCTGGAAAATTCCATGGACAGAGGAGCTTGGTGGATACAAGCAAAGAGTTGGACACAACTGAGCAACTAACACAAGATGGAGCAACTTTGTCATGGGTATAGTCTGGTTATCAAATCAGTTGATCATTTTTCTAAGCAAATACAGATCATGTCAGTTGCATATGTGCCTAGGTTTTGCTTACTGGATTGCATGATGACTATGCTTAGCTTTGTGAAAATTTCCCAGCTGTCTTCTAAAGTAGCTGTACTATTTTGCATTCATACCAGAAATGAGTAAAAGTTCCTGTTGCTCCATATCTTTGCCAACAATTGGTATTTTCAGATATTTTGTATTAAATTATTTTGAGAGGTGTGTATCAGTATATACTTGCTTTATATTTTCCTAATGGAAAATGATGTTGAGCAACTTTTCATGTGTTTAATTGTCATCTATATATCTTCTTTTGTGAGCTGTTCAGGTATCTCACCATTTTGAACTGGGTTATTTGCTTTTTATTGTTACATTCTAAGAGTTCTTTATATATTTTGCATATAAATTCATTATCAGACCTGAGTTTTACAATTCACTTTTCTCAGGCTGTGGCTTTTTATTCTATAACAGATTCTTTCTCAAAGCAGAATTTTTAATTTTAGTGCAGTCTAATTTATTAATTTGTTTTTTACATGTCATACTTTTGCTGTTATATGTAACCACTCATCACTAAATTCAAGGTCATGCAGATTTTCTCATATATTTTCATTTAGAAGCTTTATGGGTTTGCATTTTACATTTAGATCTGTGAGAACTGCATGCTGCATGGTATTTCAACACTGCATAGAACTTTTTCATTAAGTATTTAAAAAGTCTAAATCTTTGATCAATCTATTACAAGGACTATTGTCTGCATACTTCACTCTGCATATATCACAACCTTGAACAATCTACCTACCTTTCCTCTCTCCTTTTCATGTTCATTTATAACATTTTATCATGTGACATTTGCCAATGTAAGCACTTTCCAGGTAACTCTTTTGATTCTTACCAGTATCTATGAGTTAATTGCTATTGTTCTTCTCACTTTTCAGAAATAGACACTGAAGGACAAAGTGTGTAAGCAGCTTTACAATGGCCATATATCAAGTTAATGGCAGAGTTTGAATTTAAACCCCATTCCTTTTCTTAACTTCAATATAATAAAAATTATACTACAATAACATAATAAAATAATATTCTAATATGGCTAATATAAAATAAGTATATAATTATTTCAAATATGATAATAAAATATATTTTTTCAGTTAATAAATGTGTCAGCTGTTAAATATATTTTTTCTGATTATACACAACATTTATACAAATTGACTATATTCCAAATCATAAAGCAAGTTTCAATAATTTTCAAAGATTCAAATATTATAGGAATGACTCTGGACCATAATAAATTTAAGCTATAAATCTAGAACAAGAAGCTAAATGCAAAATTTCCCTATGATTGTAAGATAAATACAATATTCTAGATGACCTTTACCGGCAAAGTAATGTCTCTGCTTCTTAATATACTGTCTATGTCAATCATTCAGTTTTCATTCCAATCCCAAAGTAAAGCAATGCAAAAGAATGCTCAAACAATTGCACCCATCTCACATGCTGGTAAATTAATGCTCAAGATTCTCCAAGCCAGACTTCAGCAATATGCGAACCATGAAATGCCGTATGTTCAAACTGGATTTAGAAAAGGCAGAGGAACAAGAGATCAAATTACCAACACCTGCTGGATCATCAAAAAAGCAAGAGAATTCCATAACAATATTTATTTCTGCTTTATTGACTATGCCAAAGCCTTTGACTGCATGGATCACAATAAACTGTGAAAAATCCTGAAAGAGATGGGAATACAAATCCACTTAATCTGCCTCTTGAGAAACCTGTAAGCAGGTCAGGAAGCAACAGTTAGAAATGGGCATGGAACAACAGACTGGTTCCAAATAGGAAAAGAAGTATGTCAAGACTGTACATTGTCACCTTGCTTATTTAATTTATATGCAGAGCACATCATGAGAAACACTGGGCTGGAAGAAACACAAGCTGGAATCAAGATTGCTGGGAGAAATATCAATAACCTCAGATATGCAGATGACACCACCCTTATGACAGAAAATGAAGAAGAACTAAAGAGCCTCTTGATGAAAGTGAAAGAAGAAAGTGAAAAAGTTAGCTTAAAGTTCAACATTCAGAAAACTAAAATCATGGCATCTGGTCCCATCACTTAATGGAAAATAGATGGGAAAACAATGGAAACAGTAAGACACCATTTTTTGGGCTCCAAAATCATTGCAGATGGTGACTGCAGCCATGAAATTAAGAGACGCTTACTCCTTGAAAGGAAAGTTATGACCAACTTAGCATATTAAAAAGCAGAGTCATTACTTTGCTGATAAAGGTCCATCTAGTAAAAACAATGGTTTTTCCAGAGGTCATGTATGGATGTAAGATTTGGACTATAAAGAAAGCTGAGCTCCTAAGAATTGATGCTTTTGAACTGTGGTGTTAGAGAAGACGCTTGAGAGTCTCTTGGACTACAAGAAGATCCAGCCAGTCAATCCTAAAGGAACTCAGTCCTGAATATTCATTGGAAGGACTGATGCTGAAGCTAAAACTCCAATACTTTGGCCACCTGATGTGAAGAACTGGCTCATTGGCAAAGACGCTGATACTGCAAAAGGTTGAAGGCAGGAAGAAAAGAGGATGACAGAGGATGAGATGGTTGGATGGCATCACCGACTTGATGAACATGAGTTTGAGCAAGCTTCAGGAGCTGGTGATGGATAGGGAAACCTGGCTTGCTGCAGTCCATGGAGCCACAAATAGAAGGACACTACTGAGTGACTGAGCTGAATTGAGCTTATAGGTCGTAAGAGAAATATCAGTGCAAATTAGAAATATATATTGAATAAATATATTAAAAAAATTCCTGATGGAATGCAACTAATGCAGCATGTAAAAGAATTAGTGTCTTCACATTTTTGCATTACAAAAAGAAAGAAAATTTGAAAATTAATGACTTAATCATCTGACCGAAGAAGTTAGAAATAGGACAATTGAGTAAACCTACAAAAATGGAAGAAAAAGAATATAATACAAGGGAATAAATTCACAAAACAGAAGAATAAAATTATTGTCCCCAGACCCAAATAGGTGGTTCAAATTTGAATTCCATCCTACACATTGTTGATGTTTAGTCTCTAAGTCATGTTCAACTCTTTTTGCGACTCTTTGAACTGTAGCCTACCAGACTTCTCTGTCCATAGGATTTTCCAGGCAAGAATATAGAGTGGGTTGCCATTTTCTTCTCCAGAGGATCTTCCTGATCCAGAGACTGAACCCACATCTCCTGCATCGGCAGGTAGATTATTTACCAATGAGCACCGAGAAGCCCATACTACATTTATGATACAAAATTTAAAATGTCAGGATTTTAACTTGAAATAAAATCAAAATTAGTTAATATTCTCACTTGAATATGTCTTTAAACTTTTTAATCTTCAATATCAAACATATTTGCATTATTGAAATGGGAATTTGAATTCTCATATATGGAGCTGAGGAATGAATTTCAAGAACACTCTTGGTAGCATATGAATGACTTTTACTAAAGATAAGGAAAGTAGAAAGCTCTGAGGGGGTAAGTTAAGTTAAGTCGCTCAGTCGTGTCTGACTCTTTGCGATCCCATGGACTGTAGCCCACCAGGCTCCTCCGTCCATGGGATTCTCCAGGCAAGAATACTGGAGTGGGTTGCCATTTCCTTCTCCAGGGGATCTTCCCGACCCAGGGATTGAACCCAGGTCTCCCGTATTAGAGGCAGACGCTTTAAACTCTGAGCCACCAGGGAAGCCCCTGAGGGGGTAAAGAGTGCCCCAAAGGCGGGACTTAATCCTTACCAGTATTATTCTGTATATTTTTGCTTGGCTCCTCACCTTAAACTATGTCACTTCTAACTAATCCAGTTTAAAGGTCAAAATGTTTAACTTAACATCTTTATGGCTTCTCTCGATCCTTGGATAAAGTTGCCACCCTTTTGCATGCTGCCTGGCCATTTCACAATGGACGAGATGTATGGGTTTAAGATGAATAATTACCAGTTGTTTTTCGCTCAGGCATGTGGAACAGAAGTTAATTACTGTCCTTGCCTGGATCTGAGTACTGATAATTTATCAGACCAAGGACACATTCCAGGGATTCAGGACAAAGGATATAGTTTTAGGTTAATGGATTAATACGTTTATTGAAAACAAGACTGAGGTCTCAGAGTCCTAAGGTGACTGCCTAGCAATTTCTATCTCATTATGATACCTGGTTAAGAAAATTTCTGGCAGTTGATTAAAAAAGAAAATCTATCCCAGTTAGTGTATTTGTTAAACTTTGTTATTCTCTTTCCATTTAGAGTTTGAAATCATGAAAGCCCCTTTAGATTCAGTTCTTGAGCAAGTGAGATTTAAAGCAATTGATTGCTAATATAAAAGAAACTTGACTCTACTTTTTATTGTAGGAGTGTAAAGAGAATCATATTGATCTGTTTCCTTACAATAATATTATATGAAAACAGATCTTCATATTCTCCAAATTCTGAAATAGACACTAAAAACAAAGAAACATACATTAAGGAAACATAATGTACATATGCACAGTATATTTACTTTAGATTGGGGCCTTTAAAGCACACCCTGAAATGCCAGATTATTTTCTTTTCTTTCCTAAAGATTTCATGTGCAAGCTACCTTTAAGGTAGTGAGGTAAGCAGGATAAGGAAAGAAATGAGCTAAACGAAGATGTCCTTTTAAATGAAGTTTAAATCTGATGTGATGGGGTGATCTGGAATGAAATTTCACCTCAGTCATGCCACCCCTGCTTGACTCAAGGGAGTGAAGCTTTTGCAGGCCTGTGCTGTTAATTAAGGGCTGACCTGGGTGGAGGGTATAGACTCCTAGAGCTAGCTCCAATCTTTCAAGGGCAATCTTCCTGTTAAGGTTTTAGGTAAGAGCTGTTAGCTCAGGCAACAGATGGTAATAGAGATTCCCAGACCATCAACAAAACCTGCTAAAAAAGCTAAAGATAATTCAGTAAAGGGAAAATATACTAAAATATGTTTAACTGTACAACAAAAGAGAAAAAAAAGGAATTGAAATGATAATGCAGTATCTCTGCTTTTTACCAATTATATTAACATACATTTTAGAATGATGATTTGCATTATTGAAATGTGGCAAAGGAGGTGCAGTCATGTATTACTGACATTATCATAAATTATTAGCAACATTTTAGAACAATATATATTGAGAACCTTAAAATTTTTAAACTTTCATCCTAACAATTTCACTTTTGGTATTATTGGCCTTAATCAATAATCTAAAATATAGAAAAGACAATGTGCATGTGATTGTTTATCACAGTATTGCTTATATAATCTAAAACGAAAAGCAGTTTGTTTTCAACC
The DNA here is from genome assembly GCA_006410635.1 of Cephalophus harveyi. Lineage (NCBI taxonomy): Eukaryota > Metazoa > Chordata > Mammalia > Artiodactyla > Bovidae > Cephalophus > Cephalophus harveyi. The sequence goes on from SJYT01081858.1 coordinate 20,111, forward strand.
ACAATAGAATCACTAAATAAATGTTTTGTACATTTTCTGTGCAGACTGTTTTCAACCATTGAATAATGTAGTTGTGTAGATTAGATTGCAAAATGGGATGGCACTTATTGCTCAAAATGAAGTGAAAAAAATCAGCATATAAAATTACAAGTACACTCTGTTTTCCAGATATTGGTGGCTATGTGTAGGTGAGTTATTATGAGTATTCTTCTCCTGTTTCTCAAATTCCTTTTAATGAAATTTTATTTCTATTACTCAAATATGTTTCTTTTAAATCAAAACAAGGATCTATCTTTTAAAAATAGAAAACAATTCTTAGATGTTAAATTCCCTGCATCATTCAGAGATAGATTCAATATTTATCGCAAAACCATCTCAAAATTTGTTGTTTAAACCAGTTATTTTGTAGGCATAGTGCTCAGTGATAATGAAGAGCAAGATCCCTTCTAGGTCCAACCTAGCATTTAGGGAGTTCTCAATCTTCTGAATGTTCCCATTACTCTTTCAAAGTACTTTTATTCATTTAACCTTTCAAAAACACTTCTACATTTCTACCATATGCAACATTTTATGATCACTGTTAGGAATATGAAGAAAAGTAAGAGGGATTTTACCAGTGAGAAACTCATAGATCAATGGAGGAGAAACAACTAAAATGGGTTGAATGCCAGAATAGAAATAGGACTAAGTATTACTGGAAAAAAAGGAAAAAGAGCAAAGATACTCACATAGCATGTTTCTGAATACATGTGATTCTGTTATTTAGTGTGTCTGTCATTGCATGTTTCTAGCAGAGAAATTATTTGGAATGTCTCTCTCTCGTCTTAACAGTTCTGTGAGTGTATGAATCAATCAATGTGTTTTGTAACCTGAGACGATTCTAATTCACTTCATAATTTTCAAGTTGAATTAATTCCTTGTTCTCCAACATTCTGTAACTACTATAGATGAATCTAACTCTCTATTTGGATTTATTAAAAATATTTATTTTCTTTCCACTAATATTTCCCATGAAATGGCACAAAGATACTGTTATACTAATACCAACCAAAAAACAGACATACAGAAGACACTTTTATATCAAGTAAGAGGTTTTTTATAAGTAACTCAATTGAGTTTATAAGAAACTCAATACAAAATGACTTAAAAAAGTAAATGGTATATATATGAACCTGTTGTCAAATTCAGGTTCATGTGCCTGAAGTTCAGTGAGGCTAAACAAACCAGAATGTTGGAGTTTGGAGTAGAGAAAGATTTACTGAAGAACCATGCACAAAGAATGGGTGGCTTGAGCCCAAAGAGAAGAACTCCCTGATGGGTTTCAAGAAAGAAGTTATTATAGGCAAAATTTGGGGGAAGAGTTGCAGGGCTTGTAACCCTCTTCTGATTTGTTGGTGGTGAAGTAACAAGGTGGTGTTCCAGGAATCTCAATCATCAGCCTTCTGGTTCTAATCTGTTTGGGGTCAACTTACTTGTGTCAGCCTGAAGTTACTATCCTCCATCTGGATGGGGGCTTTAGTTTTTTTAGAACTAAGATATATATCAAATTGTTATGCACATTTCCAAGGAAGAACTAGACCCAGGCCCCTTGATACACTACTGTTTCTTTCTGCATTCCCTTCCTTCCTTGTTTAGCAACTGTTTGAATCTACCCTTTGGAACTCAGGTAAAGTCTCCAAGACTGAAATATTTTTTTTCTACAAACAGGAAATGGTGGGGTGGAAGGAGGGTGGGGAAGGGAACATGGAAAGGCTTTTGTGCCCAGGAGGGCCCCACAGGGCCCTGATTGCTTTCAGGTTTAGAGAGGGTGGCTTGCACGATTGGTTAGATTTAGAGATTTATGACACTGAAGCTTCCCAGGTGGCACTAGTGGCATCCCTGGGTTAATCCTTGGGAAGATCCCCTGGAGGAGGAAATGGCAACCCACTCCAGTATTTTTGTCTGGAGTATCCCATGGAATGAGGAGCTTGGCATGCTACAGTCCGTATGGTCGCGAAGAGTGAAACACAACTGAGTAACTAACATTGTATTGGATGATGATGAGGCAGGAAGCAGATGGGGCTCTCCAGGGAAAGCAACTGTAGTTCATTCCCGATAGACAGAAAGCCCCGAAATATCAATAGAAGCACAACTGAGAGAGGAGGCTGGGTCCTGCCCAAATAAAAAAATAAGATACCATATATTTTTCATTCAAGAAGTCAAGAAAACCTTCCTGATAGAAAGCTTCTTGGAGACCAAAAAGGGAAGCGGTACCACCTCATAGTGGGCTTCCCAGGTGGTGCAGTGGTTAAGAACTCTCCTGCCAATACAGGAGACACAAGAGATGTGAATTCAATCCCTGAGTCGAGAATAATCCACTGGAGAAGGAATGGCTATCCACTCCAGTAACATTGCCTGGAAAATTCTGTGACAGAGAAGCCTGGCGGGATACAGCCTATGGGGTTGCAAAGAGTCAGATAGGACTGAGCGACTTTACACACACACACATACACAAACCACCTTATAGTAAGTGATGTCAGCCTATCCATAAGCCTCTTCTCTGGAATACATCTTGGTGAAAAGGTGCTTGTGCACACATGGGAGGATCCTGAAATATACTAAACATGGACTCAGAAAAAGGCAAATCAAGATGATTGGCTAAAGGAAACCTGGAATAGATGCCCCAAAGAAGTGATTTAAACTACCATGAGGGTGTGAATTTCTCTCTCTCTGAGTCTGCTTGTGTGACTATCCACAAGCAATGTACTCTTTTTCTCCTAATAAAGACTTTACTTGTTTCTCTTTGTCTTTGTGGGAATTATTTTCCAGAAAGCCAAAGAGTCAAGGCCTTCCTCCCTGACCACTGGTCTAGTGGCTAGAATTTGGTGTTCTCATCACCATTCACCAACCTCAATCTCTGCTTGGGAACCCAAGTCACACTTCAAGCCATTGTGGTCCAAGGCCACCTGAGATCAATGCCTGCAGACTGTAGTTGTGTTTTGCTAAAATTATCTTGGCTCTTCCCTTCTCACATGTTGGCTTTATTTGGGGGCTGACTACTCTCAGAGCTGGATGGCTGACAGCAGTTCCCAGATTTACACACTTCCTTATTCTCATCAAGGGGAAAGAAAGGAGCATGTCTCTTCAAAATATTTAACAAAAGTCCTAGACTTCCCACTGATGAGACTTTCTCTGCCATGTGCCAACATTGATCAAATATAGCAACTACTGCTGCTAAGTCACTTCAGTCGTGTCTGACTCTGTGCGACCCCATAGATGGCAACCCACCAGGCTCCCCTGTCCCTGGGATTCTCCAGGCAAGAACACTGGAGTGGGTCGCCATTTCCTTCTCGAATGCATGAAAGTGAAAAGTGAATTCGCTCAGTCGTGTCTGACTGTTAGCGACCCCATGGACTGTAGCCCACCAGGCTCCTCCATCCATGGGATTTTCCAGGCAAGAGTACTGGAGAGTGGTGCCATTGCCTTCTCCGAGGTGTAGTGTTAATCCTACCTAAATAAAACAGTTGTGACAGCTAACAAGCACATGAAAAGATGCTCAACATCACTTTATTAGAGAAATGCAAATGAAAACTACAATGAGATATCACCTCACACCAGTCAGAATGGCCATCATCAAAAAAAACTACAAAGAATAAATATTAGAGAGGGTGTGGAAAAAAAGGAGCCCTCTTGCATTGTTGGTGGGAATGTAAATTCATACAGTCACAATGGAAGAGGTATGGAGATTCCTTAAAAAAAATGGGAATAAAACCACAAGCAATGACCCAGCACTCCCACCAGTAGGTGTATACCTTGAGGAAACCAAACATGAAAAAGACACATGTACCCCAATGGTTCATTGCAGCACTATTTACAATAGATAGAACATGGGAGCAAGCTAGATGTCCATCAACAGATGAATGGATAAAGAAGCTGTGGTATATATATACAACAAAATAAAAAAGAACACATTTGAGTCAGTTCTAATGACATGGACAAACCTAGAGCCTATTATAGAGTGAAATAAGTCAGAAAGACAAAGGTAAATAAGGTATACTAACACGTATATATGGAATCTAGAAAGATTAATTTATTAGCAGGGCAGCAATGGAGAAACAGACATAGAGAACAGACTTATGGACACGATGGGAAGGGGAGGAAGGAGAGGGTGAGAGGTATGGAGAAAGTAACAGGGAAACTTACAATACCATATATAAAATAGATAGCCAATGGAAATTTTCTGTATGACTCAGGGAACTCAAACAGGGGCTCTGTAACAATCTAGTGGGTGGGATGGGGAGGGAGATGGGAGGGAGGTTCAACAGGGAGGGGACATATGTATATCTATGGCTGATTCATGTCGATCCTTGACAGAAAGCAAGAAAATTCTGTAAAGCAATTATCCTTCAAAAATGAAAAAAGGTTCTGACAAAATGAAAAGGGTTAAAGTCATGTTAAAGTAGTAACCAATCTGCTTAATACAAAGTGACATAGCATCTGATACATACTATAAGAGTATTAGTCACTCAATCATGTCTGACTTTGCAACCACATGGACTGTAGCTCACCAGGGTCATCCATCCATGGGATTCTCAAGGCAGTAATACTTGAATGGGTTGTCATTTCCTTCTCCAGGGGATCTTCCTGACCCAGGGATTGAACTCGAGTCTCCTGTATTGGCAGGTGAATTCTTTATCATTGAGCCACCAAGGAAGTATACATACTATGATAACTACCCAGCAAATTTGTTTTACTTTATTTAATTTCCCTTACATATCAAATTATTTCAACACTAAGGAGAAAACTAAAACTCATTCATGGGTTTTCAAAGGGAATAAAATCCTTTATAATCATACAATCCTGAAAATTATCCATTAAAATGTATGTGACTTGATTTACAAACCTAGTGTTCTCCTTGTGTTTTGATTCCAATGTATATCAAGTCTAGGAGAAAAATATTATAAAAATAGGTGGAAAAGGGAGGGTGGCATGGAATTTCCCAAATGAAACATATTTTTAATCTCTGCTCTCCACCAGTTAAGAAAGTCCTTTTCTGAGTAGGCTTTTTTTTCAATTTCCTTTTCAATCTGTGCCCTTATCCAATACTTTTTCTCCTCACTACATCAAATTAAGGTTTGGTATCTCGAATGTCCTGTGTTAAATATTTTATAATATTGAATCATAGTCAATAGAGTCAAGTGAACTCTCTAACACAACACACAAATGCCTGGCAACTCGATGTTATATGTGAGAATGTTTATAACACTGTATCGTTACTCAATATGCATTTCCCTGGAGTTTCCTGCTGATTTACTCTGAAATCATTAAGAAAGGGATAGTCACTAGTTAGCTTGTACTTTTATTTTCTTTATATAATTGCTTAAATGTGTCACTTATGATTTGCTTAAGGGTAAAATCAAATGAAGTAATTTTTTCCACTTTTCCTGACAATCCAAGCCTGAAAACTTCAAGTCTATGCAAATATAGTATTTATAACAGATTATTTTAGGCAAGCAACTTCTGAAGGAGATGCAATGAATTTCAGCCTTTAGGAATTTTGAGCTATTAGGAAGTCTGGTATTGCACTAATAAAATACAAACACTTATAGTCAGATATTTTTTCTGATGCTGCTAAATGGGAACTTACAGCTTAACATAATAGGCAATTTAGCATATAAATGTGTCCCATAAAAGCAAGATGTTGGCAGTTCAAAACAATAAATGTTACCCTTCAGGCAGACTGTTACTGAGGTGTTAAAGGCCCCTGAAATTTTAATGAACTTGTTTATACTAAGAATTTCCTACACTAAATATCTTGCTTGAATTAACCCACTCCCAAGTTCATGCCAGACTACAGAAGGAGACTTTCAAAAAGTTAGAACTGAAGGAACTGACCTTTTAATTGATTATTTTGGCAAAAGTTTCATTTCAATCTTTCCCCTTCACTTTTATGTTTGCATCTGTCATCTATTCTGGTAACTCTCTAAGTGCATTCTAATGGCAATCTACTCCCCAGGACCAAGAGGAGGCATGAAATGTCTCTTAACTTGGAGAGCCATTTTCCATGCAAGTACATCACAACATGTTCTTATAATCTAAATAATTCAAGGGTAGCTTTATTTCTTTCTTGTTTTTCTAAGCAAATACAGATCATATCAGTTGCTCTTTCTAACCTTCAGTAGAGGAAAAAAAAAAAAGACTGTCTTCACAGTGGAATTCATTGAAAAGGGAATCCAATTTAAAATGATTGAATCAGGTCTCCAGAAGAGATTCTTGCACATAGACAGAAACTCTTAAAACCTCCATAATATCAAGTAAAAAATATCCAGACTCTTTGAAGCCATTCAAACTGTTGACCAATCATTTCCTGTCAAACTTTTGCCATGTTTTTCTAAGTGTTCACCAACCTATCAGTCCTCTTGCCAATCTTACTGATCTTTTCCTGTGTCTTTAGCTGACTCCTCTCCCATGGTTCCCCACAACTTAAAATTAGATATTTTCCCAATTTGCCCTAGTTCCTCTTTACTTTTTTTTTTCCTTTCTTTGTTTAGGTTTATTCCATTACCCCCAGAAAGTTTCAGTTATACCTATGAAATTGACCTCGCAATCTGTGTATCAAGCCCCTCTTATCATTTGAGTCTCAGATGTAACTTTTAGTTTCCACTGCTTCTCAATATTTGAAAGTGAAAGTGAAAGTCACTCATTTGTGTCCAACTTTTTGTGACCCCATGAACTATACAGTCCATGGAATTCTCCAGGCCAGAATACTGGAATGGGTAGCCTATCCCTTCACCAGCAGATCTTCCCGACCTAGGAATCAAACTGGGGTCCCCTGCATTTGAGGCAGATTCTTTAGCAGTTGAGCTACTAGGGAAGTCCTCTCAATACTTAGATAGATTATTAATAAACTTAACAAATCCAGAACTTAACATATCTTTTTTTTTTTAATATAGTGTTATAAGAAAACCACAGGCCTCCAATGGCATCATGTGTGTTAAAGCCCATGATGCCAAAACTAGATTTAATACTTGATCTAATTGCAGATTAAATGCAGTCTTAATGGGCCAGTATGGAATTTTCTGTCATGAACCAGTAAGGTCATTTGTCTTGTGTCTCTCCACCTCCCAGAGGAAGAAGTATTTTGCATGGTAAATCCCTTGCTTTCCTTTCCCTCACTAAAAGATGTCTTAGCCAAAAAGTACACTTTTTAAAACAATTTTGTTAATAGCTTTTCCTTCTGCCTATAAAAATTTCCCATTTTTTTCTCTGAACTCATTTATAGTTCCCAGAAGAGAAGCTGCCCAATGCATGAATTATCGAATAAAGCCAATTAGATCTTCAAATTTACTTAATTGAATTTTGTGGGTTTTTTTTTTTTTTAACACTAGTTCAGTTCAGTTCAGTTCAGTTCAGTCGCGTGTCCGACTCTTTGCGACCCCATGAATTGCAGCACGCCAGGTCTCCTTGTCCGTCACCAACTCCCAGAGTTCACCCAAACCCATGTCCATAGAGTCAGTGATGCCACCGAGCCATATCATCCTCTGTCGTTGCCTCTTCCTCCTGCCCCCAATCCCTCCCAGCATTAGAGTCCTTTCCAATGAGTCAACTCTTCGCATGAGGTGGCCAAAGTACTGGAGTTTCAGCTTTAGCTTCATTCCTTCCAAAGAACACCCAAGACTGATCTCCTTTAGAATGGACTGGTTGGATCTCCTTGCAGTCCAAGGGACTCTCAAGAGTCTTCTCCAACACCACAGTTCAAAAGCATCAATTCTTCAGTGCTCAGCTTTATTCACAGTCCAACGCTCACATCCATACATGACTACTGGAAAAATCATAGTCTTGACTAGACAGACCTTTGTTGGCAATGTCTCTGCTTTTGAATATGCTATCTAGGTTGGTCATAACTTTTCTTCCAAGGAGTAAGGGTCTTTTAATTTCTTGGCTGCAGTCACCATCTGCAGTGATTTTGGAGCCCCAAAAAATGAAGTCTGACACTGCTTGCACCTTTCCTCTTCCCACATCAGATCAGTTGCTGAATTAACAAGTCTTGTATTTCTACCATTTCAGGTTTGTTTTCACTTTTTGTGAGTAAGTAGATTCAATTTGCTTTCCTGACTGCAGCATCTTTCTTTACTAACTCAGGAGTGGGGAGATTAATTTTACTATAGCACAACTGTAATGGAGTTTCTAACAAGTTTCTTTCTACTTACAGAGAAACAAAAACAAAACAGACTCTTCAAACTAAAATCCATGTTTCTCCACAATATATGGCTCCAACATACTTTTCTAAGCTTATTCATTACATTTCTAATTCATCAGATCGATTCCTCAGTCATTTTGAACTGCTTGTTACTGTCTTTTATAATTTCGTCATCTAATTTTATCCCTAACTTCACATTTATTCATTTTATAGTCTTTATGCACTACAAATATAAACTGTTAGTCTCTGCCTTTCCTACTTACAACTCAGCAGATAGCACTATTCATCTCCAATGTATAGGGTCAGTCCTTTCCATTTTAGGGGCCAGAACCAAACAATCCTACTGATATATTAAATATGTTATTTTGTGGTTAAAAATATTAGCAAACAATAAATAACTAGTTAAAGAAATATAAATGTCATTAATAGACTTTCAATATTGTTTTAAACTTTTTTTTTTATTTTTACTTTATTTTACTTTACAATACCGTATATCAATATTAAAATGATAGCCAACATTATGTGAGATGATCAGCTTCAAAACTTGTGATGAGAATTATTTTTTTTTTACTATACCACTAAAAATTTTATTCAGAAATCCATCTTTATTGGTTTTGCTGTTGCTGTTTAAAAAATTACCATTATGAACCCGTTTGTTTAATCAACCACACTTTCTAGCAGACATAGAGTAGAAATCGTATGGCTTAGACTTGCCTACATCTTTCATGGTCTCTTTACCACCTTCTGTAGGCAGTCTAGTTCCCACACATAGACCTTGACCTCCATCTATGTTTCTTGTGATGGTGTCAGTATAACTCACCACAATTCTCTAGAAATGGGTTTCAAATACATGAAGCTGCAAAAGCCTTCTCCTGCACTACACATCTGTTTCAGTATCCTATCATTTTGCCTTTTCATACTTTTCATGGGGTTCTCAAGGCAAGAATACTGAAGTGGTTTGCCATTCCCTTCTCTGTCATTCTGTCAGACCTCTCCACCATGACCCACCCGTCTTGGGTTGCCCTGCAGGCATGGCTTGGTTTCATTGAGTTAGACAAGGCTGTGGTCCTAGTGTGATTAGATTGACTAGTTTTCTGTGAGTATGGTTTCAGTATGTCTGCCCTCTGATGCCCTCTTGCAACACCTACCATCTTACTTGGGTTTCTCTTACCTTGGGCGTGGGGTATCTCTTACGGCTGCTCCAGCAAAGCGCAACTGCTGCTCCTTACCTTGGACGAAGGGTATCTCCTCACAGCCGCCCTTCCTGACCTTCAACGTGGAATAGCTCCTCTAGGCCCTCTTGCACCAGCGCAGCCACCGCTCCTTGGACGTGGGTTGCTCTCCCCAGCTGCCGCCCCTGGCCTCGGGCATGGGGTGGCTCCTCTAATCCATTGCCCCTGATCTCGGATGTGGGGTGTCTCCTCCCGGACGCTGGCCCTGGCCTCGTACGTGGGGTGGCTCCTCTCGGCCTTTCCTGCGCTGTCGCAGCCTGGCACTCTCGGCCACTGATCCTGACCTCTGACGTTGGGTAGCTCCTCTCAGCCACGTTGAGTGCGCTGGCCATCGCAGCTGCTTGCGCATCTTAGGTTGCCTTTAAATTTTGATGGTAACAATAACCCTGTATGCGAGACAGCAAAAGAGATACAGATGTATAGAACAGTCTTTTGGACTCCGTGGGAGAGGGCAAGGGTGGGATGATTTGGGAGAATAGCATTGAAACATGTATAATATCATATGTGAAACTAATTGCTAGCCCAGGTTTGATGCATGATACAGGATGCTTGGGGCTGGTGCACTGGGATGACCCAGAAGGCATGGGGAAGGTGGTGGGAGGGGGGTTCAGGATGGGGAACACGTGTACACCTGTGGCAGATTCATGTCAATGTAAGGCAAAATCAAGACAATATTGTAAAGCAATTAGCCTCCAATTAAAATGAACAAATTTATATTAAAAATAAATAAATAAAATTTTTCTTTCTGTACCTTGCTTATGGGCTTCCTGGGTGGCTAAGAAAATTAAGAATCTGCCTGAAGTGTAGAAGGCTGAGCACCAAAGAAATGATGCTTTTGAACTGTGGTGTTGGAGAAGACTCTTGAGGGTCCCTTGGACTGCAAGGAGATCCAACCAGTCCATTCTGAAGGAGATCAACCCTGGGATTTCTCTGGAAGGAATGATGCTAAAGCTGAAACTCCAGTACTTTGGCCACCTCATGCAAAGAGTTGACTCATTGGAAAAGACTTTGATGCTGGGAGGGATTGGGGGCAGGAGGAGAAGAGGATGACCAAGGATGAGATGGCTGGATGGCATCACTGATTCGATGGACGTGAGTCTCAGTGAACTCCGCGAATTGGTGATGGACAGGGAGGCTTGGCCTGCTGCGATTCATGTGGTCGCAAAGAGTCGGACACGACTGAGCGACTGAACTGAACTGAACTGCCTGCAGTGTAGAAGCCACAGGAGGCATGGATTTGATCCTTCTGTCAGGAAGATCCTCTAAGGAAGGGAATGGTTATCCGCTCCAGTATTCTTGCCTAGAGAATCCTATGGACAGAGGACACTGGTCCATCGGGTTACACAGAGTCGAACATGACCGTAGTGACTAACACCACAGCAAGGACCTTGCATATAGTGCTTCACATTTGATCACATTTGATTTTCCTTCCACTGTCAGTTCCACACACAATTTCTCTCTTCTTGGAACTGTAACAAAGTAATAAACAGAAACACCAATTAAATCGAATCAGAAGTTGAAAAGGGGAGGATAGCAGAGCCCTACAGGAAGAAGAAAGACTCCTCTTCTTTCCTGACAATTCAACCAGTGAAGAACCATGGACATCTGTCTATTTTAACTCTCTCTCAACTTCCTTTACCCTTATAAGTTCTTTTTGTTTAAATCAAAATTCTTTGGAATATAGTTGATTCATAAAGTTTTGTTAGTTTCAGGTGTACAACAAAGTGTATCAGTTATAGGTATATGTATGTATCTATTCTTTTTGAGATTCTTCTCCCATATAGGTTATTACTGAATACTGAGTAGAGTTCTCTCTGTGGTATACAGTGGGCCCTTGTTGATTATCTATTTTATATATCGTAGTGTGTATATATTTATCTCAATGTCCTAATTTATTTCATGTTTACCCTTTGATAACCTTACATTTGACTTCAAGATCTATGAGTCTTTCTACTTTTTTTTTTACTAGATTTCACATATAAATGATATTATATGATATTTGTCTTTATCTGACTTACTTCACTTAGTATGATAATCTCTAGATCCATCTAGGTTGCTGCAAATGACATTATTTCATTCCTTTTTATGGTTGAGTAGTAATATTCCATTGCCTACATCTTCTTTACCTATTTCTCTGTCAATGGACCTTTAGGTTGATAACCATTTATAGTTCTCCTCCCCTTGCTGTATGGGGACATGCACATGGCTCACCATGCTTACAGACCCTGAATTGCAATTCTCAGCTAATCCCAAATAAATCTATTTTTGTTGGGAAAATATCTGGCAGTCTATTAGTTTTAGGTCAGCAGAACTGAATAGCTTTGTTTCAGGATTAGTGGGTGAATATGTATTATAGGTATTCACTATTGATGAGCCTGCATTATTACTGTTTGCTCATGTAAGGTGCAGAAAACTGTTGAGGGGACTTGGAATTTTAGATATAATCTAAATTAGTGGGTACAGTCTTGGGTATTGAAATTAGATCCAGATGAAAAGTGCAAGCATATCTCAGAGATATTGTATGTTCAGTTTCAAACTACTACTATAAAAGAAATATTGCAATAACATGAGTCCTACAATTTTTTTTGACTTTTCAGTACACACAAGATAAATGTTTACATTATACTGTAATCTAAGTGTGCAGTAACATTATGTCTAAAAAAGATATGGACAATAACTAAAAAATAATTTGTAGCTAAAATATGTTAATAATCACCTGAGCCTTTAGCAAACTATAATCTTTTTGCCTGTGAATCATCTTGTCTCAGTGTTGATGGTTGTTGACTGAATAGGGAGGTGATTGCTGAGGTTGGGGTGGCTGTGGCAATTTCTTAAAATAAAACAATACTGAAGTTTTCTGCCCTGATCAACAATTTCCTTCTGCAAATGATTTATCCATTTGTGAGATGCAATGCTGTTTGGTAAAATTTTACATATAGTAGAACTTCTTTCAAAATTGGAGTCAATTCTCTCCAAGCCTGCCACTACTTTCAACTAGGCTTATGTGATATTCTTTTTTTTTTTTTAATTTAATTTAATTTATTTATTTTTTACTTTACAATACTGTATTGGTTTTGCCATACATTGACATGAATCTGCCACAGGTGTACATGAGTTCCCAACCCTGAACCCCACCTCCCATCACCATACCCATATCATCTCTCTGGGTCATCCCAGTGCCCCAGCCCCAAACATCCCGTATCCTGTATTGAACCTAGACTGGCGATTCATTTCTTACATGATAGTATATTTGTTTCAATGCCATTCTCCCAAATCATTCCACCCTCTCCCTCTCCCACAGAGTCCAAAAGTCTGTTCTATACATCTGTGTCTCTTTTGCTGTCTCACATACAGGGTTATCATTGCCATCTTTCTAAATTCCATATATATGTGTCGGTATACTGTATTGGTGTTTTTCTTTCTGGCTTACTTCACTCTGTATAAT
>SJYT01081864.1:0-12510 GCA_006410635.1 Cephalophus harveyi
TGCAAGGAGATCCAACCAGTCCATTCTGAAGGAGATCAGCCCTGGGATTTCTTTGGAAGGAATGATGCTAAAGCTGAAACTCCAGTACTTTGGCCACCTCATGCGAAGAGTTGACTCACTGGAAAAGACTGATGCTGGGGGGGATTGGGGGCAGGAGGAGAAGGGGACGACCGAGGATGAGATGGCTGGATGGCATCACGGACTCGATGGACGTGAGTCTGAGTGACCTCTGAAAGATGGTGATGGACAGGGAGGCTTGGCGTGCTGCGATTCATGGGGTCACAAAGAGTCAGACACGACTGAGTGACTGAACTGAACTGAACTGAATAAACTCTTATTGTAACCATGTTTTTAGTTAATACCTGCAATGAAATTCCCGTTGATGGTGGGTGCCATTTTACCACCTCCCACAAGAAAGTGATCATGCCTGTGGCTTCTTTTGTACTTGAATCACTTCAAGCTATTCACAATCACCTCTGGAAGAGGCACAGTCAAGGTATTGATCAAATATCCTGGAATGTTTTCCAAGATTTCCAACAATGGGAGTTTGAAATGATCCTAAGCATAATTGGTTTGGATTCCCATTTTCTTAATTGCTGAGCCCCAAAAGAACATTGAATCCATGTGTTTCATAGTTATATCTACAAAACTCATCCAATTTTTCCTTCGTAAAATTATCTGACATATTTTTCTTCATGAGCCTAACACCTTCTTTCTCACATCTTGTTCCTTGGAAATAAGAAGTGGACAAAGCTAAAAGTAACAGGAATCCATTTCACACACAAGAATGAATCTGTAAAATCAGATGCCAAAGGGGGAGGGTCAACAGTCTCACTTCTAGAATTATAGCTGTGACACATCTGAGGAAGGGGTTGAGGGCATCTCTAGAAAAAGTGTCCTTAGAAAGCCAGAGAACAGAGCTAATGGGGGGACAGAATCCTCTCCACCTCGTATCCAGCAGCACCTGGGACCCAACACCTCACCACAGTACCCTGCTGAGAAAGTTGGAAGCAGACTTTTCCCTAACTCCTGCAGTTTAGTGGTTAGTTATATTGTAAACACAGAACTTGGAGCACAAGAAGACTGACAAGATCCAAGCTATGACCTTTTAATAAGACCCTAACACTCAAAGTGAGACAAAAATGGGTCAATCCTAACTCCTGACTATTATGGTACTTACTGATTTTGTGTCCATGGGCAAGATCATTGTCTCTGAACTTAGATGGTTTTTCACTCTAAATAAATAAAATAAAACCCTCCTGACCCTAGGGTTAGAATTTAGAGCTTACCACAGTGCCTGGCATTAGCATAGCAGTTAATATGTGTCATTATTGGGTTTTTTTAAATAACAGCATTATTTAAATATCATTCATATATTGTATAATTAATGCACTTAAAGTTTATACTTTAGTGACTTTGGGTATATTCACAGAGTTGTGCAATCATTCGGTTCGGTTCGGTTCAGTCGCTCAGTCCTGTCCGACTCTGCGACCCCATGAGTCACAGCATGCCAGGCCTCCCTGTCCATCAACTCTTTAGCACATTCAATTTTAGGGCATCTTATCACCCCAAAAGAAACTTCATATCTGTTAACTCCCAATCCTGGGTGACCACTAGCCTACACTTTGTCTCTGTGGATTTGCCTATTCTGGACATTTCATATAAATGGAATGATGCAATATATGGTCCTTTGTGGTTGACTTCTTTCAATTATGATATTCTAAAGGCTCATCCTATATTAGGACGTCATATAAATAAATATAATGTAAAAGCATTTTCTCTCATTCTTTAGGTGGTTTTCATTTTTTGATATATTTTGAAGGAGAAAATTTATCAGTTTTGATGAAATCCAACTTACCTACTTTTTTTGTTGTTCCTTGTGCTTTTACTGTCATATCTAAGAAATTGTTGTGAAATCCAGTGTCATGAAGATTTTCCCCAAAGTTTTCTTCTAAGCTTTTTATAGCTTTAGTCCTAGTATTTAGGAATTTGATCTATTTTGAGGTAATTTTTGTATATGTATGAGGTAGGGGTCCAGGTTCATTCTTTTGTATGTGTTTAACCAGCTGTCCTAGCATTATTTGTTGAAAGAGTTAGACCTTTTTTCTTCATTGAATCTTTGGCCACTCCCTTTAGACTGTGGTAAAGAGTCCGCCTGCAGTGCAGGAGACCTGGGTTGGAAGATCCTCTGGAGAATGGAAAGGCTACCCTCTCCAGTTTTCTGGCCTGGAGAATTCCATGGATTGCATAGCTGACGTGACTATACAGTCCAAAGAGTTGGAAATGACTGAGTGACTTTCTCTTCACTTAGAAAATCAACTGATTTTAACTGAGAAGGTTTACTTTTGACTCTCAATTTTCACCCATTGATCTTTGTTTGCTGCTAAGTCACTTCAGTCGTGTCCAACTCTGTGCGACCCCATAGACGGCAGCCCACCAGGCTCCCCTGTCCCTGGGATTCTCCAGGCAAGAACACTGGATCTTTGTTTATCTTCATGGTAATACAACACTGTCCTGATTATTGTTGATTTGTATTTTTTAAATCAGAAACTGTGAATCTTTCAACCTTTTTCTTCTTTCAAGTTTTTTGCTAATTACAAGTCATCTGCAAATACAGATAGTTTTATGTCTTCCTTTCCCATCTAAATGTCTTTTCTTTCATTTTCTTGACTAATTGCCCTGGTCACATCCTCTAGCACAATTTTTAATAGAAATGGGAAGAGCAGACAATCTTTTCTTGCTTCTGATCTTAAGGGGAAAAACCCCTTCATCATTAAGAATAAGATTAGCTGCTGGTTATTCATGGATGGTCTTTCACAGGTGAAGTTCCTTCCCACTGAGAGTATTTATCATGACAGAATGATACTGTTACTATACAAAAACACAGCTGTTCTGTTTTCCCTTTTCTCTACCTCTCTCTATATTCCCTTTTTGGTTTCTTTCCAGAGTCTGGTAAGACACCAGGACTACAACAGGAAAGAGGAAGCCCTGGGCTGCTGTGCGTCCACTCCCTGAAGTGCCGGGAGCANTACAAAAACACAGCTGTTCTGTTTTCCCTTTTCTCTACCTCTCTCTATATTCCCTTTTTGGTTTCTTTCCAGAGTCTGGTAAGACACCAGGACTACAACAGGAAAGAGGAAGCCCTGGGCTGCTGTGCGTCCACTCCCTGAAGTGCCGGGAGCAACGTCCGCCACCCCTCCCTCCTGTCTGCATTACTGACCTGTGATGCCCTTGTTGTCTGGCACAAGCTGCATCCCTCCACTTTGATCCACTCTTCTGGCCCACTTTCTCCTGGCTCTGGGGCCCCTGGCTTCCTGTCACTCTCCTTCAGAGTTCAGATCCCATTTCTGTCTCTTCCCGGGTCTCCTAGACCACTTTGGCAGCTACTGGTGTCTGGGCAGCTAAAGCTATTTTCCAGATGGTAAAGTTTCCTTTTCACTCATGTACCAGTATGATTCCACAAATATTTTATGAAAACTTTTTGACACCTGTCATTGTGTTTGTTTGATACTGATAACACTCACAATAGTCTCATGATTTTGTTCCTAGTTTGGTCCTATTTTTCAGAAGACAAAACAAAAGCTCTATGTGGCTAATTTGTCTGAGACTACACAGTAAGTGGCAGAATCAAAATTGGAGTGCAGTTTGTCCATTTAGAGCAAAAGAGAGGTACACACATTCAGTAGAAATCAGTAAGATAAAACTCAGGGCATCGTTTGCATGTTGGAAGAATGAGAAAGAGCTAGAAAAAGAAGCTATGTCTCATTTCAATGCAATGCTTCTATTTCTCTGGCTTTTGCTGACTTGTACAGCCCCATTTTCTGAAAAATACATATCCACCACTCAAGGCAAGTCAGACCACATCAATCTATCTCTACTCCTGTGCCTTTTCATAGGCTTAGAACTCTGCCTGTCTCTTCTCAACTGCTAACTTGTAGATGCCTGGTTATTCCTATTCCTGCTTCAAGCTCCAATAAAGAAATCACTTCCCTTGGGAAGTCTTTCTAACCTACAACAGGCTGTGCTTCATCATATGCCACACCACTTACATCACAAGGCTCACCACATTCACATTATCCCCCTTTCCCCCCACAACAAACCATCAATAAAACATGAGTATCTTGAAGGTCTTTTCCATGGTTAGTTCTACTCTGTCATCCTGGACTCAATAAATTCCTAGCCCGGTGCTTTCTAAATGACTGATTTAATCTTTAGGATGAGCTCTTATGGACAGATGCCCTTCCTGGGAGAAGATATAAACCAAATCCCTACCCAAAGAGAGAAATGATTGGGACAGTTTCATGTTTCCTTTAATTGTGAAGAATCTGTGTCTAATGCAAGGGGCTCAAGTGTGTGAAACCTGAACTTAAAGCAGTAAAACCACCTTTTCACTCTGAAAAGCACTATTCACAGTCACCAGGTCACTATGAGGCAGACCTTAGGAAAAGTGATGATGCAAAGGAAGAATCCAAAGGCCTCACTTTAAACACAAGGCAAGAGCGCCCTAGCCTTCTTAGATCCTTCTCAACATCCAGGGGCCCAGAGTCATTGCCAGAGACCATCTTTAGGTTGAAAAGCCACTCCTGTCTTCAATTATTAAACAAAATGATCATTTCACTTATGACTCAGCCCATCTCAGTGAAAAGAAGCCAGATGCATGAGAGAGTATTTCTGGATCCTTTGTCACAGCTCTGAGAGCTAAACCTTAATCCAGGCAGTCTCATTTTGCTTTCTCCTCAAAGAGAAGGCTTTGAGGTCAGGCCTAGGATGACAGTGCCTAACAGCCCCTGAAAGGCTCTTGGTGTTAGTCCTCCCCAATTTCCCTCCAAGCCCTGGCACATCTTGGGCTTCAGGCACATGTGTTATCTTCATTTAAGCATGAATGCTGAACCACTGTGGGTTTTTTTTTTTTTTTTTCCTTTCTGGATTTTCTGATAACTGTGTTTATAAAATGTGGTTTTAAAAAAGAGTACTCCTGGTCATTTATCTAACAGTCCATACCGTGATCTGTAAGCTCCATTTTTTCTTAAAACTTTCACATTTCATTAAAAGGAAATTCTTATGAGAAAATTTACTCAGGCAAAGGAGTTCATCTGAGGATGAAACTATAAATAGATAACTGGACACTTATCCAATTCTCTCTCAACTATTGGTTGCATATGATCTTTACCTCAGTCCTTGGACATAAAGGCAACATACAGCAAATGTTCTACAAATGTTCACTTAGCAAGTGTTTTGGAAAGAATAACAGCATGTTGAGAATGAATCACATGGTTTTTAGTGAATTTTAGTTTTATTACCTGTTAACAAGAAGAGTGGTGCGCCAGCTCATGAGAGAATACCCATATTCTAAGGGATGGATAGATTTCTGAATTGTTGAGCTTATGGTGTCCCTGTTGTAAAGTTGAAGGGGCTGTCAGAACAGGATGCCATATCTGGGGGAGCTGACTTTAGGGGAAGCTATGATCGTAGGTTGTCTTTCCATTCTAATAATATCGAGGCCATGAGCCCACTCTGAGTAATGGTATTTGAGACTTTTCATATAAGACTATCTAGTTTCCCACTTCGTGGGTTATATTAATTCTAAAACCAAGTAATCTAATTTAACCTTACTCAAACACTACTAGATTCAAGGTCTTTTGCCAAACTCTGTGGGAGAATAGAGGGATGCTTTAGAAGCTCATTCATTCCATTTCTATGAAATATCCAAGATAGGCAAATCCACAGAGACAAAAATTAGATTAGTGGTTTTCTAGATCTGGGAGGATGGGGTAATTGGAGAAGGACTGGCTTAAAGGATGTGGAGTTTCTCTGGGGAGGGTAATAAAATGTTCTTAAGTTAATTGTGGTGAGGATTTACTATATATGCAGAGTAAAGCCCTGAACTGTACACTTCAGGTGGACAAATTGTATGGCATGTGAATTATTTTCAATAAAACTGTTTTAAAAAGCACAAAAAAGTTGCTCTTGCAAACAGAGAAAAGATGTTAATACTTTCAGGTGCAAACATGAGAACTAAATTCAGGCTCCACGGGGGGCTGAGGGAGATCCACATAGCCCAGCTCCCTTCTGGCTTTTGGCTTTCCTTTCCTCTGAAGCAGTCATCTTTTCTCGTAAGACTTGTTTAGGTCTGGGAGCGTGGGAGAGAGGGACTTACAGCAGGAAGGGAGAATCTAATAACTGACTAGAGATGAAACCCACGGGGAGCTGGTGAAAGGTGTCCTGAGGGCAAAAGCACCAGACCTGAGCCTCTCCGTGGGGTCCCGGTCCCGGTCCTGCCTCCTGAACACTGTCACAAGCACAGTGTCTTTCTCAAAGGGGGGAGAAGGGACAGTGATGGTCCATCAGCGGAGACGTTTCTACCATCACCTTAGCTTCTCCAGTCTAAAGACAGTTTCTCCAGAAAAGAACCATTCCCCTCACCCCCAACACACAGTCCCCCATGATCCTGGGGCAAAGGGCTCTGGAGTCAGGGCTGTCCACAAAATCAATAAACAAGGGCTACCCTTGAAGCTATTTATAAACCTAAATATTACCAAATACACAAACAACACAAAACTATTTTTTTTTCACTCCAGGCAAGCTGCCATAGAAATTGTTCAGACAGAATAATAAATTACATTGCATTCCTAAACGATTTATTTTTTATTCAGGGGGACTTATTTTATTTGAAAGATTCATCATCATGTTCATTCTCTCCAAACCCCCTCTCTGCCACCATTGTGTTAGTTCTCCAATTTCCAATATTAAGTCAAAAGCAAACTTAACAGGTGTATTTAATACAAATGATTCCAAATAACTTCTAATGTGATCATACTTTCCAAATTTATAAGTATACAAGTGATAAATTGCTTTTATATGTAATATTAGAGAGTCAAGAAGTGTTGTGTATAAGCATTTTGGAGAAAAAGTTCAGCAAGAGAATATTCTGCACAAGTGTGACCCTGAGTTCCAGGTTTCGTGTGTTCTGTGCCTGTGGATCTCTGCTTCCTCACTCTCCCAATGCAGACCTACCATCATTTTGTGCCACTCTTGCCTGCACTCTTGTGGTGGAAGCAAAGTCTGAGCTGAGTGCTGATATAAAGAGATGGTGGAGCATGGGGGCAGGGAGCTCAATTTTTCCTCTCTTCTTAGAAGTGCCTGCAATTGGGTGACCGTTGTGCCAGTTTCATACTGGGGTTCTTTGGCGTTTCTGGATCAAATTAAGATGAGTCATATGGTGCTATTCCTGCTCCTCTGCTCCCCGTTTGCTGGGAGAACCAAAGAGAAAAAGTTTCTTTTCCACTGCATGCAGCTATCCGTCTTCCATGACAAGGCAAGCATTGCCTTTGGGGAGCTGCCAAACTTCTGGGGTGGAACTTGAACCCTTGGCCTCCCAGGAAAAATGTAGTGAAGCTACCAGCTGAGTAACACAGACCAATTTCCTGAGTCAGTGACTGAACAGACAGAGGAATGTTAAGCATTTTTCCCTCCCCTCACCCAGTCTTGGAAAGGCTGCTGGCACAGCCAGAGATGCCCTCCTCTGGGTGTAGCTGCTGGGCACTGCCAAGCCTGCTGAGTGCAGAGCTGCTTGTCAGCTTGTTGGTGAATGTCCTCACCGTCAGTTTTCCTAACTCGAAAACAACTAGAATGAAGACTCCTTTTAAAAACCAGTTTCCCCCCTTCTTTTCCTTCTCCCATCTTCTTACTAACAGCTGTCTTACTCTCCATTGGACTCATGACTACATGACAGAATAGAAAGTTTTACTCTTTCTTGGATTTTCATGCTCTGCACTCCCTGGAATGGATATGAATAAGCTTCCACTCAAGCCTGGAGATGCAAACATCAGAGAGGTCAATGGAAAAAAGAGTGGCTCAGGCAGTAAAGAAATTGCCTTCAAGGCATGAGACCCGGGTTCGATTCCTGGGGCGGGAAGATTACCTAAAGAAGGGAATGGCAAGCTACTCCAGTAATACGCGCGTTAGTCACTCGGGCGTGTCTGACTCTCTGCTACCCCATGGACTGTAGCCCCACCAGTTTCCTGTGTCCATGGAATTCTCCAGGCAAGGATACTGGAGTGGCTTGCCATTCCCACTGACTCAGTCTATGTGGTACATGGGTGGTTCAGTGGTAGAATTCTTGCCTACCGCGCTGGTTCGATTCCCAGCCGATGCAGCCACAGCTTCCCCTTTGGGGCTTCCCCCATAGCTCAGTTGGTAAAAAGTCCACCTGCAATGCAGGGGACCCTGGTTTGATCCTTGGGTTGGGAAGATCCCCTGGAGAAGGAAATGGCCACCCACTCCTGTATTCTGACCTGGAGAATCCCATACTGTATAGTCCATGAGGTCTCAAAGATTCAGACATGACTGAGCAACCTTCCCTTTCACTTTTCTAGTCTATGATCACAGGCACATAAAAATGGACAGTATATGAGCAAAGAGTAGCAAGGATCATAAAGAACCAAAACAGAATGTGAATATTTTCTTTGTTAAACTGTTTCTAATGTTTCTATAATAATGTTTTAAAGTTGTCTCTTTTTAATGAGAAGGGAAAGGGAAATGTATTACTATTTGTAATGTATTACTAATTACAAATGTATTACTATTTGTCTTTGTAATACAAAACAGCCCTGCTTCTGTTAGTATCTTAATAACTGGATATAAAACTAATCTTCAATCTGCCATTCCTTCTATTTCCCTCCATGTCTTGCCAGGCATGACTCTGACTCAAACATTCTGCAAGGAGTTTCCACTGCTCTCATGGGGCAGGGCGACAACTCCCAAGACTGCAGAGGGCATATCACTGGTTATCTTCCAGAAGGGGTGTCAGAACCAAAGGGTCCTTCTCATATCTCAGTGACAGGGTTCTGAACCTTCAAAAGTTGGGCCAGGTACCCACATGTCCCCTTCAGTTGACTCACCATCAGATGGGATAAGAAGGACTTCCTGACACAGGTAAATGCCTCCCTGGACATCCTGACCTCCAGACCAGGTGAGGTTGCATCTCAGTAACTCTATCATCTGCCCCAATGTCTGCCTGCAGTTTACCTAAATCACCTTTAGAACACAATCTTGCCTCCTCTGTCATAGATTAATTAACTATAGGTGCATAGGTTTATTTCTGGGTTTTCTATTCTATTCCATTGATCTATATTTCTATCTTTGTCCAGCACCACACTGTTTTGATGACTGTAACTTTGTAGTATACTGTGAGGTTAGGAAGCCTGTTCCTCCAGCTCCTTTTCTTTTTCAAGATTGGTTTGGCTATTTGAGGTCTTTTGTGTCTCTATACAAATTCTGAGATTCTTTTTGTTCTAATTCTGTGAAAAACATCATTGGTAATTTGATAGGGATTGGTTGCACTGGATTTGTGGATTGCCTTGGGTAGTATAGTTGTTTTAACAGTATTGATTCTTCCAATATATGAACATAGTATATCTTTACATATATTTATGTCTTCTTCAATTTCTTTCATCAGCATTTATAGTTTTCAGAATATAGGTCTTTGTGTCCTTAGGTAGGTTTTTTCCTAGGCATTTTATTCTTTTTGATGCAATGTTAAATGCATCAAATTTACCATTTGAATTTCTTGAATTTCTCTTTCTAATCTTTCGTTGTGAGTGTACAGAAATGCAACAGACTTCTGTGTATTACTTTTGTAACTTACAACTTTACAAAATTCATTGATGTGTTCTAGTAGTTTTCTGGTAGCAACTTTAGGGTCTTCTATGTATAGTATCATGTCATCTGCAAATAGTGACAATTTAACCTCTTTCCAATATGGATTTTCTTTACTTCTTTTTCTTCTCTGATTGCTCAAGCTAGGACTTCTAAAACTATGTTGAATGAAAGTGGTGAGAGTGGACATCTTTGTCTTGTTCCTGATCTTAAAGGATTCCTGATCATTCAGCTTTTCACCATTGAGCATGATTCTAGCTGTAGATTTGCCATATATGTCCTTAATGATTTTGAGGTATGCATCCTCTATGCCCACTTTGTGGAGAGTTTTTATCATAAATGGGTGCTGAATTTTGCTAAAAGCCTTTTCTGCATCGATTGAGATGATCATATGGTTTTTATTCTTCATTTTGTTGATATGGTATGTCACATTGATTGATTTGTGAATGTTGAAAAATCCTTGCATTCCTGGGATGAATCACACTTGACAATCATGCATGATATTTTCAAAGTACTATTGAATACAGATTGCCAGTATTCCAGTATTTTGTTGAGAATTTTTACATCTATGTTCATCAGTGATACTGGCCTGTAATTTCTTTTTCTGTGGTATATTTGTCTGGTTCTGGTATCAGAGTGACAGTGGCCTCAGAAAATGATTTTGGAAGTTTCCCTTCCTCTGAAAATTTTTGGAACAGTTTCAGAATGGTAGGTGTTAATTCTTCTCTAAATGTTTGATAAAATTCATCTGTGAAGCTGTCAGGTCCTGGACTTTAGCTTGCTGGAGATTTTTAATCATGGTTTCAACTTCAGTGCTTGTAGTTGGTCTGTTCATATTTTCTATTTCTTTCTAGTTCAGCCTAGGGAGACTGTACCTTTCTAAGAATTTGTCCATTTCTTCCAGGTTGTCCATTTTATTAGTATAGAGTTGTTTATAGTAATCTTTTATGACTCTTTATATTCCTGTGGAGTCTGTTGTAACTTCTTCTTTTCCATTTTTAATTTTACTGTTTTAAATCCTCTCCCTTTTTTTCTTGATGAGTCTGGCTAAAGGTTTATCAGTCTTATTTATCTTTTCAGAGAACCAGCTTTTAGTTTCATTGATCTTTGCAATTGTTTTCTTTGTCTCTATTTCATTTATTTCTGCTCTGATCTTTATGATTTCCTTCCTTCTACTAGCTTTAGGTTTTATTTGTTCTTCTTTCTCTAGGTGCTTTAGTTGTAAGGTTAAGTTGTTTATTTGAGATTTTTCTTGTTTCGTGAGGTAAGATTGTATGGCTATAAACTTCCCTCTTAGAACTGCTGTTGCTGCATCCCGTAAGTTTTGGACCATTGTGCTTTCATTTTCATTTGTCTCTAGGTATTTTTTTTTTTAATTTCATCTTTGTTTTCTTCAGTGATTCAATGGTTGTTTAGTAGCATATTGTTTAGCCACCACATGTTTGTGTTTCTTAGAGTATTTTTCTTATAGTTTGTTTCTAATCTCATAGTGTTCTGATCAAAAACGATGCTTAATATGATTCTGAATTTCTTAAATTTACTAATGCTTGCCCTGTGGCCCAGGATGTGGTCAATCCTGGAGAATATTTTGTGTGCTCTTGAGCTGGGAAAGATTGAAGACAATAGGAGATAAGGATGACAGAAAATTAGATAGTTAGATGTCATCATCAACTCAATGGACATGAGTTTGTGCAAGCTCCAGGAGTTGGTGATGGGCAGGGAAGCCTGGCGTGCTGCAGTCCATGGGGTCACAAAGAGCTGGACATGACTGAGCAACTGAGCTGAACTGACTTGAGAAAAATGTGTATTCTGCTGCCTTTGGATGGGATGCTCTATAAATATCAATTAAGTCCAACTAATCTAAAGTGTTATTTAAAGCCTATGTTTCCTTATCAGTTTTTTGTCTGTATGATCTGTCCATTAATGAAAGTGATGTGTTAAAAATCCCTCACTATTATTGTGTAACTGTTGATTTCTCCCTTTATGTTTGTTAGTATTTGCCTTACATATTGAGGTGCTTCTATGTTGGGTGCATGAAGTGAGGTGAAGTCACTCAGTCATGTCCAGCTCTTTGCAATACCATGGACTGTACTCTACCAGGCTCCTCTGTCCATGGGATTTTCCAGGCAAGAATACTGCAGTGAGTTGCCATTTCCTTCTCCAGGAGATCTTCTCAACCCAGGGATTGGACCCAGGTCTCCTGCATTGTAGGCAGATGCTTTACCATCTGAGCCACCAAGGAAGTCCTATTTATAATTGCTATATCTTCTCCTTGGAGTGAACCCTTGATTATTATGTAGTACCTTTGTTTGTCTGTTATAAGCCATCTTTGTTTTAAAGTCTATTTTGCCTAATATGAGTATTAGTATTCTCCAGCTTTCTTATGATTTCCATTTGCATAAAACACTTCTTCTCATCCACTTACTTTCAGTCTGTAAGTGTCAGTAGATATAAAGTAAGTCTCTTGTAGACAGTGTATGTACAGGTCTTGTTTTTGTATTCACCCAGTCTGTCTATATCTTTTGACTGGTGCATTTAATCCTTCACATTTAAGGTAATTATCAAGATGTATCTTGCCTTGAGAACCCCATTAACAGTGTGAACAGGCAAAATGATAGGATACCAAAAGAGGAACTACCCAGGTCTTTAGCTGCCCAATATGCTACTGGAGATCAGTGGAGAAATAAGTCCAGAAAGGATGAAGGGATGGAGCCAAAGCAAAAGCAATACCCAGTTGTGCATGTGACTGGTGATAGAAGCAAGATCCGATGCTGTAAAGAGCAATACTGCATAGGAACCTGGAATGTCAGGTCCATGAATCAAGGCAAATTGGAAGTGGTCAAACAAGAGATG
>SJYT01081864.1:17335-42435 GCA_006410635.1 Cephalophus harveyi
AAATAAATAAAATAAGATGAAATAAAAAAATAAATACGAGGGTCATTGTTAAAAAAAAAAAAAGCATCAATTTTTTGGCACTCAACTTTCTTTATAATCCAACTCACATCAATACATGACTACTGGAAAAACCATAGCTTTAACTGTATGGACCTTTGTTAGCAAAGTAATGTGTCTGCTTTTTAATATGCTGTCTAGGTTTGTCATAGCTTTTCTTCAAAGTAGCAAGTGTCTTTTAATTTCATGGCTATAGTCATCATCTGCAGTGATTTTGGAGCTGCCCAAAAATAGTCTCTCACTGTTTCCACTGTTTCCCCATCTATTTGCCATGAAGTGATGTGACCGAATGCCATGATCTTTGTTTACTGAATATTGGGTTTTAAGCCAGCTTTTTCAATCTCCTCTTTCACTTTCATCAAGAGGCTTTTTAGTTCTTCACTTTCTGCCATAAGGGTAGTGTCATCTGCATATCTGAGGTTATTGATATTTCTCCCAGCAATCTTGATTCCAGCTTGTGCTTCCTCCAGCCTGGCATTTCACATGATATACTCTTCATATAAGTTAAATAAGCGGGGTGACAACATACAGCCTTGATTTATTCCTTTCCCAATTTAGAGCCAGTCTGTTGTTCCATGTCCTGTTCTAACTGTTGCTTGTTGACCTGCATGCATATTTCTCAGAAGGCAGGTAAGGTGGTCTGGTATTCCCTTCTCTTTAAGAATTTCCCAGAGTTTGTTGTGATCTACACAGTCAAAGGCTTTGGCATAGTCAATAAAGCAGAAGTAGATGTTTTATCTGAAACTCTCTTGTTTTTTCTATGATTCAGTGGATGTTGGCAATTGATATCTGGTTCCTCTGCCTTTTCTAAAGCCAGCCTGAACATATGGAAGTTCACAGTTCATGTACTGTTGAAGCCTGGCTGCGAAAATTTTGAGCGTTTCTTTGCTAGCATGTGAGATGAGTGCAATTGCATGGTAATATGAATGTTTTTTGGCACAGCTTTTCTTTGGGATTGAAATGAAAAATGACCTTTTCTAGTCCTGTTTTACTGGCATATTGAGTGCCGCACTTTAACAGCATCATCTTTTAGGACTTGAAATAGCTCAACTGGAATTCCATCACCTCCACTAGCTTTGTTCATAGTGTTATTTCCTAAAGCCCGCTTGATTTTGCATTCTAGGATATCTGGCTCTAGGTGGATGATCACACTATCATGGTTATCTGGGTCATGAAGATCTTTTTTACATAGTTCTGTGTATTCTTGCCACCTCTTCTTAATATTTTCTGCTTCTGTTAGGTCCATACTTTTTCTGTCCTTTATTGTGCCTATCTGGGCATGAAATGTTCCCTTGTTATCTTTCATTTTCTTGAAGAGACCTCAAGTCTTTCCCATTCTTTTGCTTCCCTCTATTTCTTTGCACTGATCACTAAGGAAGGCTTTCTTATCTCTCCTTGCTATTCTTTAGAACCCTGCATTCAGATGGGTGTATCTTTCCTTTTCTCCTTTGCCTTTAGCTTCTCTTATTTTCTCAGCTATTTGTAAGGCCTTCTCAGGCAACCATTTTGCCTTTTTGCATTTCTTTTTCTTGGGGTTGGTCTTGATCCCTGCCTCCTATACAATGTCACAAACCTCCATCCATAGTTCTTCATGCATTTTGTCTATCAGATCTAATCCCTTGAATCTATTTGTCACTTCCACTGTATAATCATAACGGATTTGATTTAGGTCATACCTGAATGGTCTAGTGGTTTTCCCTACTTTCTTCAATTTAAGTCTGAATTTGGCAATAAGCAGTTCATGATCTGAGTCACAGTCAGCTCCCAGTCTTGTTTTTTCTTTCAACAAAGAGGGAACCAAAGCATAAGCCAGTTTTTGGCAGGTGTTGGACAGGGACTGTGATCACAAGACAACTGTCCAATACTTCCCAGTGAATGTGCAAATTATGTTATTTGAGCAGGAATATCATCCAAGTTTGTTTTGGAACCACAGTGACCACATCCCAGGACTGGGACATTGAAGAAGTCCACCCAGCATTTTGCTATTTTATTTAAAAGTGTGAATCATCAGACAAGCATCTCCCTACATCCAGGTGCTATATTCAGAATGCATGTAACACCTACTTCCTTGGCATCTGAGCCAGGAAAAGCCTGGAAGAGATTGTCCTGGGCCTGGGGAGAATGCAGAAATTAACACCTCAGCAATTGAAACTAAGAAACCTCAGGGATATAGCTTAAAACTCTCCAGGACTAAGTTTTCTCCTACATAAAATAGAATAATAATAATAAGGTGGCACAGGTTGTTGTTACCAGGAGCAAATGAGACATATGAAAAGTGCTCAGAGGAGAGCATGGCACATGTAAGACTCAAATGTGTGCTTGCTACAATTTTAATGATTATTTTACTAAGGCCTTAGGGATTTTTAAAGGGCATCACATTCTCACCTTTGCTTTAATAAGGTTATATTCTTTTTGGAGAATAGACTTCTTATATAACAAAAGAAATGAAGATACAGAGCTGTTTGGAATATATTTCAACTGAGCAAGATCTTTATCTTCTAGGTGGCTTGGAATAATTCTCTGCAGGAGAAAATGATTAGAACTAAGACTTGCAGGGAATTTAAGAACTGTAGTAATTAATAGGAGGGAAGGAAGGGTGAGTAACTTGGCAGAAACTCTCCAACTTGCTCTGATAAGCTCTGGCAGCTTAGTTGTAACCAAACACACACACAAACACACACAAATCCAAGGTATTCAGTGTTTGCTCACAGAACCACCTCATTTCCCCTATAGCATGTATCAATTCTTATTTTCATTCTCCTGATCTCTTCTACACCAACTCACATGGCCTAGCTATTATTTTATCCTAGTCTTGCCCCATAGGATTAACACATGGTTCAGTCTTTAGATTTTTGATCCCAATTTCTCTCCAGACTATGGTTACCTCTTATTGACTCTTTGGGAATTAGATAAACTTGATCCAGGTCCCTAGAACCCCTTTTCAAATATTACATCCATCCACAATGAGGCCCTGAAAATCTCATGAGCAGTAACAGTGTAACTTGTCTTGGCCCTGTCATCTTTTAGGGTCAATGAATAGATGTAGTTTACTCCTGTGATCCAGGCAGTAGCAGGTAATAAAATCTCTAACAGAGCACTCAGTGAGGAATGTCATAAAAGCACATACCACTCATGGGACAGTCCCCCCAGCCCTGGTTGTCTTAGCAGCTGGAAAAACCAAGGCCTTGGATTTCACAAAAAGATGGATCCTTCTCTGTTGACTCCCATGCAAGTTCTATCATCAGTTTGCTCAGTCTTCCCAGCATCTAGTTACAGGAACTTTGTTTACTGTTCAGGATAATGTCACTTATAGGCCAACCAGAAGGTAAATTTCTAGGTAGTAACAGTTTCAGTGTTTTGGGGTTCATTTTTTTATGATTCAGGGTAGTGAATCTCTATACTCCATGTGTCTGGAGGACACATATAGACACAACAACAGCAATAACAACAAAAGTGTAAACAGAAGCTCTATGAGGACCTCTGACTTTTGGAAACCACAGTCAGAACGTACAGGCTTTAGTCCTGGCCCCACAACTTACAAGCAGAGACATCTGGATATGTCACAACATTTTCCAAGCTTCCTTCCCCAATCTATAAAATAGAGATGATGAAACTAACCCTGCTTATTCTAAGGGATGCCATGGTGCCAACAGACAACAGATAGAAAGTCATACCTAGTGAAACTTTCCATATAAAAGAAAAATAAGACTCAACTCAGTCTCAGGTCATAAGAAGATTTTGTTTATTTTAAGGAGAAAGATGACTCTTTCATGGAAGGAGAGAAAAAATGAAAAAGACAACTACTATTTTGAGGACTATGAAATGAACCCGTAAATATTATTCTTTTCATGTCAAATTACAGTTTCTCTTTTGGAAACAGAAGGAAAAATATAATTGTTCATTTTTTTGTTTTGTTTTGTTTTTTTCTTTTTTACAAAATGACTTCTTTAAGCCAAGGTTTGAAACTATTGATGCAGCGTTCAAGGTTGTCTGGGTCTTTACTCTCTTTGCATTATTTCAGTATTTCTTGGATGCCACTGCCTCATCAGGCATTGATGGAATATGTTGGAACAGTTGCTTGATAATCAATAGGCTCAAATCTATTCATCAAACATCTTGAAAACTATACCTTAAATGTGCTGGGGAAAAGTTTTGTTCTCTGGGGATATGTAAGCTTTGCTTCATGCTAGGACTGAACTCCTGGAGTTCTGTTTTTCACTTTTCTTTGGACCTCTCCCTTAAGGATATTTAATTATCCATTAGCAGTGACAAGATTAAGGTTCAGTGCAAAACTGATAAGAGGTTTGGACAGAAAGACAAGATTACAACTTATCTTTAATACGAGTGAACTGGAACAAGGTCAGTTCAGTCAGTTCAGCCGCTCAGTCATGTCCGACTCTCTGCGACCCCATGAATCGCAGCATGCCAGGCCTCCCTGTTCATCACCATCTCTCGGAGTTCACTCAGACTCACGTCCATCGAGTCTGTGATGCCATCCAGCCATCTCATCCTCGGTCGTCCCCTTCTCCTCCTGCCCCCAATCCCTCCCAGCATCAGAGTCTTTTCCAGTGAATCAACTCTTTGCATGAGGTGGCCAAAGTACTGGAGTTTCAGCTTTAGCATCATTCCTTCCAAAGAAATCCCAGGGTTGATCTCCTTCAGAATGGACTGGTTGGATCTCCTTGCAGTCCAAGGGACTCACAAGAGTCTTCTCCAACACCACAGTTCAAAAGCATCAATTCTTCGGCACTCAGCCTTCTTCACAGTCCAACTCTCACATCCATACATGACCACAGGAAAAACCATAGCCTTGACTAGACGGACCGTAGTGACATCAAAATCCTGTGAGCATTGGCTTAATACGACTCTCTTTTTGTTGCTTGCTTTCCTCATGATTAGGACAAAGCATAGAAAGTCTAACAGGCAGTATAAAAAATAAATCATAATCAGGAAAGCGTGTGCTGTTAGCCAGATTTTTAAAGTTGATTCTTTTGACCTTTACAACAACTCTGGAGGCAAGTACTTTTATCTCCTTTTCATGGATGAACAAACTCATGTTAAATAGTTTTTCCTAAAACTCAAGGTGATAGGTGGCAGTGGATGCTTCTTAGAAGAGGTGAAGTTAATTCAGGTCCTGATAGAAGTGAAATGCATCATCTTGGGAGAAGGAAGGGCATTTTATGCATCAGATTGCCAGTACATAAATCAAAGAACCTGAGAAGACAAAAGTCTTTGATTCCAAAGGCTGTGTGACCTTTGACAAGTCACT
Source organism: Cephalophus harveyi (assembly GCA_006410635.1). Lineage (NCBI taxonomy): Eukaryota > Metazoa > Chordata > Mammalia > Artiodactyla > Bovidae > Cephalophus > Cephalophus harveyi. Next base: position 22,662 of record SJYT01081864.1, read on the forward strand.
TCACATATGTAGGTCCTATTTCTCTGACTTATAAGATTGTTGGAAAAGTTAAATGCTGTAATGTATGTAAATAACCTATCACATGACCTAGAATCTAGGAATGAACATCATCATCATCATTCTTTAAACCATTGCTCTCACCAACACTGCATTTATCATTGTCACTAATAACTTTATTTATTCTTAGCATTTTAAGAGGTTATAATAAGGTAATGGATATTAAAATTATTCCTGACACAAAAAGAAAATGCTCTAAATAGTTTAAAAGTATTGGAATTTGCTTTAGTCACAGGGAGTTGAATCACTGAATTTTCAAATGGAATAAATTGAATTCAAAATAACTGCTATGCACTTAACAATTTTCTTAACTCTCATCTATTCCAGCATCTTAACTCCTGAGAATGCTGAAAGATGATTTAAAGTGAAAAAGCAGCACAGTTCCCCAATCTCTTCAGGCTATGATATTTGTTTCTATACAATTCAGCTGTAATCTTATTGCTTGGTTAAACACTGGCTTCATGCAGAATGTTTAAAAAACAAGGTCAGTCTCGTCCCCTGCAGTGCATTTTATCAACATGGATGGGGTATCGGTCAGAGATTTGCTATTTTATAAAAGAGAGAGTTTTCTTAAGTTTACCAGTAGAAAAGGTAGTTAGGAGACAAGGATTTTCTTTGTTCCCAGAGGAAATGGCAAGGATGAGAGTCCATCTTAAAACAAAATCGTAGATATGATTCTGATACTTCTGTCAGTCTTGTCAGGCCTCAAGCAAGAAAGGAATAGAGAGACCAGAATGTTGATAGTTTCTACCAATAGAAATATTAGCCAAGAGTGGAGGGAGCCTGGCATTGTCATACACACTCTCTGTGAAACCAACACCAGGGAGGGGAAATCTGCAGTGTCTGGCAAAATGAGAAAGTATGTAAACTGGGAGACTGGGATTGACATATACTTACTACTATATATAAGAAACTGCCATATAGCACAGGGAACTATACTTAATACTCTGTGATGACTGACATGGGAAAAGAATCTAAAAATGAGTGGATATTTGTATATGCATAACAGATTCACTTTGCTGTACATTGGAAGCTAACAAAATACTGTAAACCAACTACACTCCAATAAAAATTAAAGAAAAAAAAAGAAATATCTGCTTTGTATTAGTTCCATGCATGCTTGAGAGCTCAGCCCTTCGTGAACATAGCTGCTGTAAACACAGTGGTTTTCAAGTAGCATTAGTGGTGATAATGGTGATGAAAAAAGTCACTGTAACCCTTCAGCATGATTTCATTGCCCTACGGATTAAACTGTTGTTTACAGCTCATTTTTGTAGGCTCCAGTATAGACTAACTCCTTCATCAAAGGAAAGTTCTTGAATGAAAAAGAGACTCCCACCATTAAAACTACAGTTTCCCTCATGACTATGCTTCACACATTCTGATATGCTTTGTTTTCCTGTAAAAGTATGTAAATTTCATTTTGAATACAGGGAAAGTGCACCAAATGTCTTCTGAATCATTAACAGAGTAACACTCATCCATGACCTGTGTGGGACTTAGGAACACAGGCCTCTACTTCTTAGTACTCAACTGGGGATTCCCTTTCTCTTCCACAAATCTACCTCTCATGATGAACCTGACAAGTTTCCCCTGTCCCTTTAAACATAGGAAAGGGAACAGACTATTTGATATTACTTCCACAAATGCAAAGACTGTAGCAGGGATATCAACATTCTCATCCAAGAGTCAGAGTTTATCAAGGTTCCTGCCTAGTGCNTGGGGATTCCCTTTCTCTTCCACAAATCTACCTCTCATGATGAACCTGACAAGTTTCCCCTGTCCCTTTAAACATAGGAAAGGGAACAGACTATTTGATATTACTTCCACAAATGCAAAGACTGTAGCAGGGATATCAACATTCTCATCCAAGAGTCAGAGTTTATCAAGGTTCCTGCCTAGTGCTCAGGTTTAGCTTGGAGACTTGTTATCTTAATCCCCTCTGCCCTCAACTGGTTATAGAGATCCACTTGAGACATGAGAGAATTTTCAAGAACTGAGGCGAGTTATCTTCATAGGGTTAGGTGTTGTTTCCTACCCTTTTGCTGGACAGAATATATAGATTGGGGTCCACTGTGGGCCCAGGTAGAATGTTTCCAATTACACAATGATTGAATGAAATAGTGGCTGAATTCCAGTAATGGAGTCAGGTTTCCTGATGGTTTGTGTTTCCAATAGGCAACTAACTTTTTCTGGTTCTGTGTAGTCCTGGGCATCAGATGGTAGTCATCAGGCAGTGGTATAGTGGTAAATGTCTATCAATTTGCTTCCCTAGAAAAAATTCTGATTTGTAGCAAGACTTAGGATTTTTTTAAGCTGAAGTATCTTTTCTCCCCTTTGACAGCTTTTAATTTTTTATTTTGTTTCATTATTTAGTATCAGTATTTCTTCAGACATTCTGCTTTATTATCTTCTCTCACTTTTATGATGTCATAATTACACCGATTTTAGAATTTTTTTATCTTCATCCATATATTTCTTGGATATTTCTGTATTTTCCAATATTCTGTTATCTCCATGATTCTATATATGTATTTCCAACAGAATTATTTTCACACGCCTTAATTCTCACCTCACAGGAGATGGTTAGATGGCATCAATGACTCAATGGACATAAGTTTGAGAAAACTCTGGGAAATGGTGAAGGACATGGAAGCCCAGCGTGCTGCAGTCCATGGGGTCACAAAGAGTTGGACAGGACTGAGTGACTGAACAACACCACTTGTGTTTACTTCATAATTAGGAATTTATATTGAGTTGCTAATTTCAGTTTTTCTTTTTTCAGTTCCATAATTTTACTTTCTTTTTTAAAACATATTCTAGTTTACAGCTAAAATTTTTCATCTAGTCTACATGTCATACAATTGACAAGACATTAATTTCTGAAATATCCAAATAGATCATACAGCTCAATACCAAACAACCCAATCAAAAATGGGCAGAAGACCTATGTAGACATTTCTCCATACATGAATAATCTTCTTTTCTAGTATTTTGGACATAGAAATTCCAGTTTTTTAAAGTCTAGGTCTTTCACAGAACTAGAACAATTATTTTTAATTTGTATAGAAATACAAAAGACCTTGAATAGCCAAAGCAATTAAAAAGTGGAGCTGAAGGAATCAGGCTCCCTTACTTCGGATTATACTACAAAGCTATAGTTATCAAAACAGTGTGGTACTAGCACAAAAACAAAATAGATACAAATGTTGCCATAGATCAATTGAACAGGATATAAGTCCCAAAAATAAGCCCACTTACTTTTGGTCAGTTAATATATGACAAAAGAAGCAAGAAGACACAATGGAGAAAACACAGTCTCTTCAAATAGTCCTGCTAGGAAAACTAGACATCTGTGTGGGACTTAGGAACACAGGCCTCTACTTCTTAGTACTCAACTGGGGATTCCCTTTCTCTTCCACAAATCTACCTTTCATGATGAACCTGACAAGTTTTCCCTGTCCCTTTAAACGTAGGAAAGGAAACAGACTATTTGATATTACTTCCACAAATGCAAAGACTGTAGCAGGGATATCAACATTCTCATCCAAGATTCAGAGTATATCAAGGTTCCTGTCTAGTGCTCAGGTTTAGCTTGGAGACTTGTTATCTTAATCCCCTCTGCCCTCAACTGGTTACAGAGATCCACTTGAGACATGAGAGAATTTTCAAGAACTGAGGCGAGTTATTCTCACAGGGTTAGGTGTTGTTTCCTACCCTTTTGCTGGACAGAATATATAGATTGGGGTCCACTGTGGTCCCAGGTAGAATGTTTCCAATTACACAATGATTGAATGAAATAGTGGCTGAATTCCAGTAATGGAGTCAGGTTTCCCAATGGTTTGTGTTTCCAATAGGCAACTTACCTTTTTCTGGTTCTGTGTAGTCCTGGGCATCAGATGGTAGTCCTCAGGCAGTGGTATAGTGGTAAATGTCTATCAATTTGCTTCCCTAGAAAAAATTCTGATTTGTAGCAAGCCTTAGGATTTTTTTAAGCTGAAGTATCTTTTCTCCCCTTTGACAGCTTTTAATTTTTTATTTTGTTTCATTATTTAGTACTGTGATGAATTAAAATGTGTTTTATTCAAAATTTTTTCTACTTGCTGTTGGTAACAATTCTAAAATTTATAGTTTGATGTCCGTCAGCAATTTTAGAAGTTTTTCTACCAGTGCTGCTGCATGCTAAGTCGCTTCAGTTGTGTCCTACTCTTTGCGACCTAATGGATTGTAGCCCACCAGACTCCACTGTCCATGAGACTCTCCAGGCAAGAATACTAGAATGGATTGCCATGCCATCCTCCAGGAGATCTTTCTGGCCCAGGGATTGAACCTGCACCTCTTACATTTCCTGCATTGGCAGGTGGGTACTTTACCAATAGCTTCACCTGGGAAGCCCACCAGTATTTCTTCAGACATTCTGCTTTATTATCTTCTCTCACTTTTATGATGTCATAATTACACCGATTTTAGAATTTTTTTATCTTCATCCATATATTTCTTGGATATTTCTGTATTTTCCAATATTCTGTTATCTCCATGATTCTATATATGTATTTCCAACAGAATTATTTTCACACGCCTTAATTCTCACCTCACAGGAGATGGTTAGATGGCATCAATGACTCAATGGACATAAGTTTGAGAAAACTCTGGGAAATGGTGAAGGACATGGAAGCCCAGCGTGCTGCAGTCCATGGGGTCACAAAGAGTTGGACAGGACTGAGTGACTGAACAACACCACTTGTGTTTACTTCATAATTAGGAATTTATATTGAGTTGCTAATTTCAGTTTTTCTTTTTTCAGTTCCATAATTTTACTTTCTTTTTTAAAACATATTCTAGTTTACAGCTAAAATTTTTCATCTAGTCTACATGTCATACAATTGACAAGACATTAATTTCTGAAATATCCAAATAGATCATACAGCTCAATACCAAACAACCCAATCAAAAATGGGCAGAAGACCTATGTAGACATTTCTCCATACATGAATAATCTTCTTTTCTAGTATTTTGGACATAGAAATTCCAGTTTTTTAAAGTCTAGGTCTTTCACAGAACTAGAACAATTATTTTTAATTTGTATAGAAATACAAAAGACCTTGAATAGCCAAAGCAATTAAAAAGTGGAGCTGAAGGAATCAGGCTCCCTTACTTCGGATTATACTACAAAGCTATAGTTATCAAAACAGTGTGGTACTAGCACAAAAACAAAATAGATACAAATGTTGCCATAGATCAATTGAACAGGATATAAGTCCCAAAAATAAGCCCACTTACTTTTGGTCAGTTAATATATGACAAAAGAAGCAAGAAGACACAATGGAGAAAACACAGTCTCTTCAAATAGTCCTGCTAGGAAAACTAGACACCTACTTGTCAAAGAATGAAATGACAGCATTCTCTAAGCCATACCAAAAATTAACTCAAAATGGACTAAAGACCTAAATGTAATTCCAGATGGTATAAAACTCCTAGAAGAAAACATAGTAAAAAAAAAATCTTTGATATAAATCACAGCAATATTTTTTGGATCCATCTCCTATAGTAATTGAAAAAAAAGCAAAAGAAAATAAATGGGGCCTAATTAAACATAAAAAATTTTGCACAGGAAAGGAAAGCATAAAAAACAACAACAACAAAAAAGATAATCTACAGAATGGGAGAAAATATTTGCAAATGATGCAATCAAAAAGTCATTAATTTCTGAAATATACAAATAGCTCATACAGCTCAATATCAAACAACCCAATAAAAAATGGGCAGAAGACCTATAAAGACATTTCTCCAAAAAAGATACAACCTCCCTAATATCATCTAAGCTCTGCTTAGCTTCTCAGCTTTGCCTTGACTTATAAATTAGTAAAAACCTTAAGAGGAAGTGTAAAGCCTTAGTAACCTTTCCATCTATTTGCATTTCTCCCTGGGTATTTTAGCCCCTAGGTCACTACTTCCATTGTAGTTTTCCCATTCTTTCAAATAGATTGTGATAAATTTAACTGACCTTTCCTAGAATGGGAAACAAGCTATTCTATCATGGAAAAAACTAAAAACCCCCTTTGTTTCTCTGTGTGCACGAGTGGCAAGTGAAAGGTTAAGAGACAATTTCACATTTTTCTCAAACTGTGAATACACTTTGTGGGTATTTTAAATCGTCCATATGGATCTTCCTTTTCTTCTGTTCATTACTTAAACATTGGTGTTCATTAGGATTTCTTCTTGAGAGATATTATTCATGAAGTGCATGAAATGTTGCCATATTCTGAAGAATCCCAAGTTTATCTCTCCATCCCCAGAACATTCATCTGGGCTTCAACCCTAGACTTCAAACACTTTATTGAGAATCTCTCTCTGAAAATCCTCTTTGAATCTAGAATTTTTACGTCCAATACTGAAATTACCTTCATTTTCACTTCCTTACCACTCTCAACTTACTTTCCTGCTTCTATTCACTGCTTTACTTAACAACAGTCTAATTTCTCCTGCATCCTATCTTTTTTCTTTTCTTTGTCACACCCCATGTCATGTGGGATCTTATTTCATTAACCAGAGAGACTGGTACCCCAGTAAGATACCTCTTTTCCTGGAAGCATGGATTCTTAACCACTAGATCATCAGGGGAAAACCCCCAGGATCTTACCTTAAACTACAAACTATAAAGTCATCCTCTATTTTTTGGTGTTAAATCTCACATGATTCATGAAGTACTCTATATGCAGAAGTATATACAGAACATATAAAATTTTAAATCACATTTTAATATATTTAGTATATAGTATAAAATATTTAAATACACTCCCTTCACAATGTGTAATTCCACTTACACACTGAGATTGACATAAGTTAGGACATATGGCAACAATTTCTCACCAAGGTTTTCCAACATTCTACTAATTCAGGGATGGCAAATGCTTAGTTTATGCCAGCTGCCTCCTTCTCTTCTTTCCTTTCTTACATGGATGATAACCATTGCTTCTTTCCTATGGGAGACTTTCCTCCTGAGTCCAGGTGCAATACTGAAGCCCTTCTCAAAGCAGCATTCCATAGAGACAGTACTAGACTTGATAAACAAGTGGAATCCCATTTGTCCTCTCCTCTCTGTCCTCCTCCACCAGATGGTGTGGAGATAGCATAGACTGTCCCAGCATCTGACCCTGGCTGTGGGGACTCGGGGTAGACGGCAGTATGATTCAGCAGGCCAAGAGAGAAACCAGAGGCAGGGGTGGTGTTTCCTCAGAATGCTGTTATTGCTTGCATTTGCTTAAAGCTCATGGTCTCCCCCGGTATTGTACCTGTTAAGCATCTTATATTTCACTCCCTGTCTGAGTGGAGGGAAACCTCTTTGCAGGTTGGATGACAGTGGTGGCCTCACTGTCATATTAGTCTAATTGCTGAGTCTACAGCAAGATGCTTGTAGGAGACAGGAAGAGTAAAAGAAAAGCAGGCCCCAGCAAGGGCCGCAAAAGAAATTTATAATAATTGATAAGCTGGATGCTATAAGGCATGAGACTCTTGGAACAAGTCCAGAGGGAAAAGGTCATAGTCTTGAAAACAAGATATGATCCTGGGGTCGGAAAACCAACCCCAACTGTTTCTCAACTGGTGTCTCAGAGTCACGTGTTTTACGTATCTGGTGGAAAATCTGTAGATAAGAATATTAGTCGTGGTTACTGATTTGTTATTGATTACTGTTTCCTAATTACTCAGTGGTTAATGATCACTTTGTTCTTTGGCCCTGAAGGCCACATGAGTCATGGTTTGCTGCTGCTGCTGCTAAGTCGCTTCAGTCGTGTCCGACTTTGTGCGACCCCATGCACAGCAGCCCACCAGGCCCCCCCGTCCCCAACTCCCCACATATTCTTTCCTTCATGGCTGAAAGTATAATAAAGCTGGCTTGGACTCAGTTTTGGCACCTTCACCTTGGAGCGGTGTTGGTCCCCTGATCCTCACTTTTCTCTGAATTCTTTTGTCTTGTTTCTCATTCTCTTGCCATGTTGCCCTTTCAGAAACCCTGCTAGCCGAGCAGGTCTTGACAATGCTATTGTTGTTCTCTGGACTTTTATGAAAAATTGACATGATAAGTAAGTTCCTGACTTATTCTTGATAGTCTTAGTAGCAGGTGTCTGTATTACATTGGTGGTGTTTGGTTGCAGTGCACCTCAGCATACCTGACTCCAGAGATATCTAGAAAGAGGGGTGGACCAAGATTGCAAGAGTCCTGCAGAGTACATAGTGGTGGAGTGTATGTCCAGGTCACACACAATGGCTGTTTTCTTGCTCTTTGTACATGCCCTGCTTGAGGGCATGCTCATGCTTCATCTACACCCTACTCACAAGAATGTGCTTGACCCCTTGCCCCAAAGATGCATCCTTACAGGAAATCTGATCATGTCACTTCGATGTTTAAATGTCTATGATGATCTTCTCTTGCTTACAAAAGGTTACATCTCATCAGTTGAGTGTATAAGGCCTTATACAATCCAATTCTAATGGAAAAGATCAGACTTGTCGTTACTGATACAAGTTCTCTAATCATTTATGGCAACACATCCCATTTATACAATCTGAAGGTCTTTTTATGTTTCTCTTGTTCATGCCATTACTTCTTCCTAAAATTCCCTTCCCCATTCATCACAAGCCTGTTAAACTCCTATAGACTCTTAATCTTTCCTAAACTTCTCTGAGCAGAATTAGTTGATCTTCCTCTGGATCTCCAGAACACTTCTTTTAACCTTTAGTCAAGAATACAGAGATTTTCATTATTATGTCCTTTAATTATTTACACATACGGATAGTAAGGTTATTCCAGGTGACAGATGTGTCTTCATTCAGTGCATAAGATCTAGCGGGTGTTCTATCTTAAAAGAATACATTCAGTGGACAGTCCTTTTTTCTCTTTGTGAACAATGACAACAATGTTTGCTTATTTCTCTTCACTTATTTACTCAACAGATACATTTTTAATATCTACTATGCCTTAGTCATGAGTATCATCCACGACAGCAATTTGCAGTTTCAGTCAAGGCAACAGAAACTGAGCGACAAGCACTTTAAGTGGTCTTTGCGCTGACATATCACTCTGCTGTGCTCCTTCCAGGGGCGAAGGGACAGAAAATGAAGTATTTGGCTCCCCTGTGGTGTGCCACAATTCATGGCTCACGTTGATAAATATTGATCTTGTATAAGTTACTCAGGAGAGGCAGCCGATGGTTCTCTGAACCACACACACACACAGCCCCCACTTTCTTTTTGCAGTGATATTGATCATTTGTGAAGCTCTATGAATGAGTTCTTTGGATTCCAAGATAACTGATACTCAAACATTCTTTTTTTGTTTGAGTGCAGAACTAAATTCAAGCAAGCAGCCAGGCTACCTGAAGTTACAATGCCCTTTTGTTCACAGTAAGGTGAGAGATGCATGATACGTTTCCAAGGGTAAATATTCCATGCCTCCAAGTAAACACTGTTAAATGTGACTGCACATTTGTGCCTTTAATAAAACTGAAGGCATGAGGATAGGTCTTTAGGAAAATCTCATATCATGATCATTCCATTTTAAGTTTTAGTTGCTGGTGGAAAGAGGAGGGTTAGTGTGTGTGTGTGTGTGTGTGTGAAATAGTGGAAAATTTATTTTCTTTGATCACAGTTGAATCATGCTTTTGGATTCATCAAACTGTGAATAGCACAGTGAAAAGTCTATGTGTGATGAACAGCCATTAAGATTAAAAACCAAAGGGCAGCAAACATTGATTTTCAGGGGTTCTACTGGTGAGATTACTAATGAGAGTGTTTAACCTCTGGAGACTTCATCACTGGAAGGACAGGAGGAGGATAAAGAGAGACTAACAAATAGCTTGTGCTCACTTGGCAGGAGCTAGAATTTGTCATTTGAGCTCACACAAAGGGTCAAAATTCTGAAACATCTTTGGAGAAACAAAGGAATGTGACTTATGCTCCTCCATATATTTATGTGACTTTTCCCACCTTCAATGGTTTTTGCCCTCCCATTCCAACATTTGACATTCTGTGTATTTTTGTCAGTTTTTTCAACAGTTTAAAATGCACAAGAAATCCGATTTTTAGGAACTGATGGGCAGAAAATATTTAATGAAGGCTCAGATATATATATCTATATCTGCAATAATGCTTTTGTATATATATGTATATATAATTTGATCAATCAAAAGCAATAATGCTTTTGTATATATATGTGTATCTAATTTGTTTAATCAATCTCCTGTTGTGGGCATATGTACACATATGCCCACGACAGGAGATTGATTAAGCAAATTATGGAACATACCTACAAAGGAATGAAATGCAACAGTTAAAAGTGCAGCGGTGGGAGAGGCATCCCAAGATGGTGGAGGAATAGGGCTGGGAGACCACTTCCTTCCCCATAAATACATCAAAAGATCATCTGCATGTGGAGCAATTTCCACAAAACTTCTAAACACTGGAGGAGGACTCCAGATACCCAGAAAAGCAAACCAATCTCTTTGAAATGAGGTAGAACAAAATATAAAGACAAAAAGAGAGACAAAGGATTTAGGGACAGAGACCCATTCTGGGGACACAGTAGTGAAAGAAGTTTCCACAATAGGAAGCCCTCTCAGCGGCCTGGTCAGTGCAGAGCTTTGAAATCTCAGAAGACAGAGTAACTAAAAAAAAAAAAAAAAAGAAAGAAATCAGCACAGAATTCCTGTGAATGGCAATGACCAGTGGAAAGTGGCTCACATGGTTGCATCTGCCAGCAGCTGATGGGGGTGAAGGCATGGGCCGCATTGGTCCTTTTAGGATAAGGATCGGGGTTGAATGCCCTATGAACACTGAGGGGACTAATGTGATGTAGCAACCCCAACTGTGGGAACACCAGAGACAAAGAAAAACACAGGGCCTTTCCCACAGGATGGGTCTAACGCCACACTGTGACCCTGGTGTGCCTAGTGAATACGAAGAGAGAGCAAGCCAGCTACTCTTTATGGCCCTCCCCAGAGGCAGAGAGGCACGAGATTGACAGCCAGGGGCCACAGTAATCTTGGCCACAGAGACCACGTCTCCCACCAAGCTGTGAGGAGGCTGGCAGTCGCTAACCGCATGTTCCTGGGATCCTGGATGGTTTGTATCTGCTGGGAGTGTCACAAACTGAGGCCAGCCCCGCTATGAGACACATAGCCCACCTGGGACTGTGCGCTCGTGGCCCACCTGAGTGCCTGAGGGGCTTGGACCTGGGAAGTGCATGAGATGCATGGCCCACCCAGGGCTGTACCCTCATGGAGACAACAGGAACCTGACGAGCTTGGAACTTAGAAGTGCGTGGCTCCTTGCTGTTGTTGCTATTCAGTCACTCAGGCATGTCTGACTCTTTGAGACCCCACGGACTGCAGCTTGCCAGGTTTCCCTGTCCTTCACCATCTCCCAGAGCTTGCTCAAATACACATCCATTGAGTGGGTGATGCCATCCAACCATCTCATCCTCTGTCGCCCCCTTCTCCTCCTGCCCTCACTCTTTCCCAGCATTAGGGTCTTTTCAAATGAGTCAGCTCTCTGCATCAGGTGGCCAAAGTATTGGAAATTCAGAGTCAACATCAGTCCTTCCAAAGAATATTCATGACTGATCTCCTTTAGGATGGACTGGTTGTACCTCCTTGCTGTCTAAGGAACTCTCAAGAGTCTTCTCTAACACACAGTTCAAAAGCATCAGTTTTTCAGCACTCAGCCTTCATTAAGATCCAACTCTCACATCCATATATGACTACTGGAAAAACCATAGCTTTGACTATACGGACCTTTGTCAGCAAAGTGATGTCTCTGATTTTTAATATGCTGTCTAGATTTGTTATAGCTTTTCTTCCAAAGAGCAAGTGTCTTTTAATTTCATGGCTGAAGTCACCATCTGCAGTGATTTTGGAGCCCAAGAAAATAAAGTCTGTCAAACAGTTTCCATTGTTTCTCCATCTATTTGCCAGGAAGTGATGGGACCAGATGCTATGATCTTAGTTTTTTTTTAATATTAAGTTCCAAGCCAATTTTTTCACCTTCCTCTTTCACTTTCATTAACAGGCTCTTTAGTTCCTCTTTGCTTTCTGTCATTTGTTGTTGTTCAGTTTCTCTGTCATGTCTGAATCTTTGTGACCCCATGGCCTGCAACACACATTTCCTAGTCCTTCACCACTTCCCAGAACTTGTTCAAACTCATGTCCATTGAGTTGGTGATACCATCCAACCATCACATCCTTTCTCATCCCCTTCTCCTCCTGGCTTCAATCTTTCCCAGCATCAAGGTCTTTTCCAATGAATTGGCTCCTAGCATCAGGTGGCCAAAGTATTGGAGCTTCAGCATCAATTCTTCCAAAGAATATTCAGGTTTGATTTCATTTAAGACTGACTGGGTTAATATCCTTGCAGTCCAAGAGACTCTCAAGAGGCTTCTCCAAAACTGCAGTTCAAAAGCATCAATTCTTCAGCACTCAGCCTTCATCATGGTCCAACTTTCATACCTTCCTGCCATTAGGGTGGTGTCATCTGCATATCTGAGGTTATTGATATTTCTCCTGGCTGTCTTGGTTCCAGCTTGTGCTTCATCCAGCCCAGCATTTTGCATGATGTTCTCAGCATAAAAGTTAAATAAGTATGGTGACAATATAGAGCCTAGGGCTGTGGCAACACCTGTGTGTCGATCCACTGCAAGCACTCCCCACACATGCCAGTGGTGTTTGTTTGCAGTGTCCCTTCTTCTCCAGAGCACCACTGAGCCAGTGAGCCTGAATAAGTGGCCACTTTTACCCCACCCATGTCAGGGTAGAGATTCGACACTGAAAAGACTTGCAAGCAGAGGAGGCCAACCTAAGCAAAGAAAAGAGTGGGAAACCACTCTGGAAGTGGCAGATGCAACATATTAAAATCCTACAGTTAAGCTGAAACTGTGCACTTGAGGGGCAATTGTAGACTTTGATAACAAGTACAAGCCAGAAAAAGGAATTATCTGGCACTGAACTGACCCCACAATGTATTTTTTTTTTTAATTTTTGTGTTTGATTTTGTTTTTCTTTTTTATTGTGATTTTGAGAGTCTAATCTCTACTACAGGTTTTTATTTTTTTATTTTTGATATTTGTTATTAATTTTGTACCTTTAAGAGTCTAATTTTTAGTATCCATTGTCCCTTAGGAATTTGATTACTGCTTTGATTGCTCTCTTCCCTTTTGACTCTCCCTTCTCTCCTTCCAGTTACCTCTATTTCCTTCCTCTTTTTTCTCTTTTCTATATAACTCTGTGAATCTCTTTGGGTGTTCCTGACTGCAGAGAGTTGTTTCACCATTGACCTAGGGGTTTTGTCTTCTGTGCTGTGTGGACAGAGAAGTCTTGATGTTACTGTAAGAGGGGCACCAAAACCCAGAGGCAGGAGGCTCAACTCTAGAAGTTTGGACCATCATAGAACTCCTGATCCCATGCAACATTAATAGATAAGAGCCCACTCAAAAGCCTCCATACTTACAATGAGATCAAGCTCCACCCAAGAGTGAGCAAGTTCCAGTGCAAGACACCACAAGCTAATAATCCAGCAAAACAGGAACACAACCCTGAATTTAGGAAGACAGGATGCCCAAAGCCATACTGATAGATTATGGTGAACATGGAGATTGTGATCATGATCTCCAAAGATTTAGCTTCAGGACCAGGGATCAGGCTTGATCACTCAAGAGTTTTGTGTATCAAAGATTAAAAAGAAACTAAGAAAGCCTCTGACATAGACATCAGATGGCAGACAGAGAATGCCCCACTCACTACTCTTCGCAAAGGAGCTATTTGCTTTTTCAATTGGTTATTACAATAAATCAAAAAAAAGTCTCAAGTTTGTAAAGGTCTTGCCAGACTTGCACAATTTACATTTTAAGATAACAGGATTAGAACTAGCAATATAAAGATCTTACCAGACCCACTCACATAATATAAATTTTAAGATGACAGGATTAGTCAGAAGGGTCTTACGAAGGAGGAAGCTGTCCTCAAGCAGGGGTCAGTTCAGTTCTGTCACTCGGTCGTGTCTGTCTCTTTGTGAGCCCATGGACTGCAGAATGCCAGGCTTCCCTGTCCATCACCAACTCCTGTGTCTTGCTCAAGCTCATGTCCATTGAGTCAGTGCTTCCCTAGTGGCTCAGCTGGTAAAGAATCTGCCTGCAATGTAGGAGACCAGGGTTCAATTCTTGGGATGGGAAGATCCCCTGGAGAAGTGAAAGGATACCCACTATACTATTCTGGCTAGCAGAACATAGTCCATGGGGTCACAAAGAATCAGACACAAGTGAGTGACTTTTACTTCATTTCATTTTATGGAGTCAGTGATGCCATATAATCATCCCCTTCATCTCCTGCCTTCAATCTTTCCCAGAGTCAGGGTCTTTTCAAATGAGTCAGTTCTTTGCATCAGGTGGCCAAAGTATTGGAGTATCAGGTTCAGAAGCAGTCCTTCCAATGAATATTCCAGACTGATTTCCTTTAGAATTGACTGCTTTGATCTCCTTGCAGTCCAAGGGACTCTCAAGAGTCTTCTCCAACACCACAGTGCAAAAGCATCAGTTCTTTGGTGCTTAGCTTTTTTATAGTCCAACTCTCACGTACATACGTGATTACTGAAAAAACCATAGTTTTGACTAAACAGATCTTTGTCGGCTAAGTAAAGTTTCTGCTTTTTAATATGCTGTATAGATTAATCATAGCTTTTTTTCCAAGGATTACTTTGGTGCTTAGCTTTTTTATAGTCCAACTCTCACGTACATACGTGATTACTGAAAAAACCATAGTTTTGACTAAACAGATCTTTGTCGGCTAAGTAAAGTTTCTGCTTTTTAATATGCTGTATAGATTAATCATAGCTTTTTTTCCAAGGATTGTGCGTCCTTTAATTTCACAGCTGAAGTCACTATCTGCAGTGATTTTGAAGCCCCCCCTCAAATGAATCTCTCACTGTTTCCATTGTTTCCCAATCTATTTGCCATGAAGTGATGGGACTGAATGCCGTGATCATAGTTTTTTGAATGTTGAGTTTTACCAACATTTTCACTCTCCTCTTTCACTTTCATCAAGAGGCTTTTTAGTTCCTCTTGGCTTCCTGCCATAAGGGTGGTGCCATCTGTGTATCTGAGGTTATTGATATTTCTCCTGGCAATCTTGATTCCAGCTTGTGCTTCATCCAGCCTGGCACTTTGCATGATGTACTCTGCATATAAGTTAAATAAGCAGGGTGACAATATACAGCCTTGTTGTACTCCTTTCCCAACATGACCCAGTCTGTTGTTCCATGTCCAGTTCTAACTAATGCTTCTTGACCTGCATACAGATTTCTCAGGAGACAGGTCAGGTCTTCTGGTATTCCCATCTTTTTAAGAATTTTCCACAGTTTGTTGTGATCCACACAGTCAAAGATTTGGCATAATCAGTAAAGCAAAAGTAGATGTTTTCCTGGAACTCTCTTGCTTTAACTATGATCCAGCGGATCTTGGCAATTTGATCTGTTTTCTCTGTCTTTTCTACATCCAGCTTCTACATCTTGAAGTTCATTGTTCATGTACTGCTGAAGCCTGGCTGGGAGAATTTTGAGCATTACTTTGTATGCTAGCATGTGAGATGAGTGCAACTGTGCAATGCTTTGAACATTCCTTGGCATTGCCTTTCTTTGGGATTGGAGTGAAAACTAACCTTTTCCAGTCCTGTGGCCACTGCTGAGTTTTCCAAATTTGCTGGCATATTGAGTGCAGCACTTTCACAGCATCATCTTCTAGGATTTGAAATAGCTCAACTGGAATTCCATCACCTCCATTAGCTTTGTTCGTAGTGATGCTTCCTAAGGCCTACTTGAATTCACATTCCAAAGAGTCATGTTGGACTTTTTGTGACCCCATGAATCACAGAACACCAGGCCTCCCTGTCCATCACCAACTCCCAAAGTTTACCCAAACTCATGTGCATCGAGTCAGTGATGCCATCCAGCCATCTCATCCTCTGTCATCCCCTTCTCCTCCTGCCCCCAATGCCTCCCAGGATCAGAGTCTTTTCCAATGAGTCAACCCTTCACATGAAGTGGCCAAAGTATTGGAGTTTCAGCTTTAGCATCAGTCCTTTCAAAGAACACCCAGGACTGATCTCCTTTAGGATGGACTGGTTGGATCTCCTTGCAGTCCAAGGGACTCTCAAGAGTCTTCTCCAACACCACAGTTCAAAAGCATCTTCGGCGCTCAGCCTTCTTCACAGTCCAACTCTCACATCCATACATGACTACTGGAAAAACCATAGCCTTGCCTAGATGGACCTTTGTTGGCAAAGTAATGTCTCTGCTTTTCAATATGCTGTCTGCTGCTGCTGCTGCTGCTAAGTCGCTTCAGTCATGTCCGACTCTGTGAGACCCCATAGATGGCAGCCCACCAGGCTCCCCCGTCCCTGGGATTCTCCAGGCAAGAACACTGGAGTGGGTTGCCATTTCCTTCTCCAATGCGTGAAAGTGAAAAGTGAAAGTGAAGTCACTCAGTTGTGTCTGACTCTTCGCAACCCCATGGACTGAAGCCTACCAGGCTCTTCAGCCCATGGGATTTTCCAGGCAAGAGTACTGGAGTGGGGTTCCATTGCCTTCTCCGATATGCTGTCTAGATTGGTCATAACTTTCCTTCCAAGGAGTAAGCGTCTTCTAATTTCATGGCTGCAATCACCATCTGCAGTGATTTTGGAGCCCAAAAAAATAAAGTCTGACACTGCTTCTACTCTCCCCATCTATTTTTCATGAATTGATGGGACCAGATGCCATGATCTTAGTTTTCTGAATGTTGAGCTTTAAGCCAACTTTTTCACTCTCCTCTTTCTAATTAAATTTAAAAGCTTTTTTGCAACGAAGAATACTAAGCAAGGTTAGAAGACAGCCCTTAGAATGGGAGGAAATAATAGCAAACAAAACAACTGACAAAGAATTAATCTCCAAAATATACAAGCAGTTCATGCAGCTCAATACCAGAAAAGCCAACAACCCAATCAAAAAATGGAACAAAGAACTAAACAACATTTCTCCAAAGAAGGCATGCACGTGGCTAATAAACATATGAAAAGATGCTCAATATCACTCTATTAGAGAAATGCAAATCAAAACCAAAATGAGGTATCATCTCATGCTGGTCAGAATGGTCATCATCAAAAAGTCACCAAACAATCAATGATGGAAAGGGTGTGGAGAAAAGGGAACCTTCTTACACTGTTGGTGGGAATGCAAACTTGTGTAAGCCACTATGGGGAACAGTGTGGAGGTTCCTTAAAAAACTGAGAATAGAAGTGCCATATTATCCAGCAATCCTACTGCTGTGCATACACCCTGAGGAAATCAGAATTGAAAGAGACATTTGTACCCCAATGTTCATTGCAGCACTATTAACAATAGCTAGGACATGGAAGCAACCTAGATTCATCAGCAGATGAATGGATAAGGAAATTGTGGTACATACACAAAATGGAATATTACTCAGCTATAAGAAGGAACACATTTGAGTCAGTTTTAGTGAGGTGGATGAAACTGGAGCCTATTATACAGAGTGAAGTAACTCAGAAAGAGAAAGACAAATGCTGTATATTCATGCATATATATGGAATTTAGAAAGATGATGTCAATGATCCTACAAGCAGGGCAACAAGGGGGCCATAGATATAAATAACAGAATTTTGGACTCAGTGGAGAAAGGAGAGGAAGGCATGATTTGAGAAAATAGCATTGAAACATGTATATTAGCATATGCAAAATAGACCAATGCAAGTTTGATGCATGAAGTAGGGCACTCAAAACCAGTGCTCTGGGACAACCCAGAGGGATGGGATGGAGGGAGGTGGGAGGGAGATTTGGGATGGGGGACACATGTAATCCTGTGGCTGATTCATGTTGGTGTATGGCAAAAACCACCAATTTAAATAAATTAATTTAAAAAATAAAATTTTTAAAAGTGCCATAGGTCAGTATAAAAATAGCAGACAGAAGTTTGTCCAAGTGGTATTGAAGTTAAAGAAAAAAGAGACAGCTGAATGGTATTTATATTTGATTACTTTTAAAAGAAATTTTCAAAAAAAACCACTATATCGTGTACACACACAGATATGGTTTATGATGGCTATGTCTTGGAATGTAATTAAAAACAAGAGTAAAGTGAACTTTGACTTTTGCATTAACTATATCTGTATTAGTTGACTTCATTATAGCATATAAGTTGTTTGATTAAGTTTTTGTAATTGAATATAATTTTTTAAAAGAAGCTGATTCATCTTTCTGATTCAGACTCAGAAAGATGTCATCTTATCTAGGAGTGAATTCTCTCACTTATGAAATGCAGTAGATTTGTATACCAATTTTGTAATAGTTGCTGAACATTGCTGCAATGTTGTATAGGGAACTGGTGTTGCTTGGCAGAGTTTGTATATTTAGACTATGGAAAAGTAATGGAAAGGAAATTGATTATTATGAGCCAGTAATATAAATACGTGGTTAAAAAGACTTAGCACTAACAGAAAAACAGTGTACAAGAAGTAATAGCCCTGTGTACGCTAAGTATTCCTTTCACACTGGGAGCCATATAGTGCTATTGAATGAACTCTAATATGTCTACTGGAATAGAGGAGGGAGTTTCGGTTTAAAAAAAATGAGAAAATTATTAGAAATTAGCGTCATTAACAGAAATTGATATTTTTAGACAAAGAAGGAGCAAATATGGGATGATGTGACACAAATCTACAAATATTTGAAGGGCTGATGGAAAAGGAGATAGAGATAATTTTCAAGATGGCAGCTAAGCTGGCTGTATATGCATACATGTATGTAAAATAGAAATGCCATTTTTTATATTTCCATGTTCACATAACTATGTACATGAAAATTAAAGGATTTCAACATAAGAATTGTTATGCTTCATGGTCCAGAAAGAGACAGAACATGGATAAGAACTTTCAAAGAGAGCCAGAGGTCAGGACTCTTGTGGAAGAATCTAGTTGTAAAGGTGGAACACAGCACAGATGATCCCTGTTCAGAGGCTGGCTATCTCTGGTGTCTCTGATGAGAGTAGCCAGGTTAATTAAACACCTTTGCCCACTTACACACATATACCAGGGGTAAGGTAACCAGCCTTGATGAGATAAGTGACCAAGGGAGCTTCAAGCAGATATGCAGAGTGGTTCCTAGGTTGAGTGATGCAGGAGATGGTCCGGAAGTCTAGCTAATGGCACCGTGAGCGCTCCGCCCCCCGCCAGAGGAAACAGGGACAGTGAGCCTCAGCAGTAGCTCCCACACCTCCTCGAAGGAAGCAGAATGCCACACTGGAATCTTGACTGCAAAGGTGAACACCAAATAGCCTATGAAAATATACAACGTAACCATAAATTTATGTTCTAAATCTGAGGGGAGGGAAAAATGGGAAGACTGGGATTGACACACACACACACTACTATATATAAAATAAATTACTAATAAGGACTTACTCTACTCAATACTCTGCAATGGCCTTTACGGGAAAAGAATATAAAAAAGAGTGCATATATGTATAACAGATTCACTTTGCTGTACACTTTAAACTAATACAACATTGTAAATTAACTATATTCTGCTGCTGCGTCGCTTCAGTCGTGTCCGACTCTGTGCGACCCCAGAGACGGCAGCCCACCAGGCTCCCCATCCCTGGGATTCTCCAGGCAAGAACACTGGA
>SJYT01081864.1:44165-95309 GCA_006410635.1 Cephalophus harveyi
GCCGCTTAGCTGACTGAAATTTACTGGCCTAGATACCAGGGAAACTATCATCATTGGACCTGGTGTACAGTAGCCCTGCAACAAGTATCAAATGTATGTAAGAACCATCAGAGTAAATATATGTTCATCTTTTTTACCAGCAAAATGACAGGCATGGTGTTCACTGGATTTTCATTCTAGTAGGAAGTTAGCTAATAAATAAATATATAACATATGCAAGCAGTGATGCTTTCCAGGAAGAAGAATGCAGATCAGTCAGGGGATAGAGAACACCCTGTGATCAGTTTGGTTGGTTCGGGAGGTGAGGGACTGCTTTAGACAAGGAGACACTTGAGCAAAGACCTGAGTGAAGTGAGTCGCCTATCACTGTGCAGCCAGAATCTATTGGCTAAACAGCATTTCTTATCTTAAGGCTTCAGTGTGTCTGGAGCTTGGGTGTGGCTGAGCTGGCCCCAGGGATCAGTGTCTGCTTGCAAAGCTGGACATGATGGGAGGATTCTCTTCAGTCTCACTCAGGAGTTTGTTGGCAGGACTTGGTTCCACCCAGCCTGTTGGACAGAAGGTCTCAGCTCCTGACTGGATGCCGGTCAAGCAGCCACCCTCAGCTCTTTGTCACATAGGCCTCTCCGCAGGGGAGCTGCTCACAAATGGCAACTTGCTTTGTGAGAGCAAGTGGGAAGTGCCAGAGAGAGTCAATGAGCAACCTTCTGTGTACACAAAACCAGTCCCTGGTGCCAAAAAGGTTGGGGATCACTGCTTTAGAAGCAAGTCACTAGGTCCAGCTCACACACAGGGGAGAATGTCACAGACATGAACCCCAGGAGGCAGGTCCCTGGCAACCAGTCAGAACGCCGCCCACCACAGGAGGGCGCTGTCCACTGATCTGGGGGAAGAGCTCTCAAGATGTGGAGAATAGCAGATGCCAAGAACAGGATGTGTTTGATGGACAGAGAAAGGCTGGAAAGGAAGAAGAGGAGCGGGTGGAGCTTATATGGTAGGCAGGGCTCAGATCCTAGGTCATACGGCACTTTTCAGGTCTTGGTTGTTCGGTTTTGAATACGAGTGTGAAGAAAGTTCCTCGGAGGGATTTGAGTTAAAGAGATTGGGAAAAAAACCTTCCTTTTACGAGATCACCGGGATACCAAATTGTACATCCATTCTCCTTGTTTATTTGTTTGTTATCATTTATTCTTAATGACCTTCATAAGGTGAAGCTGGCAATTCCATGTCTACAAATACTTCATATTAAAAAATTGTTACTTTATTGATTCTTAACACCCTGAATCTGATAGGCTAGCTGTCTATAACGAGATGATTTGTAATTGGGTATTTTAGTATTTGAGTTTCCCTGTGTTTTGAGGGGGAAAAGGATTAGCTGATTTATTCTTAATAATTATGATTATTCATTATTCTTCTTTGTAATTAATTGAGCTTGTCGCACTTCAACCACAGGCGAAGTCAGGGAAACAAGGAGCTGGGTTGAGAAGCAATATGATGAACCTGATTCTGACCGTCGGCGAATGAGGCAGCCTCTCCCAATTTTCTTTTGGACTGCCTGTTTATTTCAAGTTTAAGACTCTCTTTTATACTTTTACAAAAGCATTAGGCCAGAGGTTTGACATTTTCAGATCCCCCTCTCCCAGATTTATTATCTCCATAAATCACTGTTGCTCTCCAAACAGAGTTCCTGCTTCAGTATTTCTCTCGGAATCAGCCTTATCATCTATTATCTACCTCTTCTAATGTGTCCTATAGTTAACTTGTGATTACCTTGTAACTCATGCTATATTCCTCAGTTTACTACTTATCGCCCCTAACATCCTGAGCTCACTATCTCTTAAAAAGGCTTCTAGCTATAGTGTCTCTAAAAATTCCTAACTTCTATAAGCTATAGTAAAATATGCTAACTTTACAACATTCCTTAAATCTTCAACTTCTAACTGTTTTAATTATTTCTAAGCCCTAAATTCAGTAAACTCCTTTGTCATAAACATTCTGCTCACAAATAGGCTTCAGATATCAGTGTCTCCCATGGCCTCAAGCTGCGGCCTATGTGCTCATCCGGAACACTTTTTTGTAAAAGTCCTTGAACAAATGTCAATGATTATGAATTATTTTCTGAGCAATGCTGCAGAAGGCTTTGTGCCTTCTCATGCTCCTCTCAAGAGCAATAAGCACCTTAATATTCCTTTTCAGTCAACTCAGCCGAGGAGAGGAAAAGACAAGTCAGAATTACAAGGCCTAACTCCTTCATCCCGGGATCCGTGCCTGTGGAATGAGGAGAGGGGGCTGGGGACCGTGCCTCCATTTTATCAGTAATGCCTAACGCGGCTCCCGACATGACTGCGTGGGGAGCCACAGAGGAGGTTCTCCTAGAGGCAGTCAGGAAGTGCAGGGTCTAACTCCTCTTGGAGGGCACATTTAAATTGCTGATTCCTTCTTCCTAGTTGTCTGGGTCCGCTAATCCCAGCACAGAGCTGCCAGCAGAACCCTTGCCTGGCCAAGCTTCTCTGCTTTGAATTCTCCCACAAGTTACCTTGCCCAGTGATGTCAGAAGGCATGCATGCCCGCCAACCCTCCCCTAGCGCAAGATGCTGCGTGTGCTCTCTTTGCTCAGGAAACATCTGCTTGACGCAGCGGGTCACTTGCTGTTTCATAAATTACTGTCCAGAATCAGATGGGAAGACAGAACTTCGGCAGTTACTCAACTCCACCCGCAAGTTACAAACTAAACTGAGAAGAGAGGAAACGGGCTCCCTGGGTCTCCCTCTCCAGCGACCCAGGACCTTGGCTGCACAATCACGTTTCCTAGCTTGTGATAGGAAAGGAATGCTGTTTACAAGAGCCTGCAGTCACTGAGAGGGGAGAGGAGCCAAGCAGCATGGTGGAAGGGGAGCCCCTACTCGCATGCTTTCAGCAATCCAGCAGTCATTCAACACCGGCCTGAGATCAGGCTTCTAATGAAGAGTTATTCACTGTCCTTGGAAAATGAAACTCCACATTCATTGGTAAGCAGAATCCATGACCCCTTGGGAACAGACCCAGCCCCTCCAAAGCTGTTTGACACAGAACAAAAGTTGCTGTGTGTCCTTTACTGAGCTCTAAGCATTATTTTTATTCTGCTTGGTTTTCTTCTCAGTTTATGAACCACTAGGGGCTTTCTTGGTGGTTTAGCTAGTAAAGAACCCGCCTGCCAATGCAGGAGATGCAGGTTTGATTCCTGGTACAGAAGATTCCCTGGAGAAGGAAATGGCACCCCACTCCAGTATTCTTGCCTGGAAAATCCCACCCCAAGAGGAGCCTGGCAGGTGACAGTCCATGTGGTTGCAGAGTCAGACGTGACTGAGCACACTCACTCGCACATACACATATGAACCACTAGAGAGGAATTGAGTGAAATAGACAGGGAACAATGGGTATGGTAACTGCCCCCCACCCCCACCAACCTCCGTGTCTGTCCCTGAGGCAAGCGGTTTAACTTCCAGCACCTTAGCCGTAAATTAAAAGCTCTTTCCTTCTTGAACTGCTTTGCCTCTTGCCTCTTTCACCTCCCCTGAGTGAGTGAGTGAGTGAAGTCGCTCAGTCGTGTCCGAATCTTTGCAACCCCATGGACTGTAGCCTACCAGGCTCCTCTGTCCATGGGATTCTCCAGGCAATAGTACTGGAGTGGATTGCCATTCCCTTCTCCAGGGGATCTTCCCGACCCAGGAGTCGAACCTGGGTCTTCCGCATTGTAGACAGGTGCTTTACCCTCTGAGCACCTCCCCTAGTTATACCAAAAATAACTTTCTAGTGTGTCAACTTCTAGACAGTCATCATAAATTCACCAAAGGTGTTCGAACAGAATGAAGAAGCAAAGAAAAAAGTTGTTTAATTTTTAATAATAGTAAGCAAAAAATAACTAAAACACAAAACAATTATACTTGTTAACAGTTCTAAAAATTCATTTCTAAAAGCTCACTGTTTTGTTAAGAAATAAATGGAGCACAAGATAAAGTGTAAATTTTTATATCGATCTTTCTGCCGTAGGTTCAGATTGAGATCCTGGTGCTTTAGGGTTGCTGTGCCATAATTGATTCATTCACTCCGTCAGCAGGTAGTTTAAATACTGTGTGTGTTCTCTATATTGAGTGCATAGCTGGGAACAAGACAAAGGTCCCCACGTTCTTGGATAGGTTTCTTTATACCTATAGATGTGTTAGGATGAAATGATCTAAAATGTGTGAAGTGCTCAGACTGTACCTGCCATTTAGAAAGAGGTCAGTAAATATTCACTATTATTCATTATTACCCACCTCTGTGCTCTAGACTCAAGCCATTCCTTTTCTCTCCCCAAATTTCAATGGAAATCTTCTTCACATTTGGTCAAATTTCTGTCCAAATTCAATTTTATCACAAGGGATTGGCTCACACACACAGTTATGAAGACTGAAAAGTCCCCAAAATATTTGGAAACTATTTATAAGTATACATGGCATGAAATGTAAAACTTTTAGTTATATACTTTTACCTGCTTTACATCTACTTGATTTCCTTCTTCTTAACACTTACATTTAGATCACTCATGAACATTTCACAAGGTACTAAACAGCTAACCGTCAGCTTGTTATCTTTCTCTTTCTTGGCTGTGCTATGCCTCGGTTGCTACTTGCGGGCTTTCTCTATTTGTGATGAGTGGGAGCTACTCTTTGCTGCAGGGCACAGGCTTCTAACTGCGATTGCTTGTCTCATTGCAGAGCTCCCAGCCCTAGAGCATGGGGACCTCAGGAGCTGCGGCTCATGGGCTCAGGAGCTGTGACTCACAGGCTTAGTTGCTCCATGGCATGTGGAACCCTCCCCGGCCAGGGATTAAACCCATGTCCCCTGCATTGGCAGGTGGATTCTTAACCACTGGACCACCAGGCATGTCCAGCTTCTCATCTCCCTTGCTACAAATTCTGTAATAGAGACAAGATAAACTTATTTGACTTTTAGCAAACATGGGTAGAATAAAATGCTGAAAATGCTAAAGATATACCTGTTTTATGGAGAACGCAATGGCACCCCACTCCAGTACTCTTGCCTGGAAAATCCCATGGACGGAGGAGCCTGGTAGGCTGCAGTCCATGGGGTCGCTAGAGTCGGACACGACTGAGTGACTTCACTTTCACTTTTCCCTTTCATGCATTGGAGAAGGAAATGGCAACCCACTCCAGTATTCTTGCCTGGAGAATCCCAGGGACGAGGAAGCCTGGTGGGCTGCCTTCTATGGGGTCGCACAGAGTCGGACACGACTGAAGCGACTTAGCAGCAGCAGCAGCAGCAGCATACCTGTTTTAATTAAACTGGCTAAACTAAAACTAGCTTTTCTTCTCTGACAAATGGGCACAAACCTTTATGGTGAATCTTGCTTTTCTTTCAGTGATAGAGCACAATGCCGCACACCATGACTTACGCAAAGCCATATTCCTTTATGTGTACTTTTCAAAATGATCTTCCATTGAAAGGGGAATCTTAGGGATGCAGGAAACTTCAGAGTTGTTTTTGGTCCAACCCTCATGTGAACTTAGGTACAATGACTGCCTTGAATGATGTAGGATATCAGAGATGGTGGTACAGCTGCCTATCAAAAATGAGGGCATTTTATTTAAAACTTTTAGTCTGAAGGTGTTGACTAAAAAAAAATGCATAGCATGAGAATTGTGAGTTAAGCTCCTTTGGGGGCAAAATAGGGACTAGAGCCCCGAAGAAAGTTTCTCAGATCGCTCTGAGGAACTGGCGGATACATGCAGTCAAGCTCACACTTTGGCAGAAGGCTGCTGCCGGTCACATGAAGTGTGCTACTAGTCATGAGGGGCAGATGTCTCTGATCCTTAATGATTTTAGTGACTTTCTAGATAGGGAAAGACGGAGAAGGCAATGGCACCCCACTCTAATACTCTTGCCTGGAAAATCCCATGGATGGAGGAGCCTGGTAGGCTGCAGTCCATGGGGTCGCTAAGAGTCAGACACGACTGAGCGACTTCCCTTTCACTTTTCACTTTCATGCATTGGAGAAGGAAATGGCAACCCACTCCTGTGTTCTTGCCTGGAGAATCCCAGGGACAGGGGAGCCTGGTGGGCTTCTATTTATGGGGTCGCATGACTGAAGCGACTTAGCAGCAGCAGCAGCAGCAGCAGCAGATAGAAGAAGAAGCAAGAAGTTGGTCTCATAAAATCTTCCCTTGAAAACATCTACCTGAAGAGGCGCCTGTTATAATAGAACTTCCCAGAGAAGAGAGTGCCTTATTCCTGATCTCTGCCCTGAATTTCTTTCAGGGTATGTCAAATATCAGGGACTGCAGTGGCTAGTGATATCATACCCATACTGACAGATTGCAAGTGCCAATTTTCAGTGGGCAGTGCGTTATCATGGTCATAAATTGGACCATGGACTGGGAGGCGTTTCATGACTATTTTGTGCCAGAGTGCTAGGATTGCTTGCTCCTAGGTCAGGCTAAGATTTCATCAATGGGCCACTCAGTATGCTGTTACTGGACTAGGCCCTATCAGAGCCAAAAGTCCCTGGACCATCTGTCTGACTAGCATGTTGTGGTCCAGGAAATGATTCCTTCTTGTTGCTACTTCCCATATCTAAATTTATACTATTACCACCATTGATTTGATATAGAAATATATGTCTGGTCAACTGTTTCAGGTCAATTAGTCATTAATTCATGAGAGACTCAGTCACACATTTGGTGAGACATAAAACAACAATTTTATGACATAGGCAGAATCTAAATAATATAGTTAGTAGTATTTGTAAGGTTGTAAATAAGAATTCAAGACAAGAACTTCCCTGAGATGTCACCCAGTGTATCCCCAGGGTATCTGATTTAGTGTATTTTATACCGATCCTTTCCTTTAACGGAAATGATATGCTGGAATTGTTCATAAGGCCAGTCACAGTTCTTCATGTTATTTGGCTGGTTACACTTCGTATTTACTTACACTTTTCCCAACATAAGGGAAGGGGTCTTTTATGTTCATGGCAGTGGACAGAGTAGCTATGATTGATTGGCCAAGTGAGGGAGTCCCTTCTTGTAATATCAGTAGTGGCCCAAACAGAATTATAACTAAGTGGATTGCCATTCCCTTCTCCAGGGGATCTTCCCGACCCAGGAGTCGAACCTGGGTCTTCCGCATTGTAGACAGGTGCTTTACCCTCTGAGCACCTCCCCTAGTTATACCAAAAATAACTTTCTAGTGTGTCAACTTCTAGACAGTCATCATAAATTCACCAAAGGTGTTCGAACAGAATGAAGAAGCAAAGAAAAAAGTTGTTTAATTTTTAATAATAGTAAGCAAAAAATAACTAAAACACAAAACAATTATACTTGTTAACAGTTCTAAAAATTCATTTCTAAAAGCTCACTGTTTTGTTAAGAAATAAATGGAGCACAAGATAAAGTGTAAATTTTTATATCGATCTTTCTGCCGTAGGTTCAGATTGAGATCCTGGTGCTTTAGGGTTGCTGTGCCATAATTGATTCATTCACTCCGTCAGCAGGTAGTTTAAATACTGTGTGTGTTCTCTATATTGAGTGCATAGCTGGGAACAAGACAAAGGTCCCCACGTTCTTGGATAGGTTTCTTTATACCTATAGATGTGTTAGGATGAAATGATCTAAAATGTGTGAAGTGCTCAGACTGTACCTGCCATTTAGAAAGAGGTCAGTAAATATTCACTATTATTCATTATTACCCACCTCTGTGCTCTAGACTCAAGCCATTCCTTTTCTCTCCCCAAATTTCAATGGAAATCTTCTTCACATTTGGTCAAATTTCTGTCCAAATTCAATTTTATCACAAGGGATTGGCTCACACACACAGTTATGAAGACTGAAAAGTCCCCAAAATATTTGGAAACTATTTATAAGTANACCCACCTCTGTGCTCTAGACTCAAGCCATTCCTTTTCTCTCCCCAAATTTCAATGGAAATCTTCTTCACATTTGGTCAAATTTCTGTCCAAATTCAATTTTATCACAAGGGATTGGCTCACACACACAGTTATGAAGACTGAAAAGTCCCCAAAATATTTGGAAACTATTTATAAGTAGACATGGCATGAAATGTAACTGTTGTGAAACTTCTAGTTATATACTTTTACCTGCTTTACATCTACTTGATTTCCTTCTTCTTAACATGTTTAGATCACTCATGAACATTTCACAAGGTACTAAACAGCTAACCGTCAGCTTGTTATCTTTCTCTTTCTTGGCTGTGCTATGCCTCGGTTGCTACTTGCGGGCTTTCTCTATTTGTGATGAGTGGGAGCTACTCTTTGCTGCAGGGCACAGGCTTCTAACTGCGATTGCTTGTCTCATTGCAGAGCTCCCAGCCCTAGAGCATGGGGACCTCAGGAGCTGTGACTCACAGGCTTAGTTACTCCATGGCATGTGGAACCCTCCCCGGCCAGGGATTAAACCCATGTCCCCTGCATTGGCAGGTGGATTCTTAACCACTGGACCACCAGGCAAGTCCAGCTTCTCATCTTCCTTGCTACAAATTCTGTAATAGAGACAACATAAACTTATTTGACTTTTTGCAAACATGGGTAGAATAAAATGCTGAAAATGCTAAAGATATACCTGTTTTAATTAAACTGGCTAAACTAAAACTAGCTTTTCTTCTTTGACAAATGGGCACAAACCTTTATGGTGAATCTTGCTTTTCTTTCAGTGATAGAGCACAATGCCTCACACCATGACTTACGCAAAGTCATATTCCTTTATGTGTACTTTTCAAAATGATCTTCCACTGAAAGGGGAATCTTAGGGATGCAGAAAACTTCGGAGTTGTTTTTGGTCCAACCCTCATGTGAACTTAGGTACAATGACTGCCTTGAATGATGTAGGATATCAGTACAGCTGCCTGTCAAAAATGAGGGCATTTTATTTAAAATTTTTAGTCTGAAGGTGTTGACTAAAAAAAAATGCACAGCATGAGAATTATGAGTTAAGCTCTTTGGGGAGCAAAATAGAGACTAGAGCCCTGAACAAAGTTTCTCAGATCACTCTGAGGAACTGGCGGATACATGCAATCAAGCTCACACTTTGGCAGAAGGCTGCTGCCGGTCACATGAAGTTTGCTACCAGTTATGAGGGGCAGATGTCTCTGATCCTTAATGATTTTAGTGACTTTTTAGATAGGGGAAGACGGAGAAGGCAATGGCATCCCACTCCAGTACTCTTGCCTGGAAAATCCCCTGGACGGAGGAGCCTGGTGGGCTGCAGTCCATGGGGTCGCTAGGAGTCGGACACGACTAAGTGACTTCACTTTTCACTTTCATGCATTGGAGAAGGAAATGGCAACCCACTCCAGTGTTCTTGCCTGGAGAATCCCAGGGACAGGGGAGCCTGGTGGGCTTCTATTTATGGGGTCGCATGACTGAAGCGACTTAGCAGCAGCAGCAGCAGATAGGAGAAGAAGCAAGAAGTTGGTCTCATAAAATCTTCCCTTGAAAACATCTACCTGAAGAGGCGCCTGTTCTAATAGAACTTCCCAGAGAAGAGAGTGCCTTATTCCTGATCTCTGCCCTGAATTTCTTTCAGGGTATGTCAAATATCAGGGACTGCAGTGGCTAGTGATATCATACCCATACTGACAGATTGCAAGTGCCAATTTTCAGTGGGCAGTGCGTTATCATGGTCATAAGTTGGACCATGGACTGGGAGGCGTTTCATGACTATTTTGTGCCAGAGTGCTAGGATCGCTTGCTCCTAGGTCAGGCTAAGATTTCATCGATGGGCCACTTAGTATGCTGTTCCTGGACTAGGCCCTATCAGAGCCAAAAGTCCCTGGACCATCGGTCTGACTAGTATGTTGTGGTCCAGGAAATGATTCCTTCTTGTTGCTACTTCCCATATCTAAATTTACACTATTACCACCATTGATTTGATATAGAAATATATGTCTGGTCAACTGTTTCAGGTCAGTTAGTCATTAATTCATGAGAGACTCAGTCACACATTTGGTGAGACATGAAACAACAATTTTATGACATAGGCAGAATCTAAATAATATAGTTAGTAGTATTTGTAAGGTTGTAAGTAAGACTTCAAGACAAGAACTTCCATTAGGTGCCACCCAGTGTATCCCCAGGGTATCTGATTTAGTGTATTTTATACCGATCCTTTCCTTTAAAGGAAATGATGTACTGGAATTGTTCATAAGGCCAGTCACAGTTCTTCATGTTATTTGGCTGGTTACACTTAGTATTTACTTACACTTTTCCCAACATAAGGGAAGGGGTCTTTTATGTTCATGGCAGTGGTCAGAGTAGCTATGATTGATTGGCCAAGTGAGGGAGTCCCTTCTTGTAATATCAGTAGTGGCCCAAACAGAATTATAACTTCTTCTTTCCAGAATAATTTCCTAAGGTCATTCAGTGAGAGCCTTGAATGGAAAAATCCACCATGGTAATCCAGAAGTACTGGAAATAGGTGATTGAGTATAACCTCAATAATTCAATTAACTTTATCTGTACATATCATGAAATATGTCTATTTCATAAGCAAGTGTGAGTGATTATCAAAGTAATTGGTATACAAGCTTGCTTTGGAATCTTGGATCAGCTGTCTACTTTTTCTTACCATTCTGTTCTGATATTCTCTCCTCTGTGTAAGCATTGTTTTAAGGTGATTTTGAAGTCAACAGTCCTGTGTATAGCTCAGTTAATTTCAGGGACCCTCTCTAAGTGGAAATAGTAATCCAAGCATCAATTTCCTTGAGGCTCACTGTCCATGAGTACCTGATGATAGTCCTTCCATTTAGGTTGAAGATAGTCCTTTAAATTGTCTTTCCCAGAATGCATAATTCCCTGGTTGCAGGTTGGGACCTCTGATCTTCATCCAAAGATAGACTAATGAGAAAAACTTCAGAAAGAAACTAGATTGTCCTTTTAATAATTCAACTAAAATTTACAACAATGTAATAGCTAAGAGCTATCTGGGAAGTGACTCTTAGTAAATAAAGACCTCAGCTAACAAACTTGAATTTACTCTCCACAGAAATATAATCTTTTTCTCTCTAAAATTACCCTTCTTTCTACCAAGTATAGCCAAATAATACTTATTTGTTTACAAATTAATTCTGGTTTCAGTAAACTTGGTCTGATGGTTTATACAAGTGTAACTATACAGGCTCTTTTGAAATTGGCTTTGCTGAAAAGAAAAGGCTTTGCTATAAGGAACTTCAGATTGAATTATCAAAAGGCCTCTTACTGCCAGGAAAGGCACATCAAAGGCTTGTAACAAATTTCACCCAAGTTAACAACAAATATGAGTAAATTCCTACCTTTTAAAGACAAAATGCTTTGAAATTCCTACACCTGTTAGGAGATGGTTTTCCTAATTTGCTTGATTTTTAAAGTTGCTGGGAACCTAAGAGTTTCCAGTCTCTGGAAAGATCAAGGAGAGAGAAAAGATAAATATTTCAATTCTGCTTATAAGGTATAATTAACAAGTTTCTCTAACTCATAATTAGCTGAAGGGAAGAGTGTCTTTCATCTGGAAAAGAAAAATGTTAGTAATACTTTAAATAGAAACCATAAATTTATAATCTTATTCTGTAGTTCACATAGACCTACATAAATAACCCTTTCGTTAACAGTTTTATGAAGCCATCAGGTTTTCTAATAGAATTGTTTAATTTCAACCCAGGTCACCAGTATGGACCTGAAAGTTATTAGAATCTTGTACTTGTCCAAAAATCTTTGCTAAGAATATTCTTGAAGAGGAAGCATTTTTGCAAAGGTATCAGAATAAAACAGTAACTGAAAAAGAAATTTGTTTACTCCTGTGACATATACACCTGTGGTGGATTCATGTCAATGTATGGCAAAACCAATAGGGTATTGTAAAGTAAAATAAAGTAAAAATTAAAAAAAAAAAACATTTTAAAATGACTAAAATTATGACTGATAATATATCCGTACAGGTTTGAGAGATTATTTTTAAGTAGCTATTCCTAATATATAATTATTCTTAAGGAGTTCACCCAAAAGTTCTTATCTCATTTACTTATTAAAATATCATTATACTGTTTGGCTGAAAGTTTAGTTTCAGATACAAAGGATTTCTTAACAAAAGAAAGTACTCATTACACACAAACAATTTCAATATTTAATAGAGGATTGTTTAATTTAATTTCAATATACAATCATTAAAAGAAAAGAGAAAGAGAAACAATAGAGAAGAGTGATAGCGCATACATCACCAACATCTGCTTAAACAGTATGCTGGGAAGTCCCTCGTTAACAGCAATCTAGAGTCCAGAATGGGAAAAGCTCCTGGGCATGGTGTCCACTCCACGGGTGAGTCTTCAGATTGTAGTTTCAGGGATCCCCCCCTTGTCATCCCAGGCCACAAACTGATACTATCACTTTGGGCACAAAAATGCAGCTCTGGGTTTTACTTTAGTCTTTGTACAATGCTATTTGTTTCAGCTTGTGAGTCACAGGATTTTGTTAGGCCCTCAGCAGTTGGCCAGACTTCCAGGGCTCAAGAATTCCAAGACCCGCTCCCTCTCTTATCTAAAGAGCTGCCTGATTTGCTGTGCTTTCAGGCAGGTATGGAATCCAAGCAATGCCCAGGCAGGTCAGTAGCCAGGTCAGAGGCCTGCTCTCCTGCTCTTGAAGCCTGAACAAGACTTACTCCATTTTAGTGTCCCTAACACATACAAAGTTATTTTTCTCAATGAAAAATTTACAACGGGTATAATAAAACCTCACTTCACTTCTATCAAACCTAGGTACAATTGCCTGAATTTAGAAAAACATATGGGTTAGTCTATGTTTCTGAGAGTATACTTGATTTGTATAATGCTTGTTCATCTTTAAGCCAATTAAGTAGAACTTTAAAAAATTAATTTTGGAAATACCATTCAGAGGCACAAAAACATCACCATCTATAGCATCCATATACAGAAAAACAAAACATACAAGCAAAGCTCTTCTAAATTTAATTTAAAAATTTTAGACATGAAAAAGATATAATATGAAACTCACTAGTTTATTAAAAAAAAAAAAAAAAAACAGGGCCAGTGTATTTCTGAAAGATGGAATAAAATAAGTTTACCTGATCAGATAGTATTTTACTAGTATTTGTCAAAGCAACTTTTAAGATTTTTGATAGTTCTTATTTTTAAAATAAGCTTTTCTTTTTTTTTTTTTCTCTTCTTCTGATAACAATTCCCTTGCTTCCTAGAGAAGACTATAAATACCTACATCTCAAAGGCACAAAGAATGGAAGTTGCACCACGGACTCTTGTTCCTTAAGTCCAGAACATTTACAAACATGCAAAATTTTTTACATTAAAGGGTACATTTGGGGATGGGTGGAAAGGATAGGTGGGCTTTGAATTATTTCTAGAGCATTTCTGTTGTTAAAAAGGCTTGATCTGTAAGACAAGTACTACAAGCTGGGCTGCTGCTGCTTAGTGATTTTATTCGTGTCTGACTCTCTGTAACCCCATGAACTATATTCTGCCAGGTTCCCGTGTCCATGGGGTTCTCCAGGCAAGAATATTGGAGTGAGTTCAGTTTCTTAGGTGGCAATCTGAATGATATGGAGGCCATCTCACCCATCCAACAGTGTTATTCTCAATTTCCTTCTTTACATCAGGAGAAGATCTTCAACTAAGCTGAAGATCAAAAGGTCTTATGTTCCAGATTTAGAGCTATGTATCTGTGGAGTGCATAGGTAAATTCTTCCACAAAGGCTTCAGTATGTTTCTTTCCCTCTGGCAACATAGTTTCACTTCAGCTTAGAGGAAAAAGCATTAAAAAAGTTCCCATCAGGTTCTGAACATCAACTTCCACATTCGGCTAATCTCTAATCAGAGGGCTACTCAAATTAAAAAAAAAAAAAAAATCCTTTGAATATCCTGT
Source organism: Cephalophus harveyi (assembly GCA_006410635.1). Taxonomy (NCBI): domain Eukaryota; kingdom Metazoa; phylum Chordata; class Mammalia; order Artiodactyla; family Bovidae; genus Cephalophus; species Cephalophus harveyi. The sequence continues at coordinate 58,081 of SJYT01081864.1, forward strand.
CAGGATTCAACTGGACAAACATTATATAGATATTTCTGGTAGTAAGTATTCAACAACTCCAAATAGAAAGGAGCACCAAGCAGAAGTACAAAATAAAGAGACTTTTGTGGGCAGAAGGGAGCAGAAATTAGGTTATATTAGGAAAACAGCATGCTTGTTATGGCAAGGCTGTTTCCTTTAGGGGAGGGGTCTATCAGGCAGATTAACCAGCACTGATCAGGCAATTCCTGGTGGACTGGTTTGAGATGCCATTTCTGGGAGAGCCAAGCTGCAATGAAGTCCTGGATTGGGATGTGGGGCTTTGCATGAGGCTCCATTAGAGGCCTGCTGTCTTGTTTTTCAAAGCAGTTAGCCACAGAATCCTAGAACAGTACATGTGTTCCTTCCATACGGTGGTGACCACATCCTCTCATTATCATAAACTGTGTGCATATTTCATGTCCTCTGTAGTCTGCTAATTCCCTTTATGACCTCCACTGCCTTGCATTGAACCTGGCACAGCAGGTAGAGAACTTGCAAACACACTCACATAACATGCTGCCTTGTTGCGATTCCACTATAGATCTGATGAAATGGAGAGTATTACGTGTGTCCAAGTAGACACAGAAAAATACAAATAGATTAGCAATTTAAACAGTTTGCTGAAGTCTTCCCATTAAGAGAACTTGCAAACACACTCACATAACATGCTGCCTTGTTGCGATTCCACTATAGATCTGATGAAATGGAGAGTATTATGTGTGTCCAAGTAGACACAGAAAAATACAAATAGATTAGCAATATAAACAGTTTGTTGAAATCTTCCCATTTTGTTGGTTCTAAACTCTGAGAAGCTAGACCTGTTTCTATATTCTCAAGAAAAAAAAAAAAGAAATCTTCCTTGCAGTTGGGGAGTTGTATAGAAAATTAAACTGTGGGGAAAGTTTAACAAGCTGGTCTGCTTAGTTTTTGCATGACTTTCTGTTTTCTCTAGCACTCTGGCCCCTGCTCTGACTCTGCTCTGACAGCATGCATGATGCACTCACCCTGGAAGGCATGTTGAGAGCAGCATGTGCCAGGCGCGTCAGGGCGATGGGCATGGAGGTTCCCTGCTTCCCTTTTTCTCTGGTTAAACTTCATAGGCTGATGTTCCACCTTTGACACTAGGTGTGGGTGTGGGTACTGAGTGTGCTGCCGGACAGTAAGGAGGCTCTGGGATGACAAGGCTTCCCAGCTTGGAGAGCACCTCCATGATGGTGCTGCAGGGATGCTGGAGATCGTGGAGACCCGTGGGGAAATGAGCAGCTGTTAGAACTGATTATGAGTATTTTACTAGTATTTGTCAAAGCAACTTTTAAGATTTTTGATAGTTCTTATTTTTAAAATAAGCTTTTCTTTTTTTTCTCTTCTTCTGATAACAATTCCCTTGCTTCCTAGGGGAGACTGTAAATACCTACATCTCAAAGGCACAAAGAAAGGAAGTTGCACCACGTACTTTTGTTCCTTAAGTCCAGAATATTTACAATATAAGCAAGATTTTTTACATTAAAGGGTACATTTGGGGATGGGTGGAAAGGATAGGCGGGCTTTGAATTATTTCTAGGGCATTTCTGTTGTTAAAAAGGCTTGATCTGTAAGACAAGTACTACAAGTTGGGCTGCTGCTGCTTAGTGATTTTATTCGTGTCTGACTCTCTGTAACCCCATGAACTATATTCTGCCAGGTTCCCCTATCCATGCGCTTCTCCAGGCAAGAATACTGGAGTGGGTTCAGTTTCTCAGGTAGCAATCTGAATGATATGGAGGCCATCTCACCCATCCAACAATGTTATTCTCAATTCCCTTCTTTACATCAGAAGATCTTCAACTAAGCTGAAGATCAAAAGGTCTTCTGTTCCAGATTTAGAGCTATGTGTCTGTGGAGTGCATAGGCAAATTCTTCCACAAAGGGTTCAGAATGTTTCTTTCCCTCTGGCAACATAGTTTCACTTCAGCTTAGAGGAAAAGGCCTTTAAAAAGTTCCCATCAGGTTCTGAACATCAACTTCCACATTCGGCCAATCTCTAATCAGATTTAAAAAAAATTTAAAACATTAAAAAATCAAATTAAAAAAAAAATATCCTTTGAATATCCTGTCAGGATTCAACTGGACAAACATTATATAGATATTTCTGGTAGTAAGTATTCAACAACTCCATGGGGACAAGAGCTATCCCCAAAGAGTGCAAAAGATATTATCCTCCCAATCCCAGTCCCATTCCAGTTTTTTAAGTCAGACCCACTCTGGCCAGTTTCTGGACAGCCAAGAAGATGTGCTCAAATAAAGTCTGAAATCTCTTGGAAAAGCTGCATAAGTAGAACTGAGAATGACTTACTCAACTCCAGAGACAGCAAGAAAGCAGTTCAAGGGCTCAGCAGGTTTCCAAGTCTAGTTGCTTTTGCTTCTGGGGGCCTTTAGGAGGGGGGTCTCCTTCAGTTCCCTCTTCTCACACCAGAAAGGTTAAAAGATAAACTGAGGAATATTAAAATTTTTAGGAACTTGTTTAAGCAAAAATCAGTTCAATTGGGTACAATGCCCCCCAAGAAATAGAAAGGAGCACCAAGCAGAAGTACAAAATAAAGAGACTTTTGTGGGCAGAAGGGAGCAGAAATTAGGTTATATTAGGAAAACAGCATGCTTGTTATGGCAAGGCTGTTTCCTTTAGGGGAGGGGTCTATCAGGCAGATTAACCAGCACTGATCAGGCAATTCCTGGTGGACTGGTTTGAGATGCCATTTCTGGGAGAGCCAAGCTGCAATGAAGTCCTGGATTGGGATGTGGGGCTTTGCATGAGGCTCCATTAGAGGCCTGCTGTCTTGTTTTTCAAAGCAGTTAGCCACAGAATCCTAGAACAGTACATGTGTTCCTTCCATACGGTGGTGACCACATCCTCTCATTATCATAAACTGTGTGCATATTTCATGTCCTCTGTAGTCTGCTAATTCCCTTTATGACCTCCACTGCCTTGCATTGAACCTGGCACAGCAGGTAGAGAACTTGCAAACACACTCACATAACATGCTGCCTTGTTGCGATTCCACTATAGATCTGATGAAATGGAGAGTATTACGTGTGTCCAAGTAGACACAGAAAAATACAAATAGATTAGCAATTTAAACAGTTTGCTGAAGTCTTCCCATTTTGTTGGTTCTAAACTCTGAGAAGCTAGACCTGTTTCTATATTCTCAAGAAAAAGAAAAGAAACCTTCCTTGCAGTTGGGGAGTTGTATAGAAAATTAAACTGTGGGGAAAGTTGAACAAGCTGGTCTGCTTAGTTTTTGCATGACTTTCTGTTTTCTCTAGCACTCTGGCTCCTGCTCTGACTCTGCTCTGACAGCATGCATGATGCACTCACCCTGGAAGGCATGTTGAGAGCTGCATGTGCCAGGCGCGTCAGGGCGACGGGCATGGATGTTCCCTGCTTCCCTTTTTCTCTGGTTAAACTTCATAGGCTGATGTTCCACCTTTGACACTAGGTGTGGGTGTGGGTACTGAGTGTGCTGCCGGACAGTAAGGAGGCTCTGGGATGACAAGGCTTCCCAGCTTGGAGAGCACCTCCATGATGGTGCTGCAGGGATGCTGGAGATCGTGGAGACCCGTGGGGAAATGAGCAGCTGNGTTCCCTGCTTCCCTTTTTCTCTGGTTAAACTTCATAGGCTGATGTTCCACCTTTGACACTAGGTGTGGGTGTGGGTACTGAGTGTGCTGCCGGACAGTAAGGAGGCTCTGGGATGACAAGGCTTCCCAGCTTGGAGAGCACCTCCATGATGGTGCTGCAGGGATGCTGGAGATCGTGGAGACCCGTGGGGAAATGAGCAGCTGTTAGAACTGATTATGTCTTATCAGGTCACTGCTGAGCCTAAAACCCTTCAAAGCTTTCTAGTATTCTGGGTATAAAATAAAAGTCCTTGCATGTCTCTCAGGATCTCCCACAGCCTCACCGCCTTCTTCTTCAGCCACATGTGAGATGCCTTTCTCCACTCTCATTGCTCAGATCTACTGGCCTTTGACTGGTCTTATCGGGTCACTACTGAGCCTAAAATCCTTCAAAGCTTTCTAGTATTCTGGGTATAAAATAAAAGTCCTTGCCATGTCTCTCAGGATTTCCCACAGCCTCACCACCTTCTTCAGCCACATGTGAGATGCCTTCCTCCACTCTCATTGCTCAGATCTACTGGCCTTTGATTGGTCTTATCAGGTCACTACTGAGCCTAAAATCCTTCAAAGCTTTCTAGTATTCTGGGTATAAAAGTCCTTGCCATGTCTCTCAGGATCTCCCACAGCCTCACCGCCTTCTTCAGCCACATGTGAGATGCCTTCCTCCACTCTCATTGCTCAGATCTACTGGCCTTTGGTTGGTCTTGCAACATGACTGGCTCTCCTGCTTCAGGGATTTTATGGAAATGGTTCCTTCCACGTGGTATACTCTTCTTCTCCAACCTCCATCCAGCCAGCTCCAACATGTTCTCCATGACCCCTCAGAATTGCTTGGTGCCCCAGGTTTAGACTCTCACTCACTTTACCTGCCCTTTCTCACAACTCATCATCCTTCAAGAGCTCTTCCACTGTGTCTTCCTCACTAGATCATAAGCTCCTTGAGGGTGGGCTCCAAGCCTGTCTCACTCGCCCCAGGAACTACCAGGCCTGTCCCCTTACCAGATGGATGCCAAACCACTGAAAAATACGTGAAGTGAATACAGATCTCAAAGCATTTAAAGATAATTTTCTGAGCCGACTGGGTGGTGCCCCCAGAAACACGAGAACTGAATGGGCTCTTGCGGCATTTCTTTCAAACCCAGCTGGGAAGGAGTTTTGAAGGGCAGGCATTAGAGGTGGGGATTCTGGGTGAGGAATCTCAGCCAGGGAGCCAGGCCAGGGATAAGGAGATCTACAGCACCTAGAACCACTAAAATGATGACTTAGGGAAATAATTTGGCTTGAATTAAGTTATTAAATATCAAAGTAGAGTTTAACATAAGCAAATCAAATGTCTTTATCTGAATAGATTTTCCCTTCTGGGTGGTGTGTCATTTGGTCAATCTTCTCCAAATCATTAAAGTCACTCACTAGATACCATTTGAGTGCCTAGGATGCACTCTGTTGCTGCTGCTGCTGCTAAGTTGCTTCAGCCGTGTCCGGCTCTGTACGACCCCATAGACGGCAGCCCACCAGGCTCCTTCATCTCCGGGATTCTCCAAGCAAGAATACTGGAGTGGGTTGCCATTTCCTTCTCCAATGCATGAAAGTGAAAAGCGAAAGTGAAGTCGCTCAGTCGTGCCCGACTCTTCGTGACCCCATGGACTGCAGCCCACCAGGCTCCTCCGTCCATGGGATTTTCCAGGCGAGAGTACTGGAGTGGGGTGCCATTGCCTTCTCCGTGCACTCTGTTAGGGGTCAGTAATCTAAGTGAAAGAAGGGCTTCTGCCTATGAAGATCTCATTGTCTATTCAGAGAGACAGACATGAGAAAACAAGTGAAGTAAAGGGTTAGATGAATCACAATATACTCATAACTTCCAAATTCCAAATGTACATTCAAACCCTGCAGTCAGAGCCTGAAGAATCCAGCCAAACCTCCACGGCACCATGTGTGCTTTTGGGGTCGCTGGCATTTCCTTTTGGCTCAGGGGTTCTCAGTGCCTACACAATCTCATTTTTCAGTGCTGCTTAGCACCGTCATTTCCAACTTAGCAAACTCAAACACCACAGGGCCTTTCCTAATTATAGCAAGCTCGGTGACTTTTTTAAAATCGCCTTACCAAGAAATTAAGTATGCTTAGTATTCTCAGTGTTGTTAGCAGATTATTAAACACTGTTAAAGATACACTTTGCATGACATCATTTCATGTAGTCTTTGCTCAAAGACTATAATCCTAGTGCTTCTGTTTCAATGACTTTAGACATTAAAAAAAAAAAAAAAAAAAACCTTGACTTCTATTACATAAGACATTCAGATTTAATTTACCTAAAATTAAATTCTGGCTACATTACTGATAGTGATATTTTAATGAAACATTTATGAAGCAGTCCCTGATGCGTGTAACTCTATCCCTATGACCAGTGTCCAGGGCAGGGATTGACACATGGTTTAAAGTGAATCACGGGATGCTTTACAGTCAACTGGAAAGAAACGCTGTCTTTTATTGACTTGGTGTGAACTCGGGAAGACACAGATCTTTCATTTTCTGTTAGCAGTGATCCTGCCACCAAACTTGGCCCAACATTAAAGAAACCTTAAAGAAGGGCAGAGTTATTCCTAACGTCAGTTTGAGCACCTGTATCAACCCCTACCTGAGGCCATTCTATACCTGGCCTTGCATATAAGTGAGCCTAAAATGCCTTTTTATGTTCAGGGCTATGAGTTAGGTTGGATTCCACTTGCAAACCAGAGAGACCTAACAGTCTCATTCGCAGGGAACAAGGCAGAGAGGAGACTGCAGACAAAACAAGTATGTCATTCTGTATTTATTTGATAATTCAATGCACCTCCCTTTCCAGACAGAAAAGACACAGTCTGAGGTACTCCATTTAAAAAAATCTCCCACATCCAGCTTTATCCCCTGAATTTTTAGGCCCTGAAATTAAGTTTTGTTACCATCATACAGAAGTGATTAAAATGTTTCCCTGAGATTATAAGCCTGTGCCTTTGTCCACAGAATACCCTTCCTTCCAAAATTCAAGTGAAAAGTAGGAAAAGGGAAGTCTTCTGGTTGGTGGGAGAGGCAGATAACTTAGAATTCCTGAGAAAAAGGTGTAGAGTCAACCACACCACTAATAAATTTTCCCTGGCTGTGAACTCTTATCCTTTCAATGTCTCCAAATATTTCAGAAGGGAAATTCATTTATTCCATATAAAGATGTTTTAGCTCAATGCTATGTGCAAAGCAGTTTGGCTTCTGTTAACTGCTACGGCTGCCTTGATGCCTCAGTGTCCAGAAAAATTCAGAGCTAGTGAGGTATGGACAGCCTTCCCCAGGGGCATATGGGAAAAAGAAAAACCCAAACATGGATGATGAGAAAAAAAATTGTTATCATACTACACAGTTAGGCCTACAATGTTTTTCAAAGTAGTTTGAAATCAAAACAGCCTATGATCCTCCCCAACTAGGAATGGGGAGGAACTTAGTGGATGATTATCTCAAATTAGGCAATCCAAGTCAGCAAAGCATAAGGCAAACGGACGTGAGTCTTCCAGTCTTGGAGCAATGACAGTCAGCTCTGTAGGCAATGCAACTTCAGCAGGAAATCACCCTCCCAGGTTGCAACAACTCACACGTGGGAAGGAGCCAGCTGACTAGGATCAATCAGTCCCAGGGTTGTCAGCCCTCCACCCACCATTCCCCTAGAATGGCACAATGAAAGGACAGTGTTCCCTACTGAGAATTCCACTTTTTAAGAATAAACAAACAAAGGTTTCTATAATCTGACCCACATTCCACAGTGGAGAAAGGCAGTGGGTCCCGGGGTGGGGAGACTGGGAAAGGGAGCAGATGTCAGGCACACACGCTCGGGGACAAAGTGCTAGAGAGCGTGCAGGCCTCTGAGCATGGAAAAGAAAAGGCAGGCTGAGCATCGGTGGCCGTCGCACTTCCAGGAACAGCATCCCATGGACACAAAGCTCCCAGTTTCCTCCCCTAGGTTCTCCTATAGTTCTGACAGGCTTTCACCATGTCTTTCAAGAAGTTAGGAACTCCATTCTGCAAAGGAAAGGAGACTGTCATTTCTGTATCCTCACAACGATGACTCCTGATTCTTCAGGGTGTGGCTAAGGGGAAAGAAGATGGCTTGGGAATATAAATATGACAATAGGGACCCTGAGCAGATTTTCACAGAATGTTGCCACCCAATGATGGTTTTTCCTGTGGTCATGTATGGATGTGAGAGTTGGACTGTGAAGAAGGCTGAGCGCCGAAGAATTGATGCTTTTGAACTGTGGTGTTGGAGAAGACTCTTGAGAGTCCCTTGGACTGCAAGGAGATCCAACCAGTCCATTCTGAAGGAGATCAGTCCTGGGTGTTCTTTGGAAGGGCTGATGCTAAAGCTGAAACTCCAATACTTTGGCCACCTCATGCAAAGAGTTGACTCATTGGAAAAGACTCTGATGCTGGGAGGGATTGGGGGCAGGAGGAGAAGGGGACGACCGAGGATGAGATGGCTGGATGGCATCACGGACTCGATGGACGTGAGTCTGAGTGAACTCCGGGAGATGGTGATGAACAGGGAGGCCTGGCGTGCTGCGATTCATGGGATCGCAAAGAGTCGGACACGACTGAGCGACTGAACTGAACTGAACTGAATGATGACAAAAGGGAAGATCCAGGACATGGTAAGGCAGGGGCCACTGTTTTAAGACCTTGTTACATATTTTGGCTTTTGCTAATAAAAAGCTAAGAAATTTATGAGATATCATTTTTTGAAAGGAAAGATAAAACAGGAAGTGGCATGGCAGGGGAAAGAAATAAGAGCAAAGACTTGCTTTATAAAATTAGACAATGGTAAGGACTGGGGGGCAAGAGTGGGTCTGTCATCCTTTAGTTAGTGTTGCTCACTTTAAGAAATTTCCCACACATTGTTCTATTTACTCCTTCTCTACAGGGTGGGGCTATCCGTCTCCATTTTTAAGGGGGAAGAAATGGATGGTTTCTCTAGATTACACAGTCAGAAGCAGGGCCAAGATTCAAACCATCTCGTGTTTGATTCAAAGCCTTTTCACTCTCCCAGGGAACTGGTGAGCCCTCTCGCCAGTAAGTGGGACCTTACAAAGCAGGCTGAAGGGTCAGCATGATTCTAGGTTCTAGGCAGTCTCGAATGACCTGGGTACCACTGGGGTTCCCTCTCCCTACAGAAAAACAATATAACCACAAAGAACCTGGAGACTTCTCCAGGCTTGAATATGGTTAGTTGTCTCCCAAGCTAGGTCAGCCTAACTCCTCCATGAGCAGATACAGGGTCCACAGGCACCCTTGTTCCTACAAGGAACAGGCTACTGTTTGGGAGGTTCCAGAGAGTGATCCTGGAGGGGTCTTGGTGCAAAGCAGGGTGGGGCTGGCATTCCTTCTAAAGTTTGTCTTTTGTCCCAGCCTCTATTGTGGGTATTGGCCACCACAGGCCCAACATAGTCCATCAACCAAGCAGTTTCATAAAAAAGCATCATGAGGCCTGAGACAGCACATCTCTTCAAGCTGACAGCCCCACAGGCTAAGTGAGCAGCTGTCAAACACACCTCCCCTCCTGCTTCCTGGGGTCTCACCTTAGCAGCCCAGTTAACGACCCAGGACGGAATCTGGCCACCTGGATTATCGAAGTAATACATGAAAACTAGAGAGAGAGAGAAAGAACAATTCAGGAGGGAACCTGTTAGGAAGATACAGTACAAACCTTGCAAACCTTCCACTTTCATATCCATCCCAGAAAGTAAGGAAGCGGGTTACACAGGACTCCAGGAGACTGTCCCCTCTGCCTTGCCTTGCAGGAGACTTACGTAGACACATTGTGGAAAACAGCCAAGGCACCTTCTGTGGCTATTTGTTAATCACCTGGCAAGCGATACACTTAGACACAGTTTCTCATTTAATCATGGCTCTCATTAATTATATGAATCCTAAGAAGTTGCTAAGATTAAACCCCCATTTATAAATGATGAAGTGAAGATTCAGAAGAGTGGAATGACATGCCCAAAGTGGCCCATCTTAACACACATCACAACTAAGTTTAGATGTCGCCTCAGTCTCGAGCCCACACCCACTCCAGGCCAGCAGGTGGCTGCATGAACTCCTGCACCCAGTGTCTCTTCTGAGGCTGGAACTCGAGGCAGACAGGTTCTGAGTCCCTGGGTTTTTGCTGAGGAGGGGCTGCCTCGCAGAGGTGGTCCCACCAGCCCTCCTGCCCACCCCTGTCCAGCTTGTGCATGTACAGGACCTTTCTGAAGTGAGTTTCGAACTTTCTAATTCCCTTGGTGGGTGTCCTAATTTCATCTAGACCATGCAAGAGTCAGTAAAGAAAGAACTGATCCACATGCTAGTCTACCCAAGCTTCTGGGGGTGAACTGATTCGCTCTTGTTTCTTTTGGACCCGTGGCCAGTCTCTGACCTCAGGGAATAAGCATCCCACATTTTCCATGCCTGCTGTCAATGCAGTCTTCACACGGGGGGCCCTGGCAGGCACCCCAACCCATGCCCCCTTTTTACCTTTGCTCCCTCTCTCGCCATCACTCTGGATCGCCAAACTCTGCTTGTACTGCTTCACCCGGATCACACCCGACTTCTCTGGAAACTGCGGCTCAGAGGTGCTCTGGGCCAGGATCACGTGGACCTTCCGCCCCTCCAGGTCCAGCTCTCGCCGCTGCCGCACATAAACATACTACACCGCCAGTCAAGGCTCAACAGCAAGGCCTGCATCTCAGCTAAGCAGAAGGGAAGCCCACAGCAGAAACAAAGGCACATGATTCCACTCCTCCACTCAGTGACTGCTCCCTTGCTGTTATCTCAGGTCCTGCCCCGTCTGCCTACCCACCTTACAAAAGTCTGGCTCCTCTCACCTGGTGGTGTCATTTGAGAGGATGGATTACCCACTGGAGATTGGTTCCCTGCCGCTTTAATTATGTGGGGAACCCACTCCTCCTTTCTCCAAGAAGGCAATGAGATCTCAGACGACTGGTCACTTATCAGCTGTGTCATCCTGGGTGTGCTACTCAACTTTTCTGCTATTGGTTTCCCTCTCCAGGAAAAAAGGGTAACACTGCCCTGCAGATAAGCTTGGTGGGAGCATGGGAGAGAGACTGAAGCAGAATCTCCCTCACTAGACAATGGAGTCATTGCTCTCTGTCCTCCCCCAAAGGCCCTAATCATTGACCTCTGGGCACAGAGGACTATCAGGCAAGGGTGCTTACACCTGGCAATCATAGGAAGATGCATGAATAATCAAATAATGAGTAGGCAGATGGCCTCACTGGGTCTGGCTCACCAAGCATCACAAAGCCATTTCATCTCAATAAACACTCCCAGACCAGCCACTATGCCTATGGCACGATTACAGGGAAGGTAATTCGATTTTAAGAAACACCAGGAGTCACCACTTACTGAGCCCTTATCATACACGTACATATATCATGGGCTTTATGTTTAGCATCAGCTTTGAAACTGAGAACGTCGCTGTGAATTCAGTATAAATATTCCCATCTTATAAATGACGAAACTGAGACTCAGAGCAGTAAAGAAAGTTGCAGCAGATCCTGCTGCCCAGCTGATGTGACGGAGTCTGTATTTGAACCCAGATGAGGCTCCAAAACCTGGTGAGACTTTCATAGCCGCAGAGGGCTCAGCTCCTTAACACGTTCATCGGACTTTCCAATGATGGAAATGTAGGCTTCATAGTAGAAGGAATTAAAGCTTAAAAACAATCCAAAAAACCAGTAAAAGTATAATACAGGTTCACTTACTGCAGCAGCCTCGGCCATGGCCACAGGCCGCTCAGTCTCTGCGGCAGCCACGGTGGTCTGGCCCTCCCCAGGCACGCTGTGGGACATCTGTCGCCCCCCCACACTACTCCCTGACGAGTAAAGTGCTCACATGTTTCCAGGAAGGGATGATGCTGCTTTAGCTCTGCATTTCTCCCTCCCAAGCATTCTGTTTTTTCCTCAGCAAATACTGTCCCACAACTTGCTCAGTTCACGTGACAGAAACAACTTGATATATTAACTGCAATTTCACAGGGTTCTTTCAGCAGTCAGCAGGTCCAGTGTGGCACCCAGGCTATGACTGGAGAACCACCCGTTCACTACAGCCCAGAGAAGTGAAGGGCCTTTTTCCAAAGTCACACAGCAAGCCGGGAGTGAGCACACACTCACCCTGGGAGCCTTCCCTCCAAAACAAATGTTCTTTTCTTCTACACTGCTCTCTGTTCTCAAAACCTGAACAGCCCTGTAGATACAAAGACCGAGATACTCATCATGGGATTGTGTGGCATTGGAAAGACAGCGCAACAGAACTGCAAGGAGCCCCAAGCGCTGCTCCCGAGAACGTCCCCCAGCAGGGCCCTGTGAGGTCAGAGGCGTGGGTTTGCTCTGGTCCAGATCACCATCTCTGGACACAGCTGGACCTGGGTCCATGCTTGCATCTGCTGCCCATAATGGTGAGACCCTGGCGAGAGGCTGAGCAGGGTTCTGAACGTCCCTCTGCCTCCATTTTTTTCCCTGTCTGAGGGGGACGATGGCTCCTAGCCTGCACAGTTTTGGCAGGATGAGAGAAAACCATGTAAAATCTCAGAGATTACATAACCACAATTGGGTGAAATACATACCACCTGTATGCAAACTGCCTAGCATTCTGTGGAAATTGTGCCAAGAAATAACCCCTTATGGAGTCTGTGATGGGCCGAGCCAGGGTACAACAATCACACAGGAACAATACGCACACACACACACACACGCCCCCTCTCTTTCTAGAGCACAATTATTCAGGAGTATACAGCCTTACAGAATGTTACAGCTGGAAAAGATTCCAGTAGTCATCCAGGTCAGTGGTTTCCAAGCATTTTTTTTTTAATCTCCAAGATCCTTTATTTAAAGGATCCTTTATGGAAATTCAGTGTGTAAGACAATCAGCTGCTATGATTGAAGAAGAGAGTGAGGTCAAAATCACACCTACCCCCACCCCTATTCCACCCAATCTGTCTATCCAGCAAATGTTCATCAAAGCCTCGTAGCCTGGCCCTAAGGGGGCTTCAAAGAACCCCAGAGTGTCAGCTAAAACTCCCCACATCTATTCAACTGCTTCATATCATAATCAAGGAGACTGGAGGGGCAAAACATAACACACAGCGTCCAGAGCCAATAATCGGGAAGGAGGGGAGGTGGAGAGAGCTGCTATGTAAGTCAGCCTCTGTCGCCTGACTTCTCTGGGTCCGGCTCTCTCCTCTATAGACTGAGGGAATGTACTGAATACTCTTTGTGAAAAGTTATCTCAGATGCCCAATTCTGTGGCACAAGGGCTTCCCAGAAAAGGTTCAAGAAAGTATGAGCCGTCTTCCTGTGACCCGGTTAAAGATGCTCCATGTTGTCAGGCCCAGAAGTCACACACTGAGGTCTCTGAAAGCCACACAAGAAGGAAGAGCTTTAGCAGATGCTTCTGCAAGACTCAAAGACAACGTTGTCCACACCTGCTGGACACACCGCCATTGGGTGATGGCCACAGGGCACAGAAACACTTTAGAAAGCTGAGTAACAGTGCACCTTTGGAAAGGATACATCTCTGTTAGACATGGGAAAAGGGTACTTCACTTGCCAGTAGACCACTGTTTCTCCACTGCATTCTTTTTCATAGAGTTCTAAGAAAAGAAACAAAACAGAGAAATTACTGAATCTGGAAGTCTCTTTGGTTTCAATTAAGAAAAAGCTTTGATATGCTCTCGACCCTTTAAGGATGATAAAACACTAACTCATAAGCCACAGAATTCTGGAAAAAGTCTGGTAGATTCATTAGATATAAAAATGCAGTAAAAATAAAAGAACCCAACAAAAGTTGTTCATTGTATAGTACAAACAGTTTCAAAATTCAGTGAAACCAAATGAGGAATTAAAATTCAAGGTTTAAAAATCAGGGTAACCACTAGATGCTGAAGCTGAAACTCCAATAACTTTGGCCACCTGATGAGAAGAACTGACTCATTTGAAAAGACCCTGCTGCTGGGAAAGATTGAGGGCAGGAGGCGAAGGGGACAACAGAGGATGAGATGGCTGGATGGCATCACCGATGTGATAGACATGGGTTTGAGTAAACTCCGGGAGTTGGTGATGGACAGGGAGGCCTGGCGTGCTGCAGTCCAGAGGGTCGCAGAGTTGGACACAACTGAGTGAATGAGCTGAACTGAACCACTAGATGTCACTAGATTACCAACAGTTACACTGTTGTGCTCTTACTCCCCTCTTTAGACTTCTTGACTGAGTACAGGTGTCCTGGGACTAAGCCACCCAGTCTGGCGTGTTCAGTTGAGAAATGAAGGTTCCAGAGAGTTCAGAGTCCTTCCTAAAAAGCTGGGAAGTGGCCAAACTGTGCTAACTCTAAGTTTCTTGCCTATCTCCCATGTTGCTTTCTGTCACAGTTACAGGGACCAATCTGCCATGCTATTGCATGCAAATAGCATCAGCAATTGGAGGGAGATAGTAAAAGAATGCTATAAAGTGTACAGACTCTGCCCCTAAGCTGTGTAGGAAGCTTCTAATTAACCATTTAGAGAAGGAACCAAGCCAAGTCCACTGGAGGAAACAAAAGAGTACCTTTAAGAGACACTGACTTTGGCAATGTGTTAATTAATTTAGCTTTTGAAATAACAAAATCTGTTAGAAGCAGACCATGGGTAAAGAGCTTGCCAGTCCATTGGTCCAAGAGGCTGCAGATGCCCTTGGAAGGAAGGGAATGAGTGGATATCTGTTGCTTTGCCCTCTTAGCTTTGACTCCCCTTTTCTTGTACCAGCATCTCATTCTCCTTCAGAGCATCAGCTTTCTCTCCTTCACTATGTAGTTTAAGCAGAAGTGACTCAGTGATAATTACAGGGCTGGGAAATTGAGCTAGACATGGCCATGGTGATTAGTTTAGGGAAGGCGTATGTGGACGAGACTTGGCTTGCCACTCTCGTATGTTTAGGCCAAAAATGCTTTCATAAAGGCTGTCAGGTAGCAGCAGCAGCAGCAAAGGCTGTCAGGTAGTTCACAGATCTAGGAGGTCTAGAGTTAGGTGAAGAACCTCAGGATTATTCCAGAGAAGTCAAACTCCTGTTGCCTTTGGACTTTATTCCACAGTGGGGACATCTGATGCCAAGTATCACACATCAGAAACTGCCAATGTCCACAGTACATGACTGAACCATGGCTGCCAGGGAAATGGACAGGGAACACCTGCCTTCACCCTTGAATAGGTGGGCATCGCAATTCCCCCTACATAGGAAGCCTATTTGATAACACTGCTGCTGCTGCTGCTAAGTCGCTTCAGTCGTGTCCGACTCTGTGCGACCCCATAGATGGCAGCCCACCAGGCTCCGCCGTCCCTGGGATTCTCCAGGCAAGAACACTGGAGTGGATTGCCATTTCCTTCTCCAATGCATGAAAGTGAAAAGTGAAAGTGAAGTCACTGAGTCGTGTCCAACTCTCAGCGACCCCACGGACTGCAGCCTACCAGGCTCCTCCGTCCATGGGATTTTTCAAGCAAGAGTACTGGAGTAGGGTGCCATTGCCTTCTCCGTTGATAACACTAAGTGACCCAAAATTATGATAAATGTCCCCAGTACATAAGTGAATGATGCTAAGGCAATTAGAGCTTGTTCTGTGACTCTGAATGCAATGAGTAGGAAAATTCCTATTCCTCTGGGGTGATGCACTTTGTTAGAATGTAAGCCTGCATCTTCTGGTGGCGTCTTTATCATGGCACAAGAATCTGCCCGATAATGCGGTCCACACAGAAGGAAACAGAGTCAAGCTGGAGAAATGAAGTAGCGAATGCAGCTGACCTGGAACGAGACACACATGCCATATGTCATAAACCAAAGCAAAAAAAGCTTTTCCTTTTCTCACACTGGCATTTGTTACCTTTTGTTTCTTGCAACCAAGATTCCTGCCCACAGCAAGGCTCTCAAGGTTTCTGGCCCCCGGGCTAGCTGTATTGATTTCACTGTGACTGACTGGGACGGCAGAAACTACTCCCCGCTGTAAGTGGCAGGAAGATCCTCTATCTATCGCTGCTCATAACTCTCCATTACTTCCAGGGAAAAATCGAAGAACCCTAGCCTGGTGGTCAGCTTAGGTCCTTAGGGCTCTGGGCCCACCTTCCAGCCTCGTTCCAGATTCTGCTCCCCAACTACTCAACAGCACCCAACTGCTCACAGTTCTCTACCATTTTATATTGTCTCATGCCTTCTCTACTTTACTCACGCCGTCCCCTTGGCCTTGAATGCCCTTAAACCACTCAGCCCCTCACCTCCTCACATATATATATATATATAAAATCTTGTTGCTTGTAAAACATTGATTCAACCTCTAAAACAAAGCTTCAGTACCACCTTTTCCAGGAAGCCTTCCACGATCACCTAGGTTTATGGGATGACAACAAAACTTAAAATAAGAACAAAACAGCCCTCAGAGCGAACTGAAGAGTGACTTTAATAGTATGCAAGGAACAAATCCTGAGGACAGCAAAGTCATATTTAACTTAGCACTTTAAGATGCGTTTGCTAAAATTTTAAACGAAAAATATAGCAAAGTTATTCCTTTTGCTTACTAATGACTAGAATAAATAAAATGGGGTTCTACTTTCTAATTGGTTTTTGAAAACTGTGTCACTCACCTTTAACATATTGGTCCCACTGTTTCCTATAGGCTAAGTCCATATAGACATCTGCAAGCAGATCTGGTAAGCAGTCCTCCAGAACACCAAAGACCTTATACGCATACAATCCAGTCTGCTACAGAAACAGAACAAGCAGAAACAGCCTGTTGATTGCCATGTTAAGACTATACAGCATCTGAAAAGCACCTGTTCATGTAACACCATTATTGAGCACTTTCCATTGGTCCTGGAGACACAATGGTGAAGAGGCACACGGGAGCCTGTCCCCATCGGTCCTATATATCTGGCCTTAGGCATTGGTGCTGGTGACAGCTATATGTTACCCTGGCAATTTAAAAGAGGGTTATGTGACAAATGGTGCCTGAGTTGCAGGGGGAGCAGAGCTAGCGGTACCTCCAATCTCATCAGGTGTTCAGGAAACATCTCCATGAGGAATTTATCCAAAGAGTGCTAGAAAGAGTTCAGCATGCGAAGATGAGGAAATCCCGTTCCTGGCTTGGGAGAAGGCCCTGAGGTTGATGGGCTGGCTTGCTCAGGGAACAGAAAGCCAGTGGTTCCAGAGCACGGTGATGAGAGAGCTGTAGCAGCTGAGGCCAGACAGGTAGCAGCCCTGGGTCCAAAGGGCTTTGCAACTCAGGGTAAAGGGGCCAAGATTTTAGTTTAACTACTGTGGAAGACCAACTCACGACTTCAAATAGGGAAATGACTTTAAATGGGGGTGGGCAACCTTTAAAAGCTGATTCTTGCTGCTTGGTAGAACATAGATCACGAGGGAGCATGGAGACGGGTCAGAAGACCCAGGCAGCGGTCCAGAAAAGGAATGGCGGTGACTGGACGGGGAGGGAACAACAGTGATGGGGAAAGCCCAGAGATTCAGTGACACATTTTGGAAGTAGTATCAGTAGGAACTGCCGACAGATGGGCTGCGGGGACAGAGAGAGCCAAGAATTGAGGATAACTCTTGGGGTCTTTCTTGAGCAACCAAGTAGATGGGAGAGGAGGTTCTTTGTGGGCTGTGGGGTAACCAAGAGCTCTACCTTGGGCAAGT
This sequence comes from Cephalophus harveyi, assembly GCA_006410635.1. NCBI lineage: Eukaryota > Metazoa > Chordata > Mammalia > Artiodactyla > Bovidae > Cephalophus > Cephalophus harveyi. The sequence continues at coordinate 75,481 of SJYT01081864.1, forward strand.
GGAGTTTGAGATGCTTATTAAATACCCACGTGGGTGTATCATACAGGCAGCTAGCACCCAGGATTCAGACTACTATTGTAAATAATCATGGGCATAATGAAACCCAACACATTGTTTTACCAATTCCAAGACACAATTTTTCACTAATTTCTCCTTTTTTCCTATAAATGATTTATGTATTAAAGAAATGAATGGGGAAGAAACATTAGCTTTAAATCATACTAGTCCCTTTCAGTCAGAAAAAGGTCATTTCTATATTCTTAATTACAAGAGATTTCTCTTCATGTTAAGCTCTTCTGCGAGGGTTCTGGGCTGGAGCTGGTGACACTATACATTTCACTCTGTACAATGGCAGCTCACAATTCCTGGCTCCCACCTTGTCAAAGGATCTATTATTAAAATAAAATCAATGGCTCAGATTAATTTCAGTGCAAAGGCAAACAAACAAAAATGAAATTTTAGACATACTCATACTTTCAGGAGTGAAAGCAATCCTTCAACTAATCAAACATGAGTGAACTTGTCTTTTTAAACACTGTTCCAGAGAATTATGTGAAGTCAAGGTGTAAACATGGAGAATCTTTCTAAAGATCCTGAGGCTTCAGGGGTCTCCTGACTCAGGTGGGATAAGTACATCCCAGTTTGGGAATCTGAGATGTACATGAAAGTGCCTGGCAGGTAATGGAAGGTAAAATTTAAACTTAATTCATAAAGTTTCAGCTCTAAAAGGATGCGGCTTTATACCAAGGATTTCCAACCAGCAAATGACAAACTGGTATGCCTTACCAGTGCTGTGCCATGGATGCCCCACAGGAAGGGCAGGACTAGGGAGAAATATCTTCTCCTCCTGCCCTCCCCCCTCAAACTCACACATGGGAAGATAGTGAGGGTTTATACACAACACACATCTACACCCACACACACTTAAATCAGCACCGACAGAAAGAGAGACAATGCACTTCTGTGCGGGAATATTGGGTCCCCATTTTCTATACTATTAATCTTGGGTCTAAGACTAACATTGGGTCCAATACTAATAATATTGGGTCCCCATTTTCTTGATATGGGCTTCCCTTGTGGCTCAGCTGGTGAAGAATCTGCCCGCAATGCGGGAGACCTGAGTTTGATCCCTGGGTTGGGAAGACCTCCTGGAGAAGTAAAGGCTACCCACTCCACTATTCTGACCTGGAGAATTCCACAGACTGTATAGTCCAGGGGGTCGCAGAGTCAGACACGTCTGAGTGACTTTCACTTTCACATTTTCTTTATACAGAGAAATATCAGTAACCTCAGATACGCAGATGACATCACCCTTATGGCAGAAAGCAAAGAGGAACTGAACAGCCTCTTGATGAAAGTGAAAGAGAGTGAAAAAGCTGGTTTAAAACTCAACATTCAAAAACCTAAGATCATGGCATCTGGTCCCATTACTTCATGGTAAATAGATGGGAAATACTGGAAACAGTGACAGACTTTCTTTTCTTGGGCTCCAAAATCACTGTAGATAGTGACTGCAGCCATGCAATTAAAAGACACTTGGTCCTTGGAAGAAAAGCTATAAGAAACCTAGACAGCATATTAAAAAACAGAAGCATTACTTGGCTGACAAAGGTCCATCTGGTCAACACTATGGTTTTTCCAGTAGTCATGTATGGATGTGAGAGTTGGACCGTAAAGAAGGCTGAGCGCCAAAGAATTGATGCTTTTGAACTGTGGTGTTGGAGAAGGCTCTTGAGAGTCCCCTGGACTGCAAGGAGATCAAACCAGCTAATTCTCAAGGAAATCAGTCCTAAATGTTCATTGGAAGTACTGATGCTGACGCTCCAACACTTTGGCCACCTGATGCGAAGAACTGACTCCTTAGAAAAGACCCTGATGCTGGGAAACATTGAAGGCAGAAGAAGGGGATGATGGAGGATGAGATGGTTGGATGGCATCGTTGACCTGATGAACATGAGTTTGAGCAAACTCCAGGGTTGCTGATGGACAGGGAGGCCTGGCATGCGGCAGTTCATGGGGTCTCAAAGAGTCGTACACAACTGAGTGACTGAACTGAACTGATTTTCTATACAGTGAGCAAAAGGGATAATTATGTATAGAAAAAATGATCTTCTCAGCTTCACATGAGTTAGCTTTGGTTATCCGGATGCATGAAAACAAAGTGTTTTCTGGAATTAGTCCCCTTCCCTTCTGAATGTAGTTTCTGCTCTTAGTGACTTCACTCCAGTACTATCACAGAAAAGAAAACAGAAAGCCCTCTAGAAAGAGAAAAATAGAGTGATGCAACTTACGAGAATACCCAAGAATGAACTACTATGACAGCTTCCTTTAAACATTCCCTTCATAGCAGGACTGAGAAATGCACCAGAGAAGCAAAATGCTTGGTGGTACCTTTGCTAGTCCATCAATACAATGTTCTTTTCAAGCACCTAGTGGCCCCACTCAAAGTCTGGGTCAAAGCAATTTTCTACCCCTTGATTTTTTCAAAAGAAGGGGTTTGTTTCAAAAGAAACAAACTCATATTTTCATTATGTCTCTTAAAAATGAAATTTTCATAATTATAAAAGTAAGTCATATTCATTGAGAAAAATTAGAAGATGCCAAAAATAATAAAGAAAACTAAAACATGTAACTTCATATACCAATTGATAATATTTTGCATATTTTTGAGTAAATAAATATTTCTATGTGTTATAAAATGGGAGCAAGATAGTATAAACAGACTGTATTCCTACTTTTAACTACATCAGTTTGAAACTGAGTGATCACAGCTAATTTTATTATTCTGTAAGTTATTTCTGTTTCCATATATTTTCATAATTATGAACACTGGTGGAAAAATTATTCCAAATGGACAAACCTGGTTCAATAATTCTAACTTCTTCATTAGGCAAGCAAAATGGTTCTTTAGAGATAAATTTTAGGGTAAATGACATTAACATTTTAATGCTCTATATACTTTTTATAAATCTTTAAGAAAGAATTTTACCTATTTATACTCTCACCAGTAGCAAAGAAGCATCTCACCAGGACTGGGTACCACTGCTTGTACAAATAATTTAGTAGGAGGAAGCATAAATCTTAGTTTTATTTGGGCAATGTACTGATGTGTAATTCTCTTTCAAATTAGAGATATAATTCTGGTGCAAAATTTTTTGCAGATACGTTTTGAAATTCTAACATTTCAATAAAATGACTCTAAACAAATTTACTCAAGAGGTGCCTGGCTTTTCCTGAAGGTCCTCCAGAAAAACACTTCTAAGAATGGCTCAATTTCTTTATCTAAAGTAAAATGCAATGCATGCTTTTCTTTTTTAAATTACTTTTAATTGCAGTATAGATGATTTACATCGTTGGGTTAGTTTCTGCTGTACAGCAAAGTGAACTAGTTATATATATATCCACTCTTTTTTAAGACCCTGATGTCGGGAAAGATTGAGGGCAGGAGGAGAAGAGGGAGACAGAGGATGAAATGGCTGGATGGCATCATCGACTCAATGGACATGAGTTTGCAAACTTTGGAAGACAGTGAAGGACAGGAAAGCCTCGCGTGCTGCAGTCCATGGGGTCACAAAGAGTTGGACACGACTGAACGACTGAAAAACAACATATTTTTCTAATGATCCACTGATCACAGGATACTGTAATTTCCTACACTACAGGGGGTAAAAGAATTATTCAATGGTAGAGAATCAGTTAATATCATATGTAGAATATAATTCCCAGAAGAAACAGGAGATTCATTATAGCATATACTCTCTTTCTTACTAAGAAAATTGCACAGCTAATAATTTTCCTGATCTCTTTTACAGGTAGAGGCAGCCATAAGACAATTCCTCCTTCTTTTGAATATCGGTATGATGTCTAGAGCTGAAGCAGCTATTTTGTGATTAAGAGACAATAAAAATGAGAAAGCAGAGTGAAAATATTCAGAGTTTTACTAACATTGTTAATCAACTGATTCAATGCCAGCAACTGCTAACCTCTGGACTACTTGCTAGGTGAGAAATATAAACCCCTCTTTGGGATTTCCCTGGTGACTCAGCTGGTAAAGAATCTTCCTGCAATGCAGGAGACCTGGGTTTGATCCCTGGATGGGGAAGATCCCCTGGAGAAGGGAACGGCTACTCACTCCAGTATTCTGCCCTGGAGAACTCCATGGACTGTATAGTCCAGGGGGTCCAAAGAGTTGGGCACGACTGAGTAACTTTCACTTTCACTTGTTTAAGACTTCGTTAATCCAGTTGTCTGTTACTTGCAGCTAAAAGCAATCCTACTTATTACAAGTGGTTCTTATTGAGAATTTTATTTGAGCTCTGTGATCCCGAAAAACAACAGAGATTAAGAAACTCTCGCATGCTTTTTGTTTCAAAAAAATCACAATAGAATCACTTTTACACACACATACACACACCCTTTGTTTACCTATCACAAGGCCAGACACAACACCTCCAAATTCCCTTTGACGGTCCCACAAATGATCCACTAAGCTACTTATTCCAAGGATCAATAGGCGCAAAATACTTGTTAACCAAACTAGTTAAGTATCTCCTTCCTCCAGGCTCTGAATTTTGGCCCAGTCTCAGTCTAACCAGCATCCAGCCCTGCTGAGAATGAACTGGCCTCAGGGTAAGATATTCTGTCCTATTCTCCAGCAGACCACCTTCATCTCACTTCCCCACATGCGGTTTCAGTCTTGCTGACTCCTCTCTCTCTGTAAAAAAAAAAAAAAAAAGACTTTTCTGCCTCACTGCTGAGAAACTCACGGATCTTATGGTCAAAGTATTCTTCCTAATACAATAACCTCCAACTCTAAGTCCAGATTTGTTTCTTATTTGACATTAAAGTAGACTGAGAAAATAGTACTGATCAGACTTCTGAACATTTTCAAGCTTGTAAGACTATGTAAATTCACGAAAATAGTACAAAAATACATAAGCATTACCAAAACGATTAGTTAAGGAAGAGAAATAAGAGATAATGGACACAATTAATGGATATGAAACTGCAGCATATTTAATTTTGCACAGAAATCTGAAACTTCACATACTCTATTACAGAAAGTTCCACCTTCTTCCACTATGTACCACAGGAAAAAAAAAAAAAAGCAGCAACAACCACCATGGGCCCACTATATTCTTGGGCCTGAGAAAACAGTCAGGCAAGGTTTACACTTGGCTTTTCAGCTTGGAATGGATTTGCCTTGGTGATCTGTCAGCGTTAACTACAACTGCCATGCATTCTGCACTGGAAGCTGTCCAATCACTCTGACCTGCTATAAACTCTTTCAATAATGCTAACATTTATTTCTCTAAACACGGTGCAGTTTTCAGTTTTATGTTCACTATCTTGTGTAATCTTAACAGAGCCCTGTGGTATCAATAGGGACATTGGTGTCGTGTCCCTGTGACATGAAGCTCAGAGAGGTGACATACTTGCTCGAGTTCTACAGTTAGCTCTTGGGACAGCCAGAGAGAGGAGGACACTGTCCCCTTCTTCTCCCCACGACGGTTCCTAATATGGCTCTACCCTTTGTGCACACTTGCTCCAAGCCACTGTTCCAAACGACAAGCTGAGAATGTCAGTAAAGATGGCACAGGCTCTCAGAGCTGGAAGGAGTCTTAGATCCTTATGCAAAAAATGACAGCGATGCATCGAAAGGCAGCTGATGACTCCTGCGGGCAAAGCCTGGATGGGAAACTTTCCTTCCAGTCCCTAACCCAGTGTTCCTGCCCCAGACTACCCAGAAACACGCAAATCTGCAGAGACATCAAGTAGCTTGGTGGTTGTCTAAGACTGGGAACAGAACAGGAGATGACTGCAAATGGGCAACAGGTTTCTTTGGGGATAACACAAATATTCAAAAATTAGACTTGGGGAAGGATGTGTGACTCCATAAACTTACTAAAAATTAGTGAACTATACACTTAAAATGAGTAAATTTTGAGGTACTCAAATGATACCTCAATAAATACAGCTGTTAACACTAGAAGATTATGAAACTCACTCAAGGTCACACAAGTAACGAGCTTGACCTGAAGCTCATTCGTTGCAAAAGAACCTGGACCTGAAGCCAGCAATGTGACAACAGAGTTCACAGCCTATGATCCCGCCTCAAAGCGTCCCTGGCCTCTCCCAACATATTATTAGAGAAATAACAAGCCGTCAGAGTACACAGAGCTACGGCCGAGGTGACCATGTAATTGACCATTCTAGCGGACAGTTCTGAGTCAAACAGCTTTGTAATATGTTTTACCAGGACAAGCATAATGCAGGTCTTGAACGGTAGAGTAGAACATAGATCACCCTACTCACAGTAAACACCATTTAATTTACTAGGGGCTTCAAAATGTATCCTCTCATTGGATCCCTGGCACAAATCTGACAGAAAAGGAATTATCTCCAGCTTACAGATGAGGAAGCTGAGACTCAGCTAGGGCCCTAGGTTCACAAATCCCAAAACCTCAGAGCAATTAAGCATCAGAACTATATTTTAGACCAGGAGTTACTGAATCTGTCATGCTGTCTATTTTTCACAGTCCACAAGCTAACAATAGTTTTTAGATTTCAAAGTGGTTATGTAAGTCAATATACAGCCTCTTAGTCTATAAAGCCTAAAGTATTTTCTATTTGGCTCTTTACAGAAAAAAAAAAAAAAAAAATTGCAATCCCTGCTTTAGACCATTGCCACCACCACTTCTAAAAACATACAGTCCAGAAAAGCTCTAGATAACTAGAGTTGTACTTCAATTCCACATGCAAGAGAGGAATCTGCATTATAAACCCCAAATATGTTATATTTTATTTTAAATCACATGTGGGTTTACCATTTAAGCTCAGACCACTCTTCAAAGTAAATGTGCTAATCTTGAGCACACCATACAGGATAAACAACAACAATCTTACACGAAACATATTCAAATTCAGAAAACCAAAGAGAAAAAGGAAATCTTAAAAGAAGTTGGCAGGAAGGAATGGGCAATAACTTTACTTTTAGAGGAATACAGATGATAATTATAGCAGCTATCTCATCAGAAACCACTCTGCAAAAAAAAAGCAGGGGTGGGGGTAGGGTGAAATATATACTATTTTGAATAAAATAAATCACTGACCTAGAATTCTATATCCAATGAAACTGTCCTTCAACAGTGAAGAAGAAATAAAAACTTTTTCAGACAAACAAAAACAGAGAATTCATCAGCAGCAGACTTGGCTCTGGAAGAAAAGTTAAAAGAAGCTTTGCAGGGAGAAAAACATAGGGTGCAGGTCAGGAACTCAGATGTACATTGCATAAAAGGTGCCTGTTTTATTGTCTTAAAGTTTCTGAAAGGTATGAACTTTCTGTCTTATTCATCAGGCATCACCAAAATGCAGGCATACAATAAGCTCTGAAAAACTGCTTGAATGGGTCGTGAAGCAGTATTTTGGAGGTTTCTTCTTACTAGGGTGTATTCAAACAGCCCCAAACCAGCTGTGGAATACAAAATTTGACTTACACCCGCAGACAGGCATGGGGGATCCTGCTCAGCCCTCCCCCTTAAGGCATACCTTCAAATCTTGGACCAGCACCTTGCAATCAGTCAGCATCTTCATGCTGCCTCACACCACAAGCTCATTCTGAGAGAAGTGAGGAGAGAGAGAGCTGAGGCTCCAACATTATCTATCCAGTTACACTGAGGGGCGATGGGGCAGGAGAGAGACAAAGAGAGAGAGCTGACCTCCACCAGTGGCAGAAAGTAGGAGGAGGCTACACGTGGTGCTCAGCTTTAAGCCACGGTGGTCCTGCCCACTAGTAAATATGGCTCCGTAAGTGTCCCAAATGCATCAGCTGCTCCATCAGTCATGTTGGTACCTGGGAAAAGGATGAGAGAAGGATGGGAAAAGGATGAGAGAAGGATGGGAAAAGGGAGAAGAGTCCTGTCACCCAGAAGTGAAGAGGTCCATGATGCAAGTCGGATTATGATCCCATCTGGGAAATCAGAGTGAAGCTTCTCACCACTGAGGCATATCTGTTTCCATGGCAGTTTACTTTCTGCTTCCTTCCAAAAGGCCAAGCTATCTCTCGACACAGCACGGCTGAACCTAGTTTTCCCAGTAAGGCCAGGCTCTCAGTAGTTCAGTAGGGCAACAGCACAGGAAAGAACTGTCCCTGGGAAAGTACTGTCTGCTCTTCACCAAACTCACTGATGAGAAGACCTTTGGAAGAACAAAGGCAGCCGCTTTGCACAGTGCCAGACACTGGGTTTCAAATCATAAGAAGTCAAGCCCTCAGTCAGATCTTTCCAGACCAACATTTTCTCGGTCTAAATCAATGATGTGAGCCTCTGCATGCCAGTTTCACCCCATCTACGGGCAGACCACAGTGTCTACTGCATAGTATCCAGCCTAAAGCTCCAGGGAGACCTGACTGCAGATCTCTGGGAAAGCTTTTGCAAGTGACCCACGACCCTTCTCTCCCGGGGAACCTTCTCCCTGCTGTTCAGGGGACCACACCCACTCTCAAGGGGCCACTAATTTAAAAACCAGGAAGAGCTGGTCTTCAAGTGGCCATTACTTTCACCTTAAGATAGTCTTCCTTTTCGCTCTTACCTCTCCTGCCTCTTGGTGCCACCACCTGGGGTGGTGCACCATTAGCACCATGTGAAAAGCTCCCCTTACTTCAATGCTTCACCAAGTATAATCCATGGAGCTTCGGTATCACCTGGCCAATCGGTAAAAATATAATTTTAAAAAGAAGAAGGAGGAGAAGGAAAGAAATGTAAAGCCCACTCTCAAGTCCCACCCAGATACACTGAATCTGAAATGGAGTAGGATATTAACTGTGAACTTTAACAGGCTTTGCAGATGAGTCTAGTATATGCTCAAGGTCAAGAATCACTCTGCCATGTATCACTCCACTCAATGTTTATAAGAAGCCAATGATCCTAAAGAGCAAGAATTATACTTGTTTTGCAAATGAGGAAGCTGAGATTTTAAAATGAAATAGCAGCCGGCCAATATCCCCCAAATAGTAGGTGGGTCCTGACTCCTGGCCACTCTCCAACACCAGGTTCACCCTGGTCCTGCGTCCTTCTGGCTCCTCCTGGAAAAGGAGGGAAGGTCAGCCTGGCTCTGGAACTCAGCGTTCCCTTCACTGCAATGGTTTATAACACAGCACACTCATTAAAATCTCTTGGGAAGCTTTCACATTAAAAAACAAAAAGAAGCAACAAAAACATATTTTATTTTGAAGCATTTCAAACACACCAAAGTAGACAGGACAGAATAATCAGCCTCTACATGAAAGGGGAACTTTTCAAAAAGACCATCCAAGCTCCACTCCAATTCAGTTCAATATGGGGCTCTAATAGGGCTGAGAGGTGTCCTGAGAGCTCCCCAGGCAGCTCTTGAGCTTTGAGGACCACTCTCTGGTCCATTTCTCCTCTGATATTTGCAGGACGCAATTTCTTATTTCATTTATATCTCCACTCAATTGTTACCTCTGGAAGAGGGTTTTTCCAGATTCCCTATATCGAAAGCACACCTGGATATCCCCGCCTCTGCCGTAACATCTCTGTATCCCTTCATCCCACTTTACTTTTTTTGTAGCATTTTTCAGCTGCCATTTCATTATATACTATGTTTATTATCATCAGTGAATACTGTTTATTGTTTAAGAAGCTCATTCACTGAACCAGCAGCTCCAGCTTCCTGCTCCCTGCTTAGGCCCAGTTCCTGTCAAGGCACTACCACATGGGAGGCATTCAGTGAATATCTCCTGAATAAATGAATGATAGTGGAACAGAGCAGAGATTGTAACTCAAGACTATCTGCCTCCAAAATCCATGCTCTTTTCCACAGCACCACAAAGAATAGCATAGCACACAGCAGCGTTGCACTAGCTTCGCTTTCAGTTCAGTTCAGTCGCTCAGTCGTGTCCAAATCTTTGTTACCCCATGGACTGCAGCATGCCAGGCCTCCCTGTCCATCACCAACTCCCAGAGCTTACTCAAACTCACGTCCATGGAGTCGGTGATGCCATCCAACCATCTCATCCTCTGTGGTCCCCTTCTCCCACCCTCAATCTTTCCCAGCATCAGGTCCTTTTCCAATGAGTCAGTTCTTCATATCAGGCCAAAGTATTGGAATTTCAGCTTCAACATCAGTCCTTCTAGTGAATATTCAGGACTGATTTCCTTTAGGATTGACTGGTTTAGCTTTGCTTAGCTTGGAGAAAAAGAATGTAGTTCTGAACTGAAGCAAGCTATATATTTGGTACTGAGTTTATCCAAGTACACTGGTTCACGTTTAGTTACTAGCTATGAGGTCTTCTGTGGCTCGCTCTGGGTCTTACTGCCACCCATAAAATAGGAAAATAAATCTGTCTCTATCCATCTTCTATATTTGTTGAGAGGGATAAATGAAAACTTATGTGTAATAGCATTTTGTATATTAAGGGGCCATGTAAAGATAAGTTAGCACTACACTTTGGGAGAGAAAAAGAAGGTGAGAACAAGGAAACAGAGTAGGCAAAGAAAGCAGGAAAAAAGAAAAAAGAAAGGGTGATGGTAACTGGACAGAATGGTTGCAAAGAGACTTTCTAAGTCTAAAATTCTGCGATTTAATAGGAAAAGAGAAAATGGAAAAGTTTCAAAAGGTGTATATCAAAAGTATCCATTTGTTCAAGAGCAAGATTCGGAATTATTCCTGTCTACTATAAAGAAGCCACAATCTTTTTTATTTTAAAATACAATTTATCTGTTACACTGCAAACTCTTTCAAGTACCTCTATGCTTATGTCAGTCTTTCAAATCATGTGATAGTAACTTTGTTACAGCATCATTTTTAGGTCATGATCACACCTCCCTGATTCAGACTCACAGCAGGTTATTCCCTGTGGAACAGTCAGCCTGGTTCAACTGGATAAAAGTCACTGAAAAGTCTGAGAAGGGGGACTGTCTGATTTTTCTTATTCCATAAATTCCAAATGGTACACCCCTGATAAAACAGCTAATATGATTTGTATGCAAACCATGATGGACTGCCTTTATCATAATCAGGACATTCATCCATTGAACATGTCCCTTACTCAACAAAGATTTAGCAAGAACTTGGATGAAAAGGGTTATTTTTGTATGGGTACCAAACATAACCTTACTGAAACAAAATCAAGCATTTCAAGAAGCCTTATTGGATTATCTGTCTCAGCTTCTGCTTATGGGTTTCACATGAACAAGAAATAGGAAGAGACAGGAAGAATCAAGGGACTCATTCCAGCACGGTGGAAATCTGTAGATAGTTATTAAGAAATAAGATGAATAATGTGTCTAGTGATGGGACTGAAGTAAAGGTCTTAATGCAACTCCATCAAAAGTCAGGTGGATCAATAAGATCCCCTGCTAGTCCCCAAACATTAAAGGGCCCCAAACAACTCCATTCTGTACACCAGTCGGAGGAATTTAAAAAGCCAGATGATAACAATTGCAATGAAAAGCCTGACCTGGAATGACCTAGGCAATAGTCTGGTTTGTAAACCAAGGTGAAAATTAACAGAGGGGCCAGGATTTTCTGGTTCGACCTCCAGTCACGGACCTGGGGACCCAAGGCCATATGCACAATGGTTCTGGACAGGGAAGTGGGTGGAAGAGGAAACAGAGTCACATAATATCAACAACATGCATGGTGGATGAAACCACACTGGATCACAAGACAGAAGAGGGCACAGGGTTTTAGGGGAGATAAGTCCAAGTGTAGGCAGGGTAGGACAAGCTGAATACACTTGGACATGGAGTGGCATTCAGAAGACAAGATTTACTAACCGAGGGATTCGAGGGAATTCTCTTCCAGGAGGAAAGTAAAGGATGGGAGTCAACCTGGGGAAAGAAAATGAGACTCTAGCTAAAAGGGTCAGGCAGCAAATAACACTGGATGCGCAACTAAAGTTCTAGGAAAGGGCTTGCACCTGACACAACAGGGTCTCTAGACACTGAAAACACATGCAGATCATGGTGGCCATGGGCAGTGGCCCCCAGCCTAGCTGCTGAGGCTCAAGGCCACACCTATGGGAAGTGTATGGCCTCCAACTTACGGGAGCTCTCTTACATCAATGTACTATAACTGCCCTCGTGCCCAGAACAGATGGAAGTAAGACTTATATTATGGTTCAGAGGGATAGGAACAGTTCTGAATACCCATCATACCCCCAGGAGGGAGGTGGGCCCTGCTCCATATCAATACACAATGGAAACAATATAAAACCAAACACTCTGTCTCAGCTCAGGCATCGGCTGCTGTGGGATAAAAGGCACAAAAGCAAAAGAGCAGAAGCCCTTCAAGGGACGTGAGGGGAGTGGTCAGGGCTGACGGGAGAACAGGACCAGTGTGGAGGAGCCATGAGCCCTGGACCAGCCTAGTCCCCCGAGCACAGCCCACCTGGCATACTGCCCTCTCTCGGTCAGTGGAGGAGTGTATCATAGCATAGGTCTGGAGCTAGAAAGCCGAGTTCCGACCCCAGAGTGAGTCTTGAGCCATCAACTTAACCTTTCCATATATCCATTTCCAAACTGGTAATAAAGTGATAGTCTATATAGTGCCTGACAACATGCACCAATGTGAGGACTAAGTCAGTGCCTGCAGAGCACTTAACCATGCCTGGAGCATAAGACAGCACGCAATAAGTTAGCTAATATACTGTAGGTATTATTTTTTACACAATCAACAGGGCCATTGGAAGGGGAACGATAAGATCACAGTCTCTTTCAGGTGCTTGATTCCAGGTGTGCAGGATGGCAGGGAAAGAGTGGAAGGCCAAGAAGCGAGTCAGAAGATCACTGCAATTCTAGGTGAGAGGTGGCACTCAGTGACAAAGGTCAAGGGGAAAAAGGGAAGGGAAAGGGGCCAGACATCAGATACATCTGAGCAGTGAATTGCCAACATCTGGCAAATGCCTGGATGTGGCCGGTGCGGAAAATGAAATGATTTTATCCAGAAGATAAAAAATGGCCATGTTTTTTTTCTAAAAACATGGCCATTTTTGCAGCAAGGTAAATGCTTAAATGACACTCAGAAATTAATTCTGGCTGCTCTACACTGAGCTTCCTGCTCATCCTGTTGTACCCAGTGACCCTGGGACACACAGACTCAGAGTTCCTCCCTACTCTAACAGTTTAATACTCTGCTCTGTGCCAGGAAACCTGCACTTCACTTACCTTGCCTAAAGGTGACTTTTAACCTAGCTACCATGCATTAGCTAGCACACAGAGCAGCCGATGACAGGCCATCCTTCCCCCTGGCCGGTTACCTGGCTCCAAAGGCCTGCAGGCACACCCGCAACTCCATTCCTCCTACCCTTTAACTTTTCCCCAGACTTTTTCTTCAGGCTAAAGTTATTTGGTGCAATTTACAAGGAATGGGGCAACGGCCGCCCGGCTGTCCTCTTGGGGCGGACAGCTACCTGGTCCAGCAGCCGGTAGACGCTGATGCCCTGGGTCTCCACCAGCAGCTCCCAGGCGGCCCCGGAGAGTGCGGGCCGCTGGAGTTCGGCGCAGGCCTCCCGGAACTGCTCCTCCGAGAAGACGCCGGCCCCAGGCTCCATCCTTCCGCAGCGGCGGCCCCGGGGCCCGGAAGGGAGAGGGGACAGGCAGGGCTCGTGTTCAGAGGCGGGACGAGAGAGTGGCCCAGCGCGACAGGCAGGGACCGAAGGACCGGGACACGGCTGGGGGCGGGGCCTCGGGAGCTTCGGGGCGGGGTCCATAGGGGCGGGGCCTTGAGGGCCTCGAGGGGGCGGGGCCTCGAGGGGTCGGCCTGGAGGATTGGGCGGGCCCAGGGCTGCGCGGGAACGCAAATGAAATAGAACTAGAGAAAGGTCGGACTTGATCTGCCTAAAGATGGCTGCTAAGTCACTTCAGTCGTGTCCTACTCTGTGCGACCCCATAGATGGAAGCCCACCAGGCTTCCCCGTCCCTGGGATTCTCCAGGCAAGAACGCTGGAGTGGGTTGCCATTTCATTCTCCAATGCATGAAAGTGAAAAGTGAAAGTGAAGTCGCTCAGTCGAATCCACTCTTCGCCACCCCATGGACTGCAGCCTACCAGGCTCCTCTATCCATTGGATTTTCCAGGCAAGAGTACTGGAGGGCTTAGGAAATAGGAAGGCTTTCAACAGGAAGAGAAAAAGAAGAGACTACCATCTCAGAAACATAATTTCCAAATTGCATAATTTCCAAATTGCTTGCATGTCTCTCCTTTACTTTCTCTGAAGGTTAGGGACGGTCTCAGAGCAGTTGAGTAGAAGTGGGAGGTGAGATGGACAGAGTGGAAATGCTTGAAAATCTCAGGGGTCAGATGCTACAACAATGTTCTGTTTGCTCTGTTATGCACTTTAAAACATTGTTCTGAGAAGAGGTCCATGGGATTCCCAGAAGGCTAAAGTAGGGGTCCATGGCACAAAAAAGATTAAGAAACCTATTCCATAATAGTACAGTGCCACCATCGGGAGGGTGAAAGATGATCTAAAAAGGTATCATGGTGTCCATCCAAGACTTCTGCTGCTTGTATAATTTAGATCTCAAAGACGTTTTTGTTCCCTCAAGTCCCTTTGTTTTACTATATTTCTTACCACCACATGTACTTTGGTTTAGATAGTGGACAGTTTAAATGTCAAATCAGATAACACTGCATGGATGCCAGAAAACTCATAACCCTTTCCTAATCTATAAAATGGGGTAAAATTGTACCACCAGTTAGAATTGAGAAGGTGACCACATAAGGTAAACATAGAACATGTTTGCACAGTGCCTATCAAAGTAAATGTTTATAAAAATTTCCACTTGCCTTACATTACTATATTGAAATGTTTCTCTTTCTATACTTGAAAGGAAGACTTGGAAGTTGATGGCAAACTCTACATTTATGCCCATTTCCAAGAAGAGAAATAAAATGAGACTTGGCAGCATAAATGAATTATGCCTTTATTCAATTCAATGCTGGTTCTGTTGTTTCATGAGGGTGGAAAGAGGGACGTGGTAGTTCCTGACACAAAATGCATGAAAGATCAGAGACTACTGTTTTTATAATGCCTTTTAAGTTTAGTCATTTTATTTTAAAACATATTTAGACTAAATTTCAATTGTTTTGAAAAGGAATTTCTTCAAAAACCATTGACTATGAAGTATTTTCATCTATTGTCAAGAAATTCTATTTTTAAGGTGGGTGTTGATGAGGCTCCACCTTTATATTTTATACCAATTGATTAATGAAGACAACCATGAGGGTATAAATAGTATTATGAAAGATATAAGGTAGGAAGTTTAAAATGTATTTATTACACGTGTTAAAAGTGTGCTTATCTACTAAATTCAGAAGGTGCATGTATATATATTTGAGTATACTGAGGTTTACAACAATGTCTATTTTATTACAGATAATGAAGGAAAGAATCATATTATAAAATAATTTCTATTTTGTGGCAAGTCTGAAAAAGACTTGAAAGGGGGTCCAGAAAGACCTGTTGTTTTTCTACAGGACTTGTCTGTTGTAATAGGCCAGCATGTTTCTTTTGTGAAAAACACTTTCTAGAGGAATTTCCAACAAGGCAAGTGAAGAATAATATATTTGGGGTTGCCGGGTGGCTCAGATGGTGAAGAATTCACCTCAGTGTAGGAGACCCAGGTTCAATCCCTGGGTTGGGGAAATCCCCCGGAGAAGGCCATGGCTACCCACTCTAGTATTCTTGCCTAGGAAATCCCATGGACAGAGGAGCCTGGCAGGCTACAGTCCCTGAGGTTGCAAACAGTCAGACACAACTGAGGGACTAACATTTTCACTTTTCAAAATCCAAGGGCTGGAGTTAGGGTTCTAATACTCTCACTGTGGGCTAAAGATGTAGTGCTGGGCCATAGCTGGTGGAAATCTGGCTCAGGGACTCCTTCACAAAACCTAGCTCCTCTAAAAGCTGCCCCTTCCATTCTATGAAACCAGAAAATTCCCTGCCTGTAGACCATGGAGCCTTCAAGGAAACTCAGGCTTTCCTCAAAGCTGTAAGTAGAAAGAAACAAAAAGGCAAGTAGTGGGAATCATACGCCAAGCCTATGCCAGAGACGGAATTTAAATTTACATTATCAGCAACTACATGGGAATCACAGGAGATAAATTAACACAAACGACCTTTGAAACCCCTGGGACTCTGCCAGAATCAAAGCCAGTGACACTTTCACAACTAGGACCCATGAAATAATCCAAGAGAAAACAATACCCACAGAAGGTACGTGTACAAAAAGTGAGTTACAAAGAACTGAGGGAACAACTCTCCATGTCAGAAAGTTAGAAGATGTGCCAGCTGAACTGTCAGAACCGAAGAACCATGATAATAGACCGATATGAGAATAATTATAGAATATGTATTCATAATATACATAAACTCATTTAAGAGGTAAAAGAAGGTCTAGAAATAGAACACTAACAGAAAGATAAATGGATCTAAAAAAGAACCAAACTATTTTCTACAAATGAAACTTCCACAATTAGAAGCGTGAAAGAGGAGGAAATATAGTTGTCCTGCCACAGTTCAAGAGGGAAATAAGAAGGTGACTATAAGAAAATTCCCCAGAAAGCAACACAGAGATACGACACAGAGATATAAAGAACTGGAAAACATGAAAGATTAATCAAGAGACATGAAGGTCACACTGATAGGTAAAACATTTCTAACTGGAGCTTCACAAAAAGAGAACAGAGATGTTAGGATGGATGGGTGGGAAGATAGATAAATAGACACATCTAAACAAAGTGAAACTAAAATTCCAAACAGCAAAAAAAATCAGAAATAAGGTGGGCGGGGCAGGGGGGAGGGCAAAGTCAGGGTTTTGTTTAGAAGTGGATAAGAGATATTAACTGATTAAGTCTCTTGTGAATGTTACATTTAATGGAATAAATTCTTGAAATGCATTAATAAAACAAGCCAGTAAAAATGGACAAAAGATTTAAACAGACATTTCACCAAAGTATGTATACTGATGGCAAATGAGAACATGAAAAGATACTCAACATCATTCATTATCAAGATAATATAAATTAAAATCACATATGAAATATGAGTATGCACCTTTTAGATAGCTAAAATTAAAAAGATTGACCAAAGTAAGTGTTGGCAAGGATGTGGAAGAAATTGAACTCTCCTGCATTGCTGGTGGGAATGGAAATGGAAAAAACACTGTGGAAAACAGTTTGACAATTTCTTTAAAAGTTAAGACAGCCTTTAGAATGGGAGAAAATAATAGCAAATGAAGCAACTGGCAAAAAATTAATCTCAAAAATATACAAGCAGCTCATGCAGCTCAATACCAGAAAAATAAATGATCCAATCAAAAAAAAAAAAAAAAGACAAACCTAAATGCAGAGCTATGTTAGCCAGAATAAATTCAGACTCTACACTTGTGTCTCTTCACTTCACTAATTTGTCATTGTTTCTAAAGTAAAGAATGGCTTTCTAAAAGTAAAGTAAACATATATAGTTATATGAAAAAAAAAAAAAAAAAGGGCCAAAGAACTAAACAGACATTTCTCCAAAGAAGACATACAGATGGCTAATAAACACATGAAAAGATGCTCAACATCTCTCATTATTAGAGAAATGCAAATCAAAATTACAATGAGGTACCATCTCACACCAGACAAAATGGCTGCTATCAAAAGTCTACAAAGAATATATGCTGGAGAGGGTGTAGAGAAAAGGGAACCCTCTTACACTGTTGGTGGGAATGCAAACTTGTACAGCCACTATAGAGAACAGTGTGGAGATTCCTTAAAAAGCTGAAAATAGAACTGCCTTATGACCCAGCAATCCCACTGGGCATACACACCAAGAAAACCAGAATTGAAAGAGACATGTGTACCCCAATGTTCATTGCAACACTGTTTATAATAGCCAGGACATGGAAGTAACCTAGATGTCCATCAGCAGACAAATGGATAAGAAAGTTGTAGTACATAAACACAATGGAATATTACTCAGCTATTGAAAATAACACGTTTGACTCAGTTCTAATGAGGTGGATGAAACTGGCATCTATTATACTGAGTGAAGTAAGTCAGAAAGAAAAACACCAATACAGTGTATTAACACATACATATGGAACTTAGAAAGATGGTAACGATGACCCTATATGTGAGACAGCAGAAGAGACCCAGATATAAAGAACAGACTTTTGGACTCTGTGGGAGAAGGCAAGTGTGGGATGATTTGAGAGAATAGCATTGAAACATGCATATTATCATATGTGGAATAGGTCACTAGTCCAGGTTTGATGCATGAGACAGGGCACTCAGGGCCAGTGCACTGGGATGACCCTGAGGAGTTGGATAGGGAGGGAGATTGGAGGGGGGATTCAGGATGGGGAACACATATACACCCATAGCTGATTCATGTATGGCAAAAGCCACCACAATATTGTAAAGTAATCAACCTCTAATTAAAATAAATTTAAAAAATAGTTAAACATACAACCTATTATATAATGTAGGCATTCCATTCCAAGGTATTTATCCAAGAAAAAAAACTACCACTGCTCATATTGACATAAATGTTCATACCATCTTAAGTTGTAATAGCCAAAAACTGGAAGCAACTAAACTGTCCTTCAATGGGTGAATTGATAAAAACAAATTGTGATATATCCACCAATGAATTATTACTCAGCAATACACTTTTAAATGATTAATATATGTGTATGAGTTCATTCCAATCCCTAAGAAAGGCAATGCCAAAGAATGCTCAAACTACCATACAACTACACTCATCTCTCATGCTACCAAGTAATGCTCAAAATTCTCAAGCCATGCTTCAGCAATACATGAATGGCGAACTTCCAGATGTTCAAGCTGGTTTTAGAAAAGGCAGAGGAACCACAGATCAAATTGCCAACATCTGCTGGATCATCAAAAAAGCAAGAGAGTTCCAGAAAAACATCTATTTCTGCTTTATTGACTATGCCAAAGCCTTAGACTGTGTGGATAGACTGTGTGGATCACAATAAACTGTGGAAAATTCTGAAAGAGATGGGAATACCAGACCACCTGACCTGCCTCTTGAGAAACCTGTATGCAGGTCAGGAAGCAACAGTTAGAACTGGACATGGAGCAACAGACTGGTTCCAAATAGGAAAAGGAGTACATCTATGATATACAGCCTTGATGTACTTAAGTAAGCCCTGCTTATTTAATTTATATACAGAGTACATCATGAGAAATGCTGGGCTGGATGAAGCACAAGCTGGAATCAAGATAGCTGGGAGAAATATCAATAACCTCAGATATGCAGATGACACCACCCTTATGGCAGAAAATAAAGAATTAAAGAGCCTCTTGATGAAAGTGAAAGAGGAGAGTGAAAAAGTTGGCTTAAAACTCAACATCAGAAAACAAAGATCATGGCATCCGGTCCCATCACTTCATGGCAAATAGATGGAGAAATAGTGGAAACAGTGGCAAATTATTTTGGGGGGCTCCCAAAATCACTGCAGATGGTGACTACATCCATGAAATTAAAAGACACTTGCTCCTTGAAAGAAACGTTATGACCAACCTAGACAGCATATTAAAAAGCAGAGACATTACTTTGCCAACAAAGGTCCATCTAGTCTGTCTCTTATACACATCTGGGCCTCGAGGGGTCGGCCTGGAGGATTGGGCGGGCCCAGGGCTGCGCGGGAACGCAAATGAAATAGAACTAGAGAAAGGTCGGACTTGATCTGCCTAAAGATGGCTGCTAAGTCACTTCAGTCGTGTCCTACTCTGTGCGACCCCATAGATGGAAGCCCACCAGGCTTCCCCGTCCCTGGGATTCTCCAGGCAAGAA
>SJYT01081864.1:95590-184099 GCA_006410635.1 Cephalophus harveyi
CGACAGAGGATGAGATGGTTGGATGGCATTACCGACGCTATAGACATGAGTTTGAGTAGGCTCTGGGAGTTGGTGATGGACAGGGAGGCCTGCCATGCTGCAATCCAAGGGTCACAAAGAGTTGGACACAACTGAGTGACTGAACTGAACTGAACTGATGCGTTCATGTGCAGATGTATGTGTAATATGTATATTATATTATAAATATAATGTAATATGTGATATATAAATCATTCAATTCAGAGTAAAGTAGCATATAATTG
Organism: Cephalophus harveyi; assembly: GCA_006410635.1. Classification (NCBI taxonomy): domain Eukaryota; kingdom Metazoa; phylum Chordata; class Mammalia; order Artiodactyla; family Bovidae; genus Cephalophus; species Cephalophus harveyi. Next base: position 95,854 of record SJYT01081864.1, read on the forward strand.
CAACTTATGTTAAAATTGTGTAACCTGTAAATAAAATGTAAAGGTGATAAAAACAACTGATAAATTTAGGTAAAGGTAGTAATATTTCCCGGAGAAGGCAATGGCACCCCACTTCAGTACTCTGGCCTGGAAAATCCCATGGATGGAGGAGCCTGGTGGGCTGCAGTCCATGGAGTCGCGAAGAGTCGGACACGACTGAGCGACTTCCCTTTCACTTTTCACTTTCATGCATTGGAGAAGTAAATGGCAACCCACTCCAGTGTTCTTGCCTGGAGGATCCCAGGGACGGGGGAGCCTGGTGGGCTGCCATCTATGGGGTTGCACAGAGTCGGACACGACTGAAGTGACTTAGCAGCAGCATGTTTCCTATTCTATTCCTTTAAATTTTGTGTACACATGTAATTATTCAAAATACAAATTTTGAGAAAACCCAGCTGTATGTGTTTATATGACATATAACTAAAATAAATTACACAGAAAATGCAGAGGTAATGTCATTGAAAAAATATGTAAGTTAGCATCAAACTAAAGAAAACTGATGTGGCTGTAAAAATATCAGATAAAACAGGCTTTAAGTCAAGAAAAGAAGTTCATGAGTTAAAAGTTAAAGGACAAAACTTTTCAGGAGTTCTGAATGCCTAAATTTATATTCATTTCACTGTATAATCTCAAATACATAAAGGAAAAATGTCACCAGTACAGTCTTCCCTCAGTTTCTGGGGGGGATTGATTCTAGGACCCTCAAAGATACCCAAACCATAGATACCCACATCCCTTACATGAAATGGTATAATATTTGCATATAACCTATGCACATCCATACATACACCTTAAGTTATCTTTAGTTTACTTGTAATGCCTAATACAATGTAAATGCTACAAAAAGAACTGCCTGTGTTTAGCATCTTCAATTTTTTCTTTTTGATACTTCCTGGATATTTTTATATTTTCAATGTGAGGTTGATTGAAATCAATGAAACACAGATATGAAGGGCTCACTGTACAAGAAGAAATCAGCAAATTCACAAATCACAGTGGGACATTCTAAATGTTCTTTTCTAGGAAATAGATTGATCAAATAGACAAAAAACTTGATAAAGATATGAAAGGCTAGAGCATATAGTTTATATGCTTGATATAAAGGGTTTTCTAGAACCTCCTAGCCAATAAATAGACACACATTACTTACGAACTCTCATAAAATATTCATTAAAGTTGATGATTCCATAAGTCACAAATGATATTTTCAACCAACTGGAAACACTCTATATCATTCTCTGGTGACAATGTAAAAGACAAAAGAAGGAAAGAAAAAGGAAGCAAAAATAGCCAATCTCTCCCCCCACCCCATATATTTGAAAACAAAACCAAACACACACACACTTATTCTAGGAACTTAACCAGCAATTAATTCCCTGCATCAAATTCCTTGGTGCTTAAAATAAACAGAAACTTCTTTCCTGCACCTACTCTTGACTGACTATTGTTTACACTGAAACACAGGAACTCCTGTTCAGTTGTATTCTATGAATAAATCAAAACCCAACATATAAATTGGTAGAAGACATCTGTTACTCACAAAGCCAACCAAGGATCAATACTGATAATATATACAGAACTAGGAATCAGTGAAAAAAACCCAAATAACAAAATTGAAAACATGAACAGGTAGAAAACCCAAACAGCATACAGACACATGAAAAGCAGCTAAATTTCCATAGCAACTGGAGAAATGCAAAATCAACTACATCATTAATTGTTTAAATTGGCAAAAACTAAAAAATTAGGTGTTGGTGATTATAAAGGAAAACGATAGCTCTGACAAAGTATTCTAGTTAAAATGTAACTGATAGCATGAAACACAAATTGAAAAGGTCAATTAAATGTGAGGATACACATACTGTATATCCAGCAGCTGCATTTCTATTAGTATATTGACAGAACTGCTAATATTGCATAAAGAATTCACATTGTTTTAATGGCAAAAAAAAAAAAATGTTGATAAAACATAATGACGATCTACCAACCAGAAAATCAATAAGTAAATTGTGGTTTATTCATTATATATCTTTTAAAATTAAAGAAAAAAACCTGTAAATCATGGACAAATCATGAAAATACTGATGAATAAAAAAGCAAGTTATAGAAGGATGTCCAGAGTAAGATACTTAATAGTGTTTACAGACCATAAATTTGCCCTGAAAACTGTGAATGTGAATGAGAAGGATACTGTTAACTTCAACAATAACTGATTTATTTTATTTTTTTTTTAAATTATGAGTCAAATAAGGAACAATATTAATGTATATGCTGGATGTTGGGTTCAAGAATGTTATACTGTATACATCAGTAATGCTTAAAATTCTCTAAGCTAGGTATGTGAATTGAGAACTTCACGTACGTGAAAAATCAACAATACATGAATTGAGAACTTCCAGATGTTCAAGCAGGATTTAGAAAAGGCAGAGGAACCAGAGATCAAATTGCCAACATCGGTTGGATCATAGAAAAAGGAAGACAATTCCAGAAAAACATCTACTTCTGCTTCATTGACTACACTAAAGTCTTTGACTATGTGGATCACAACAAACTGTGGAAAATTCTGAAAGAGATGGGAATACCAGAACACCTTACCTGCCTCCTGAGAAATCTGTATGCAGGTCAAAAAGCAACAGAACCAAACATGGAACAACAGACTGGTTCCAAATTGGGAAAGGAATACTTCAAGGCTTTATATTGTCATCCTGATTACTTAACTTATATACAGAGAACATCTTGCAAAATGCAGGGCTGAATGAAGCACAAACTGGAATCAAAATTGCCCGCTGAAATATCAATAACCTCAGATATCAGATGAAACCACTCTTATGGCAGAAAGTGAAGAAGAACTAAAGAGCCTCTTGATGAAAGTGAAAGAGGAGAGTGAAAAAGTTGGCTTAAAATTCAACATTCAAAAAACAAAGATCATGACATCCGGTCCCATCACTTCATGGCAAATAGATGGGGAGACAGTGGAAACAGTGACAGACTTTCTTTTCCTGGGCTCCAAAATCACTGCAGATGGTGACTGCAGCCATGAAATTAAAAGACACTTGCTCCTTGGAAAAAAGCTATGGCAAACCTAGACAGCATATTAAAAATATTACTTTGCTGACAAATGTCCATCTGGTCAAAGCTATGGCTTTTCCATTACTGGTTTTTCCAGTAATCATGCATGGATGTGAGAGTTGGACCATAAAGAATGCTGATGAAGACCATATGAAGACCATAAAGAAAGGGGAAGAATTGATGTTTTTAAACTGTGGTGTTGGAGAACTTGAGATTCCCTCAGACTGCAAGGAGATCAAACCAGTCAATCCTCAAGGAAATCAGTCCTGAAAAATCATTGGAAGGACTGATGCTGAAGCTGAAGCTCCAATACATTGGCCACCTGATGCAGAGAGCTGACTCCTCAGAAAAGACCCTAATGTTGGGAAAGACTGAAGGCAGGCGGAGAAGGGGATGACAGAGGATGTGATGGTTGGATGGCATCACCGACTTGATAGACATGAGTTTGAGCAAGCTCCAGGAGTTGGTGATGGACAGGGAAGCCTGGGGTGCTGCATTCCATGGGGTTTCAAAGAGTTGAACACGACTGAGCAACTGAACTGAACTGAACACTTCAGTATATTTGAAATTTGTGCAATTTAAACAAATAAAAGAAATAATTCTAATAAAGTTATGAGACTATAATTGTCATTAATAATAGCAGAAGAAAAAGAAAACACCATTCGGAGATACTATGAAAAATGAATGAATAATGAATGTTCACCAATGCCTAACTTTGCACAGGGAACAAAGTTAGGCTTTACCTATGGTGATTGATCAGTGTTTTGGGTTTTATTTTTAGTTGGGGAACTAAAAGAATATATGTTCTTTTTCACTAATAAAAGGTATTAGGCACCAAGAAACTGAAAAGTTAATGAAATGTATTATAGACAAAAACATCTGTGTATAGATTAGAACTACTTTCCTTGGGACATTTTCACAGTACTAATTTGGTTTGTGGATTTCCAAGATAGAGCCATGGTCACAAAAAGTAGCTTTGCAATTAAAAAATTTTAGTGTTTATAAGTTAGAAAGGATAAAATGTCCTTAAGAAAGCAAAGTTTCCTGCTTTATATTCAAAATGGTAAAATGACAACACAGTATGCTCTCAAAAGCTATGTATATTAATGTAATAAATGTTCAGTTCAGTTCAAAAAAAAAAAAAAAAGAATCAGGCAAGTCACTTCAATTTTTTAAACTTGATTACATAACAGTAATATAAATATAATAATACAAATGAAAGCACTCTGTAAAGTGAAAGCAAACACTTATGAAGTGTGTTATCTCAGAGTGTGTTCAGTCACCAAGTCATATCCAACTCTTTGGAAGCCTATGAACTGTGACAAGCCAGGCCTCCTGGTCCCTCACCATCTCCCGGAGTTTGGTCAAGGTCAGGCCCACTGAATCAGTGATGCCATCCAACCATCTCATCCTATATTGCTCTCTTCTCCTTCTGCTTTCAAACTTTCCCAACATCAGGATCTTTTCCAGTGAGTCAGCTGTTTGCATCAGGTGGCCAAAGTATTGGAACTTCAGCTTTAGCATCACTCCTTCCAATGAGTATTCAAGGGTGATTTCCTTTAGGATTGACTGGTTTGATCTCCTTGCTGTCCAAGGGACTCTCAAGGTTCTTCTAACTTGCCAGAGTTCAAAAGCATCAATTCTTCAGCACTCTGCCTTCTTTATGGTCCAACTCACATTCGTACATGACTACTGGAAAGGTCATAGCCTTGACTATATGGACCTTTGTCGGCAAAGCGATGTCTTTGCTTTTTAATACACTGTCTAGGTTTGTCATAGCTTTCCTTCCAAGAAGCAATGGTCTTCTAATTTCATGGCTGCAGTCAGCATCCACAGTGATTTTAGAGCCCAAGAAGAGGAAATCTGTCACTGTTTCCACTTTTTCTCCTGCTATTTGCCATGAAGCAATGGGACTCAATGCCAAGATCTTATTTTTTTTTAATACTGAGTTTTAAGCTGGATTTTTCACTCTCCTCTTTCACCCTCATCAAAAGGCTCTTTAGTTCTTCTCTTTCTGCCATTAGAGCAGTATCATCTGCATATCTAAAGTTGTTGATATTTCCCTAGCAATCTTGATTCCAGCTTGTAACTCATCTAGCCTGGCATTTCACAAGATGTGCTCTGCATATAAGTTAAATAAACAGGGTGACAATGAACAGCCTTGTCATACTCCTTTCTCAATTTTGAACCAGTCGGTTGGTTCATATAAGGTTCTTACTGTTGCTTCTTGACCTGCATACAGGTTTCTCAGTAGTTAATTCTAACTTCTATAGCTGAGCTGATGTTAATCTGTTTCAAAGGCCATCCAAATCAAATTTGTTTTATTCTATTCAAATTGTAATGTTGAATGTCTGCTCCTACTAAAATAAAGTTGTTGATATTTCCCTAGCAATCTTGATTCCAGCTTGTAACTCATCTAGCCTGGCATTTCACAAGATGTGCTCTGCATATAAGTTAAATAAACAGGGTGACAATGAACAGCCTTGTCATACTCCTTTCTCAATTTTGAACCAGTCGGTTGGTTCATATAAGGTTCTTACTGTTGCTTCTTGACCTGCATACAGGTTTCTCAGTAGTTAATTCTAACTTCTATAGCTGAGCTGATGTTAATCTGTTTCAAAGGCCATCCAAATCAAATTTGTTTTATTCTATTCAAATTGTAATGTTGAATGTCTGCTCCTACTAAAATGCTCAAGAGTTTTATCTTAGTAGGGGAAGGGAGTAGCAAAGTAGGGTGATGAACCTATTGCCAAGCTCCAAAGCTCATAAAATAGTTACCTATAAATTGGTTAAGAGTAGATTAAGTTTGCTGAATACTTGTAGTAGAAACTGTGCTAAGGGTTTTTGTTTAATCTTTAAAATACTAGTTTTAAAATCCATTCTATTACACTCTCCAGATTTTACATGAAGAAACTGAAGTTTAGAAAAGTAAAGTAACTTGTCCAAGTTCACATAAGTAGATCAGAGACAGAGCTGAGGTTTGGAGCCAGTTCTGTTCAATTCTAGAACCTATTTCTCATCTCTAGGTCACCTCTTCCTGATATGGGATCTATAGACATGAAGCCAGAGAAACCAATGGCACCCCACTCCAGTACTCTTGCCTGGAAAATACCATGGACGGAGGAGCCTGGTGGGCTGCAGTCCGTGGGGTCGCGAAGAGTCGGACACGACTGAGCGACTTCACTTTGACTTTTCACTTTCATGCATTGGAGAAGGAAATGGCAACCCACTCCACTGTTCTTGCCTGGAGAAACCTAGGGACAAGGGAGCCTGGTGGGCTGCTGTCTATGGGGTCGCACAGAGTCGGACACGACTGAAGCAGCTTAGTAGCAGCAGCAGTAGACATGAAGCAGAGAACATAACTTCTAGTTCAATTAGATCTGCAAGCATTTTTATGCCTAAAAGACTGTAATGAATCATAGCCGTAAAACTATAAAATTTAATACTGAAAAAGAATTTAGATGTCACCCTTAGTTTATTATTTTAGTTATTTACATACTCATTTGTCTCATTTGTTTATAGATGTTTACTGATCAATATTTATCAAAGTGGCTACATTAAAAGATAAAAGAATAAAATTAAATAATAAATAAGAATTCTCCTTAAGTACTGATCCCCTGCAGAAGGGAATGGCTACCCACTCCAGTATTCTTGCCAGGAGAATCCCATGGACAGAGGAGCCTGGTGGGCTACAGTCCATGGGCTTGCAAAGGGTCAGACAAGACTGAGTGACTGAACAAGAACAACAACATGAGATTTTATGCGTTCATGGCTATAATAGCTATTATAGGGTACAAAGATGCATGAGATACAAATTCTTATCTTTAGCTTGCTGTTCACAAGAACACAATTTGCTATAGAAAGTAGTTAGTGTATGTTACATATTATCTAGTCCAACACTTCTATAGATGAGAAAATTGTAGTATAAAGAGGTAATACTTTGAATAATAACTTGATTATCCAGTTAGTCAAATCATGTTGTCCCTGAGCCAATGAAAACTCAGGGTCCCTAGTGTATTCCGCCTGCTAATATAAATACAATGCACACAAATCAGCTGCTAGGGAAAGGAGTTTATAGTTTTGCTTGTTGAAATATATACCTTATGTGAACTTTACTAAATGAAAATGATAGTTCAAGAAACTAGATCTGTTTGACTCTTGAAAGGGATAGAGAATAAAGTTATCCACCACCTTCCAGTAAAGGGATTCAGAGAGTAGCTGGAAGTGTTGTATTACAAAGTCACTTCCGTTGCCCTGACTAATCACCAGAGGGGATGTTTCAGGCCAAGTCTAGGGTTTCACTTCAGTTGTGATCCCCAGACTGAAAAGCTGCACTCTCATATTAATCGGCATAAAAATTGGTGCCTTGAATCTTCCCTTAGAGTAGAGCACTGAAGTTTGGAATCCAAAGCCTGACCGGGATTGTAGACCATGTTCTTCATAACTTCTACCAACTTAATTTAGACCATTTCCACCTGGAAAAGGTCTCATTCAGGTCCTCTCTGCTCACTGTCTCACTAGGGTTGCATATCCATGAGAGGAGATCAGATTTCTTTGGAAGTTTAGAAACCTTACAATGATACTACTGTCTTTCCTTCAAAACCAAAGTATGATTTTTCAAGTTTTTGCCATTTGTACTTCCCACATGTGAGCTTGGATTTGTCCAATTCTTGCTATCTGCACTTCTCACCTCGCCAAAGCCACATGACTGCTCCTGATGTCCTAGTGACCTGCTGATGGTCTCCCTGCTGGAGTCCACTCCTGACACAGAGACAGAGAGAACTGCATTAAAATGCTGAGTCATCCTGTGATCCCACCCCACCCCCTGGCCTTCCTGTGACCATTCTTTGGCTTCAGGGTGCAGTAAATACCATTAACATTTCTCTCCCTGGCCTGCAGAGTCCTCTGCCATCTGACTGGCCCTTCCTGCATCTCATCTGCCTCTCCTCCACCCTCCCTTAACTCACAAGGCCACAGTCTGCTGTTCTTTAGCTTCTGGTTATACCAAGTGTCTCCTCACCTCACAGTTGCGGCCCTCACTCTTCTCTGCCTCAGCTGCTCTCCTGACACCCTTCACTCATTCCTATCTTTTGGGTTTCAGCCTAAATCTTCCTTCTAAAGACTCTTCCTCAGCCTCTTTTATTTGTTATCTCAGCCATTTACCTTTTTTCCTATATAAAACTTTCTCCCTCAGTGGGGAGAGTGGAAAAGCAATGAAAAGTAAAGAAATAAGCACTATTCGCTCTCCAATAACGATATTGATCTGTAGTTGAGCACACGCCTTCTCCATCAGAGCATAAGCCCAACAGCAGAGACCTGTCCATCCCTTTCACCACTGTATCCCCATTTATAAGCACATATCTGTACATAAATAAGGCTCCCTGGTGGCTCAACTGGTAAATAATCTACCTGCAATGTGGAGACCTGCTGGGTTCAATCCCTGGGTTGGGAAGTTCCCCTGGAGAAGAGAACAGCCACCCATTCCAGTATTCTGGCCTGGAGAATTCCATGGACTGTATAGTCCATGGGGTCACAAAGCGTTGGACGCAACTGAGCAACTTTCATTTTCACACATAAATATCTGCTGAGTGAATTAATATAAGAATTCTGTGGATCCTTCTATATATTCACATGTGTATATATATGAATATGAATTGTATACCAAATTATTTTATCATTTCCATTAGGGTTTAAGTTGTTCTCAGTTTTCTACACAGACAATCATATTGTCAGGAGTGGGGAAGATAAATGTTTCATCGCTTATCCAATAACTATACCAATTATTTTCCTTTCCCATGTTCTCATATGGACTGAAACATCTGAGGAGATGTCTCCAGCTCCATCATGGGAAGTAGAGTACATGAGCAGGGAGAGCTCCAAACCCCCAATCTTGCTTCAAAAATAAGAGCTAAGCTTTTGTCGGTTTTCTAATTGCTTTGCAAGAGAGTTGAGGGGAAAAAGGTTCTACTCTCAAAACTAAACTTGAAATTCATCACTGGGCTAGAAGTTCTGGAACAATATGAACAGTGGTATCCCAGTCATCCTTGTTTTTTTTTAGAAATGATCATTTATTGACCATTTACTATGAGTCAGGTACAAACTCTAGGCATTGTATATCAGTATTTCCCTTTAACAAATAGTTTTTAAAAGACTAAGTGAAATGTCCATAGATGCAGAGAAAGTAAGTATTACAGTCAGGATTCAAATTCAAATCTTTCTAATTCTAGCCATTTCTCATGACTACAAAGTTAAATAAGGCCTTACATAGGGAGATTTTGAAATACTTTCTCCCCTCTAGTTATTTAACAAATTGTACTTTCTAAAAAATGGCCACGACAATATCTCTCATCCCACATAAGCTTCTACGACGTGACTGTGACAGTCACACCAGCAAGAGGTAGTGCCTACATCCCCTCACTGCAGGCCAGGGTGACTTCTCTGCCCACACCCAGAAGTGATAAAAAAAAAAAAAACAACACTAATTCAAAAAGACAAATGCACTCCAGTGTTCATAGTGGCATTATTTATAACTGCCAAAAATATGGAAACAACCTAAGTGTTTGTCAACAGATGAAGGATAAAGAAGATGTGGCACAGGTGAGGGGCTGAGTCTCGACATCACCTGCCCACCACGGTGCTGGGCACTGGCTTGCCTTGCCTGTCTCCGGGGGCCCAGGATAAATATAGCAGTGATGCTGATGCTGGCAAGCAAACTGAGGCGTGAGGACAGTCTCAAAGGTCCTGGGTGTCAGCCACTGACTGACTCTGACAGCCACTCAGCAGGTTTCTGTGATAGACAGGCTGTTTGTTAAAGAGGTTGCAGAACTTGAAGCTAATTTATGTTACAGGTGTAAAGTGCATTTTTCCGACCCAAGCGAGCTTCATTGCTTTCAGCTGTCACCCCAGATAAGGGTTACTAACAGGTTGGAAATTTTCAGTTTGAAGCTGACGTTTTCGATGCATACAACACGGTGCCTCCCAAAGTGAAATGCTTGACCCAGATCTGGCACACCAACTCCACAGGAAAAGGCGAGATACGTCTCAGGGCACTGACTGGGCCCCCTCAAGCATGCTGAAGGATGTTGTTTGGGGACTAAACTCTTTATTTGCTGAACCTTTGAATTTTGGTGATCCACTGGATATAGAAGCTGCAAAACATCATTTAGGGGGCAATGAGGTCTTCTGGAATAAAGGGGAAGACTACATTAAGTGTTACACCAGAAGATACAGGGAGAGGAATTGCAGGGCCCTGGACTGTGCCTTAGAAGTTGGTCTCCAACTGAAACCAGGAGGGGGCCTCCTCCCGAGTCCTCAGCTCCCCTCAGTCCCATGGGGCATCTGAGTCCTGTGACCATGCTGTCCCGAGGAAGAGCCTCTTCCAGACCATCCATTGCAGACAGAGAGCCCCACATAAATATAGCTAGAAAATATATTTGGGATTCTAAAAGAGTTATCTGCTTACCTTAAGATGCTTATTTTTTGAAACTATATTGCATGGACTGTTGATGGCATTCTCAAGAAGTTGTAATGAACTCAGTATTGAGGCTTGAGCGTGCTTTCCCCCTCTCAGAGATAGTCCTTGCACGGGTGTTGCTAAGGATGTGCTCAGCACAGTCACAGATTGGCGCTCAGAACCCCGCTACAGACTGTGATTGGAGGCAAATGCTCATAGCTGCTCCCACAAATGTCGCCCCTACTTAGATGCAGTGAAGCTTCCCAGAGTACAGAGCCATTCACTGTAGAGCTCTTACTTCAATGTGTATTTTACTGAATTTGGAAGAAATAATCCATGTCCCAGGGCTTCCCTTATGGCTCCGAGGGTGAAGAGTCTGCCTGCCATACGGGAGACCTGGGTTTGATCCTTCGGTTGAGAAGATCCCTTGGAGGAGGGCATGGAGATCCTCTCCAGTATTCTTGCCTGGAGACGCCCCATGGACAGAGGAGCCTGGCGGGCTACAATCCATGGGGTCTCGAAGAGTCAGACACGATTGAGTGACTGTCCACAGCATGGCAATCCATGTCCCAAGAGTTCCTGGTGCTGGAGAATAGACCACGGCAGGCCCTGGGCACCGCACACTGGGACCGATGGTGATCGGAGGCCAGGAGCCAGTAGAGAGGTCTGGCAGTGGCTGTGGGTGGCCTGGCATGTAATGAAGTCTCCCCGCAGTTCACATCAGGGGATAATAAGGCTTCCCTTATGGCTCCCGCCTGCCATACGGGAGACCCGGGTTTGATCCTTCGGTTGAGAAGATCCCTTGGAGGAGGGCATTGAGATCCTCTCCAGTATTCTTGCCTGGAGACGCCCCATGGACAGAGGAGCCTGGCGGGCTACAATCCATGGGGTCTCAAAGAGTCAGACACGATTGAGTGACTGTCCACAGCATGGCAATCCATGTCCCAAGAGTTCCTGGTGCTGGAGAATAGACCACGGCAGGCCCTGGGCACCGCACACTGGGACCGATGGTGATCGGAGGCCAGGAGCCAGTAGAGAGGTCTGGCAGTGGCTGTGGGTGGCCTGGCATGTAATGAAGTCTCCCCGCAGTTCACATCAGGGGATGTGCTACCCCTCCACTGATACCCCTCTCCACCTGGCAGGACTCACTTGTCTGATGTATTTTTGGATGCTGGATTCTGATTCCCTGAACCTCAGCCTCAACCTCCTCACAATGCATGGTTTCCAGGTGATGCATGGTGCTTGACAGTAAAAGATTTTTGTCTCTTAAAAAAGGAAGAAGAAGAAGTGGTTTATATATACAGTGAAATACTACTTGATCATAAAAAGAAGGAAATGTTGCCATTTGCAGCAATATGGATGGACTTGGAGGGCATTATGCTAAGTGAAATAAGTCAGAGGGAGACTGACTGACTGTATGCAATCACTTATATGTGGAATCTAAAGTAGAACAAGCTAATGACTATAATGAGAAAGAAGCGACTTACAGAGAACAAACTAGTGGTTACCAGTTTAGGGAGAAAAGTGGGGAGGGGGATGAAGAGGCACAAACTATTAGGTATAAAATAGACTACAAAGACATACTGGACAGCATGTGGAACACAGGCAATGCTTTATAACTAAAAAGGGAGTATAAGCTTTAAGATTGTGAATCATTGTAATGTAGACCTGTGACTTACATAGTATCGTGCATCAACTATACTTCAATATAAAATATTAATCTCACCCCCCCAAAGAAAAAAAATATAGTGATTTTATGCTACCTTTCACTAAGCTATTACTGTTGTGGTTTACAATATCAATCCTCTCCTTAAAGAATTATATTCTTACATTTGCAGAATGCTTCAAAACCATGCTTTCATTGTTCAGTTTTAGCTCTTTTAAGCTATGTCTTTACTATTCTTGAATTCTTAATTTTGACCCATCCTCAAAGTTCTATAAACATTGATGATTGGCATTTAGCTTTAGAAGAACAGCTTGATTTGTGTTCTTCTCTAGAATGCATGATTTTCTGTGTTTTAAAAGCTTCAATTCATGCAAAAAGCTTGGTTTGTCTTTTATATTCAAGAGTTTTGCCTGAGCATACCTAGGCATGTGTTTCACTTGTTTTTAGTGAGCCTTTTTAAAAGATTACTTTGATTTTGGTTGCCCTGGGTCTTTGTTGCTGCATGCGGGCTTTCTCTAGCTGTGGTGAGTGGGAGCTACTCTTCGCTGGGATCGCGGGCTTTTCATGCAGTGGCGTCTCCTGTTGCAGAGCACAGGCTCTAGGCATGCAGGTTGCCATAGCTGCAGCACACAGGTACAGTCGCTTCAGCTCCTGGGCTCCAGGAACATGGCCTCCGAAGTTGTGGCACATGGCCTTAGTTATTCCCCAGCACGTGACTCTTCCTGGAGCAGGGATGGAACCTGTGTCTCCTGCATTGGCAGATGAATTCTTATCCACTGGGCCACCATGAAGTCTTAGTGGATCTTTTTAAAAGCTTCAAACAAATGTTTCTTTAACTCAAAAATGTCTTCTGTCATTTCATTGTTAATTGTGTTCTTCTGGTTTCATTTTCTGCTCTGGAATTCCTATTTTGCATAATTACATCTGTTGGATTCCTTATTTCTTATCTTTTCTCTCATTATTTTCAATTATTTGTTGTTTTCCTGTGAGTCTTGAGAGAGCCCTCAAGTTTTTTTTTCTTTTTTCCAGCTTCATTAATTGATTTTTTTTTCAGTATAATTTAGGGCATTCATTCCTTCAGCAGGGGGTGAACATGGCAAAGACATTTCTAATTTTCGCTCAATCTTTCCAGGCCTCAATTATTTCCTTATTCATGATAATCAATCCTCATTTTGGAGATGAACTATCTTCTTGGGTCCTATTGCAAACAAGATTTTAAATCTTTTCAAATGTTTGCTCTTTGCTTGTGACATATTTTGGTGCAATTTAGTAGGAAAAGATAAGCAGTGACGGGAATGGGAACTGACAGGAGAAATATTCGGCAGTACTGTGTATTGTGATTCTTAGTACTGATGTATCTGTTTTAGATTCCAGGATTAATTATGGAGTGTTATCAGTTTTGGCTCTAGTTTCTAACATATCTTCATGGAGAATATGAGGCATAAAAGGAAACTTTAAGAAAATAGCAATGACAGAAGCTAAGGCAGACTCAAAGTGCTCTCATAAGGATGGGACATCCTTGCAATGCAACACCATGTAGCCATTACAATTTATTGACATGGAAAGCTGTTTGCAGTACACAGTTAGTGCTAAAAGCTAATTTTTAAAAACATATGCAGTCTGATCCTATTTTTTGTGAGAAACGTAGCATACATATTGGTCACAGTCACAGGCTGGAGAATTGTATTCTTTTTGTTCAAAATTGGGCTTCCCTGATAGCTCAATTGGTAAAGAATCCGTATGCAATACAGGAGACCCTGGTTCAGTTCCTGGTTTGGGAAGATCCCCTGGAGAAGGGATTCTTGGGCCTCCCTTGTGGCTCAACGGATAAAGAATCTGCCTGCAATGCGGGAAAACTGAGTAAAGAATCTGCTTGCAATGTGGAAGACCTGGGTTCGATCCCTGGGTTAGGAAGATCCCCTGGAGAAGGGAACAGCTACCCACTCCAGCATTCTGGCCTGGAGAATTCCATGGACTGTATAGTCCATGAGGTCTCAAAGAGTTGGACTCGACTGAGCAACTTTCACTTTCACTTTGTTCAAATCAGTTCAATTTGCTAAATCAATACAAACTTGCAGTCAGTAGAGGGCGCACACAGAGAGAGAAAGAAGTGAGGTGAAAAAGCTGATGTATGAGTAGGATGAAAGTTTTCATAACATAAAGATTATTCTGATTTTCTCTCCATTTGTTTATCAAAGAAAATTTCAAAAGGATCATAGAAGCATAATTGCAGTTGACTATCACTTATTCTGCAGAATGTTTGGTGTTAGCTAGAGAGTCAAAGCATGCACTTTCAGTGGGTAAAGGGACAGAAAATAATAGAGTGCCTATTTTGTGCCAGGCACTAACATATACATAATACACTGTAGTATGCTACATAGGACATATTTTGATATTGCATCAGACATCGTGAGCAGATTAACACAGTCTTGATGAGGTTTTGATTAAACTATAAATCTTAGAGATACTGACAAAATCTCACAGCTACAGATCACTTGATAGTTTTTAAATGCTTTCAGATTTACTATTTCTTTTCATACAACATTCTGTAGAACAGACTCTTCTTTTAAAGATGAAGGTGGGGTGGTTTTTGGAGGTGTGTCAAGATTAGAGATTCTCTCAGCAAGGTTTTTATATCTGGGTATGCTGATTTCCTCATGCTGTCTCTCAAATAATCAAGAAATCTTCAGACATAAACAACACCTTGGCCTCATGAAAGAGCCTCATGATATTAGCAATAATTAATACCAACATACATCAAAGGATTTGTGTTCTCCATTATTTTTTTTATAGGATTTGACATTATAACTCACATCTCTGACTCTTGGATTAATATAGATTTGGTGGTTTCCAAAAGCCAATGTTGTGCGAAGGCTCCCCAGTGACAACCAGAAAGAAAGAGGGGCCCTCAGCCCTACAGCTGCAAGGAACTGAATTCTGCTGACAGCCCCACGAGCTTGGAAGAGGATCCCAAGATCTAGAAAAGAATACAACCCACTGATATCCTGATGGCAGCCTTGTGAGTGCCTGAGCAGGAAACTCAGGATGGTCTACAATAAATAACCAAACTGATCACATGGACCACAGCCTTGTCTGACTCAATGAAACTATGAGCCATACCATGTAGGGCCACCCAAGACAGATGGATCATGGTGGAGAGTTCTGATAAAACGTGGAGAAGGGAATAGTAAACCACTTCATTATTCTTGCCTTGAGAACCCCATGAAAAGACAAAAAGATATGACACTGAAAGATGAACTCTCCAGGATGGTAGGTCCCCAATGTGCTACTGGAGAAGAGGGGAGAAATAGCTCCAGAAAGAATGAAGAAGCTGAGCCAAAGTGAAAACAAAACACGATTGTGGATATGACTGGTGGTAAAATAAAGTCTGATGCTATAAAGAAGAATATTGCATAGGAACCTGGAATGTTAAGTTCATGAATCAATGTAAATTGGAAGTGGTCAAACAGGAGATGGCAAGAGTGAACATTGACATTTTTGGAAACAGTGAACTAAAATGGACTGAAGTGGGTGAATTTAACTCAGATGACTGTTATATCTACTACTGTGGGCAAGAATCCCTTAGAAGAAATGGAGTAGCCCTCATAGTCTACCAAGAGTCTGAAATGTAGTGCTTGGATTCAATCTCAAAAACAACAGAATTATCTACGTTCATTTTCTGGGGAAACTATTCAATATCAGTAATAGAAGTCTATGCCCTAACCACTAATGCCAAAGAAGCTGAATTTGAATGGTTCCATGAAGACCTACAAGACCTTCTAGAACTAACACTAAAAAAAAAAAAGAAAAAGATGTCCTTTTCATCATAGGGGACTGGAAAAGTAGGAAGTCAAGAGATACCTAGAGTAACAGGCAAGTTTGGCCATGGAGGACAAAATGAAGCAGGGCAAAGGCCAACAGAGTTTTGCCAAAAGAACACACTGGTCACAGAAAAATCCCTCTTCCAAAAACAAAAGAAATGACTCTACGCATGTGCATTACCAGATCATCAATACTGAAATCAGACTAATTATATTCTTTGCAGTCAAAGATTGAGAAGCTTTATACAGACAGCTAAAACAAGACTGGGAGCTGACTGTGGCTCAGATCATGAACTCCTTATAGCAAAATTCAGACTTATACTGAGGAAAGTAGAGAAAACCACTAGACCATTCAGGTATGACCTAAATCAAATATCTTATAATTATACAGTGGAAATGACAAACAAATTGAAGGGATTAGATCTGATAGACAGAGTACCTGGATAGACAGAGTACTATGGATGGCGATTTGGGACATTGTACAAGATGCTGTGATCAAGACTATCTTGATTGTTGTCTGAGGAGGCCTTATAAATAGCTGAGAAAAGAAGAGAAGTAAAAGGCAAAGAAGAAAAAGAAAGATATATCCATCTGGATGCAGAGTTCCAAAGAATAGCAAGGTGCAATAAGAAAGCCTTCCTCAGTGATCAATGCAAAGAAATAGAGGAAACAATAGAATGGGAAAGACTAGAAATCTCTTGAGGAGAATTAGAGATACCAAGGGACATTTCATACAAAGATGAACACAATAAAGGAGAGAAATAGTATGGACCTAACAGAAGCAGAAGATATTCAGAAAGGTGGCAAGAATACATAGAAGAAATATACAAAAGAGATCTTAATGGCCCAGATAATCACGATGGTGTGATCACTCACCAAGGGCCAGATATCCTGGATTGTAAAGTCAAGTGGGCCTTAGGAAGCATCATTACGAACAAAGCTAGTGGAGGTGATTGAATTCCAGCTGAGGTATTTCAAATCCTATAAGACCATGCTCTTAGTGTGCTGCACTCAATATGCCAGCAAATTTGGAAAACTCAGCAGTGGCCACAGGACTGGAAAAGGTTAGTTTTAATTCCAAAGCCAAAGACAGACAATGCCAAAGAATGCTCAAACTACTGCACAATTGCGCTTATTTCACATGCTAGCAAGGTCATGATCAAAATTCTCCAACTAGGCTTCAACAGTACATGAACTGAGAACTTCCAGATGTGCAAGCAGGATTTAGAAAAGGCAGAGAAACCAGAGATCAAATTGCCAATATCTCCAGAATCATAGAAAAATTAAAGGAATTCCAAAAAAACACCTACTTCTGCTTCATTGACTAAGCCTTTGACTGGGTAGATCACAAAAAATTGTGGAAAATTCTTAAAGAGATGGGAATAGCAGACCATCTTACATGCCTCCCGAGAAATATGTATACAGGTCAAAAAACAACAGAACTGGACATGGAGCAACGGACTGGTTCCAAATTGGGAAAGGAGTACATCAAAGCTGTTTATTATCACCTTGCTTATTTAACTTCTATGCAGAGTACATCATGCAAAATGCCAGGCTGGATGAAGCAAAAGCTGGAATCAAGATTGCCTGGTGAAATATCAATAACCTTAGATATGCAGATGACACCAACCTTATGGCAGAAAGTGAAAAGGAAATAAAGAGCCTCTTGATGAAAGTAAAAGAGGAGAGTGAAAAAGCTGGCTTAAAACTCAGCATTCAAGAAATGAAGATCATGGCATCCAGTCCCATCATTTCATGGCAAATAGATGGGGAAACAATGGAAACAGTGACAGGCCTTTCTTTTCTTGGGCTCCAAAATCACTGCAGATGGTGACTGCAGTCATGAAATTAAGACACTTGCTCCTTGGGAAAAAGCTATGACAAACCTAGATGCCATATTAAAAGCAGAGATATTACTTTGCTGACAAAGATCAGTCTAGTCAAAGCCATGATTTTTCCAGTAGTCATGTATGGGATGAGAGAGTTGGAGCACAAAGAAAGCTGAGTGGTGTAAAACTGATGCTTTTGAATTGTGGTATTGGAGAAGACTCTTGACAGTCCCTTGGACTGCAAGGAAATCAAACCAGTCAATCTTAAAGAAACTCAGTTGTGAATATTCACTGGAAGGACTGATGCTGAAACTGAAACTCCGATACTTTGGCCACCTGACGGGAAGAACTGACTCACTGAAAAAGACTCTGATGCTGGGCAAGGTTGAAGGCAAGAGGAGAAGGTGTTGACAGAGGATGAGATGGTTGGATGGCATCAGCGACTTGATGGACATGAGTTTGAGCAAGCTCCAGGAGTTGGTATGAACCAAGAAGTCTGGCGTGCTGCAGTCCATGGGGTCACAAAGAGTAGGACACGACTGCACAACTGAACTGACCTGAGCTGATTTGGAAAGATGCACTGAAAAAAATATGAAAAATAAAAGCAGTATGGAGAGGGTATGTCCTGTTTCTTGTTTTTGCTCTAAAGTGGTCTCTCTTTTAAAAAATAATCATGATTGTGGATGGTGGTACTCTTGTTCTTTTAAGTACTTATTCAGCAAAAGAAAGCAAGCTCATAGATGCAGAGAACAGATTTGTGTTTGGATTGGGTGTCACAGGTGAATTGGAGCTTTTTTGTTCATTTTGATTTAAATAAGTCAAATTGTTCTTTGGAAAAAAAATTTATGCAAAAAAAATCATTTATGCAAAATCTGTCCCATCAGTGCTAACTCTATCCCCAGAGATGCCAGCTGAGACTCACATGGGACCTTTGTCAATGTCTGCTGTGACACAACATTTATTGCTTGCCAATTCTTGGCCCATTCCAATTCCCAACCATCATTGTTCTGAGATGATTTTCCCAGAGTGTGAGAGGGAACAGGGAGAAGCAACTCATTCAGGAGGAATCATTCCTAAGGCATCTGGATACAGATGAGATCTCCTTCTATGTGCATGTCATGCAGACTTCATTTAGATACAAAGGGATGGGACTGGGTTCCTAGTGAGAAATTTAGCCTCTTCACTTCTGCTTGGTCTGTATGGAGCTGTTCCCTGGTTACTTCCCCGGATTTGTGACTGGTTGACTGTGGAAGGGAGGGAGGAGGGAAGTCAGCTGAAGGGGCAGCAGCATCCCTTTATCAAAGGCCCTGGGAGGGGAGGGGCAAAGGGGGTCGAGCATCACAGGGGAGAGCGAGTCATTTCTCTCCACTGACTGCAAACTCCACACTCACAGTTCACAGGAATCCAGAGTCCTCTTTGCCAGAGTGGTGGATATTTTCTTCCTGATGCTCTTTGCCATCATGAAGTGAAGTGAAGTGAAAGTCGTTCAGTCATATCTGACTCTTTGGGACCCCATGGACTGTAGCCTGATAGGCTCCTCTGTCCACGGAATTCTCCAGGCAAGAATACTGGAGTGGGTAGCCATTCCCTTCTTTAGAGGATCTTCCCAACTCTGGGATAAAACTCAGGTCTCAGGCATTGCAGGCAGATTCTTTACCATCTGAGCCACCAGTGAAGCCCATCATAAGTCTGCTCATTTCGTCCTACATTATATAACTGTTCTAGGGGCCTGCACGGAGAAGGCGATGGCACCCCACTCCAGTACTCTTGCCTGGAAAATCCCATGGACGGAGGAGCCTGGTAGGCTGCAGTCCATGGGGTCTCGAACAGTCGGACACGACTGAGCGACTTCACTTTCACTTTTCACTTTCATGCATTGGAGAAGGACATGGCAACCCACTCCAGTGTTCTTGCCTGGAGAATCCCAGGGACTGAGGAGCCTGGTGGGCTGCCGTCTATGGGGTTGCACAGAGTCGGACACGACTGAAGCGAGTTAGCAGCAGCAGCAGGGGCCTGCAGAGGTGGCGTGGAGTCCACAGCTTGGGGAGGTGGGGGAAGATGAATCTGACTGGCCTAGAATCCTGCTTGGGGATGCACCAGTGAATTTTTGCTTCTGGTCACTATTTTAGGTATTGATTGAAAAACAAAACTGTAAAAAATTTCGTTTTCCTATTTTTTCCTCAGATACATTGATACAGCATTTCTCAGACCACTCTGAAAAGTGTAAGAGACACCAACTTCTTTCTTAAAGACCTAATTTAAAATGTAATTATAAAAATGAAAAATAAAACCATAAATGTGAAGAATTTTTCAGTAGAATGAGTTTGGAATAGTGTACAGGGCAGGGGGCACTATTAATTCTCAGCTTTTTCTTCAAGCTGGGTGCTCAAAAAAAGTTTGAAATCCTATACCAGTCTCTCCCTCCTCATTTTAATTTTTACTGGTCTGTAATTCCCAAGGACACATTATTCTTGATCAGCAGTGAATAACACTGGGATCTTAGGCTGCCAAGCTTCTCAATAAAGCTGTCCAGGAGGCCACTGATCAGGACTTTTCCCTCTCGTGTTCAAGTTTCCCATTCATGAGATGAGTCCACAGGCACTGCCACCTGTGGCCACCACCCCACCTGCTTGGCAGGGGCAGCAATGTCTTCGCATGCCCCACTGAGCAAGCCCGCTGTCCTCTGCCCACAGGTATGCTGCCCCCAGGACGACATGAGGCCAGGCTGCTCTGGACTGCCTCAGGGCATTTGAGGATCCCAGCACTCCATGACAAAAAAGTGGACCATGCTCTTGCTGCTCTCTGAGTCATGTGTCTGAACCTTATGCAGAAGTTCCCCTACCTAGGGCACCTCGCTCGGGAGGCTGGCTGGAGAACAAGGCAGTTACAGCCACCCTGGAGGAGAAGAGGAAGAAGAAGGTCAAAATCTATTTCCACAAGAAGCAGCAGCTCATGAGGCTATGGAAGCAGGACAAAAAGAACAGAGAAGGAAATTTACAAGTTCCCAGAGATCCTTAATACCCATGGATTCCTACTCTGAGCACTCAATAAAACAGACTGCTTATTCTTTTTTAAAAAAACAAAAACCAAAAACTGCCCATGAGCTCTTCAGATAACCTAATAGCAGGTGTGTGGCATCCCGTCCCATCACTTCATGGCAAATAGTTGGGGAAACAGTGGAAATAGTGACAGACTTTATTTTGGGGGCTCCAAAATCACTGCAGATGGTGACTGCATCAATGAAATTAAAAGATGCTTGCTCCTTGGAAGAAAAACTATGACAAACCTAGATAGCATATTAAAAAGCAGAGACATTATTTTGCCAACAAAGGTCCATCTAGTCGAAGCTATGGTTTTTCCAGTAGTGATGTATGGATGTGAGAGTTGGACTATAAAGAAAACTGAGTGCTGAAGAAGACTCTTGAGAGTCTTGCAAGGAGATCCAGTCCATCCTCAAGAAAATCAGTCCTCAATATTCATTGAAAGGACTGATGCTGAAGCTGAAGCTCCAATACTTTGGCCACTTGATGAGAAGAACTGACTCCTTGGAAAAGACCCTGATGCTGGGAAAGATTGAGGGCAGGAGAAGAAGGGGACGACAGAGGATGAGATGGTTGGATGGCATCACCGACTCAATGGACAGGAGTTTGAGCAGGCTCCAGGAGTTGGTGAAGGACAGGGAAGCCTGGCATGCTGCAGTCCATGTAGTGACAAGGAGTCAGACACAACTGAGCGACTGAACTGACTGAGATGGGGAAACAGTGACAAATTTATTTTCTTGAGCTCAAAAATCACTGCAGACAGTGACTGCAGTCACAAAATTAAAAGATGCTTACTCCTTGGAAGAAAAGCTATAACAAACCCAGACAGCATATTAAAAGGCAGAGACGTCACTTTGCAGACAAAGGTCCATATAATCAAAGCTATAGTGTTTCCTGTAGTCACTTACAGATGTAAGATTTAGGCCACAAATGAGGCTGAGGGACAAAGAATTGATGCTTTCCAATTGCCGTGCCGGAGAAGACTCTTGAGAGTCCCTTGGACTGCAAGGATAAAACCAGTCAATCCAAAAGGAAATCAACCCTGAATATTTATTGGAAGGACGGATGCAGTAGCTGAAGCTCCAATACTTTTGCCATCTGATACGAAGAGCTGTCTCATTGGAAAAAACATGACGCTGGGAAAGATTGAAGGCAGGAGGAGAAAGGGATGACAGAGGATGAGATGTTTGGATGGCATCACCGACTCAATGGACATGACTTTGATGTAACTCCAGGAGCTAGTGAAGGACAGGGAAACCAGGCATGCTTTTAGTCTATGGGGTCACAAAGAGTCTGCTTAGGGGCTGAACAATGACAACAATGGGAAAAACATCCTTTCAATTGCTCTAAACCATGTGTTACTATAAAAATACATAGACCTCACCATTTTAGAAACACCTACCACTTCTTTCAGATGAGATATCTCCAAGCCCTGTATTGAAAGGAAATTATTATTTTAAGCATAGAGAAAGAATCACGAAGTACAGAAAAAGTTGGTATATAGAGATTATCTATGATGCATTTAAAGAGGAACAGAATGATTCAGGGTGGTTTTTTGAGATAGTCAGACTGCAAAGAAAATACTCTGACGGAATCAGGCTTCCATAGTCACAAACTTCAAATGGAAGAGCTAGATTAAATGGTAACCAAGCTCTCTTATAGGGCTTCCCCGGTAGCTCAGAGGTTAAAGTGTCTGCCTGCAATGTGGGAGACCTGGGTTCGATCCCTAGGTTGGGAAGATTCCCCTGGAGAAGGAAATGGCAACCCACTCCAGTATTCTTGCCTGGAGAATCCTGGTGGACTACAGTCCACAGAGTCACAAAGAGTCGGACACGACTGAGTGACTTTACTTTCACTTTCAAGCTCTCTTGTAGCCCTAACAGTATATGCATTCAGGACTTTTTGACATGTCTGTGTAGTTTTACAATTTGTGAATGCTTTTGTAGCCTTCATGTTTGGGATGTGAAATAATTAATGGGGAAGTTCTGGCCAACTGCAGCTGGAGGGGAGTTGATGGTGGCATAAACACACACACACACACATATACACACACATATACATACACGCAAGTATCAGAGCCTACATTTCCATGCAGTAGAGGTTTTTCTCAGCTGAACTCAACATGGAAACTAATTCATTCTGTTAAAAGAAGGGAGGAAGGTATATAAACCAGCCCACCACAGTGCTGGGAGAGCACAGAGGCCACAGCGATGGAATGCCCAGGGTGTAAAAGGAAGTCATAAAGAAGGTAAGCAAAGAAAGAGAGACAGAGGGGGTGGGGGGAGACCCTTCCTGGAGATAATAAATAACTTAAGAGGCATTCCATAGGCTGTGCTAGAGGAAAAAGCCTTTACAAAGAGTGATGAGGCTCCCTTATTAATGCCACGTATTCTGTGCAGTTACAGATGTAAAACCTGGTAACTTCCTGCCACTGCCATTCAAGGCCAGGAAACAAGGGAGCCCCTGCACAGAACAGAACAGAATGGGGCTGAGGAAAGGATTTGACAGCCCCTGGAGGCCACAGAACACTGCACAGGACTAGGGCAGAGAGGGCCCCCTCAGGCCCGGCTGGGTCCTCATTAGACCCACAGGCGTATCTGGGGCAGGGAGTTGAGCCTTTAAGGTTTCCACAGTCTGTTCATTTTAACAAAGTTCCTTGCGTTTATAATGCTCCAGATTAAAGATCTCTTCCAGATATATTGGTACAGGGCACTGTACTATTTGCATAACCTGAATTTTCAATACTCCCCAAGCTTTGTGTCTGGAGAAAACATGAGAGAACACTGTCTTCCTCACATCGCCTTCAGCAGACTTCCTTCTCCACTTCACACTTTTATAGACCTGTTCTCATTCCATCCATGGGCAATGCAAAGGCACAAGGCTGAGGGTTACAGGTGAGGGAAACTGAGGCACAGGCATGCTAACTGGTTTGTCCAGAGTTGCCACATCTGAAACATAGAGCCCACCAAGACAAGCTAAAATGTAGCTCTTCTGACACCTAGTGCGTCAGTCAAGTTTTGCTAAGGAGATTTCCCTGGTGGCCCAGTGCTTAAGAACCCACCTTACAGTGCAGTGGACGCAGCTGAGATCCCTGGTTGGGGAAATAAGCTCTCACATGCTTCGGAGCAATGAGGCCTGTGAGCGGCAACCACTGAAGCCCTCACACTCCAGAGTCCACGCGCCACACCCAGAAAGTCCAAGCGCCACAAGAAAGATCCCTCATGACAAAACAGGGGTCAACAGTGAAGGCCTGACGCAGCCAAATAAATAGACTTTTTTTTTTCTTTAAGTTTTAAGGTTTAAGGTGCTAGGCATTGGCACAGGGGACACAAGGATACACTAGGCAGAACCCCTACTCTGGAACTCTCGGGATCTCAGAGGAGATAAACGAGCAGCAACTTCCCGCATGACTTGGCTCGGGCTATGACGTTTGTAAGTCTAGGGCAGTGCCCTCAACCAGGTACAGCTTTGCTCCCCACGAGACATTTGGTGGTGCCTGAAGACATTTCCAGTTCTCACAACTCGGGAGCTGCTACTGGCATCTCGTGGGTAGAGCCAAGAATGCTGCCAAGATTTGTCAATAAACAAGACAGCCCCCCACAGCAAAGAGCTATCCAGCCCCAAAGGTCCAAAGAGCCTAGGTTGAGAAACCCTAGCATAGAGCAGGATAGGGATACAGTGTAAGGAACTCAACTCTGCCTGGTCCTAAGATGCTAGAGGATTTATCAAAGAAGCAGGTGATGCTTGGAGTATCAGGACAAATGAGTAAACAGCATTCCGAGTATCCAAAAGAACCAACAGGCGAGAGGAATGTGAAATAGTCTATTGTACAGATATCTGTAATTTGATCTAAGCTGAAGGTGACTCTTCAATGAAGGGGAACCATTGATGGTATTAACCAGAGATGTGTAGGCTCATGCACTCAACAGTTTGTTATATTAGTGTTGAACAGAAGATCTCAAACTTCATTTGGGATATGAATAAAAAATACAGATTCCAGGTCTACCAACATACGCACATGTGCACAAACATCCTGATGCAGTAACACAGTAGGTCTAGGGTAGAGCCCTGAAACCAGGATTTTTTATAAGTACTCTGTGCAATTCTAATGCAGGTAATCTAACTCCTCACTAGTATACAGAATATATTTGACAGTGGTAAAATTGTAAACTCAAAGAAAATAAAAAGGCATTTCAGAAAGAAACTGAACAAGTAGTTAATTCTTTTCTCTGTTCTAATTTACAATGCGAGACTCTGAACTGGGTGCTTATATAGGAATCTACTGCTTTAGTATAAGTCACACAGCGGGAGAGCTACTCTTCCTGGATTCCTGGGATGGGAGAAGCACTGAAGAAGTGCACACTCCATGTGATACTTTCTGGATAGTCCTTGGGGATCCCAATTGCTTCTCCAACTTGAAAAATTCTGTGTCCCCAAACCTTGCAGGCACAGCAGTACTTGCTTCCTATCCCCAAAGAGACTCATTCCTGGGCTTCCCCATCAGGCATACCATGAGAGCTTGGGTAGTTTTGTTAGCTCTTTCCCTTAGTCATCTCATCTGTGTTCTCTGATAATGATATGGGAAATTATAGAAGCCCAAATGGGATTTTTTAAATAGAAAGAAAAGAATAGTAAAGAATCTACAAGACAGGACCCTGAGGTCTGACGGATGGGACTCTGAGAGGTTAGGTGTCTTGCCTAAGGCCGCAGAGAGGAAAAAAGCTTCAAACTCAGATTTCCTGACTTTCAGTTTATGGTTGCTTTCACTGTACAAGAGTGAAGAGTCAGAAATGTTAATTTTGTCGTGGAAACGATCCAAAACCTTACCCTGAAACCCTAGAAAGAAAGAACGAGTCATATCAGAACTGTAAAGAAAATTTTCCAAACTAAGTTTATCTTAGGAAATAAATAGAAATAAATCAGGGGAGAGAGGCCCCGCTGAGATCACGGAGCCCCTCAAGTTAGAAGTCATCCAGAGATGCCAATGGCAGAGTTACTAATCGGGCTCTGTGGTCCGCTGGAGTTCAAGGTGGACTTGGAGCCCTCAGTGAGAAGGAGGGAAGACAATGCGTTCTCATTCTTTGGCCACGTGCTGTCTCCGGGTCATTAGTTTTACCAAGTTTTACAATTGCTTTTACAAAGACAATAATGCTTGCTTCCTGTATAGTTTCTTTAAGTAAACAAGAAGGAGACAGAAAGGTACCTTTGTGAAACAAGACTTTAAAATTTTTATCTAAAGAAAGAAAGCGAGAGATCTGTTCTCTGCATTGTTCCGTAAGATAAGTCCGTTAAAACTAATAGTTCTAGTTTGACTTCAGTTCTGCTTGGCAAATGGCTCCCTTTCCCACCACCCACCCACGTCGAGAACATCAAAGATTTTTAAGTGAATAAAAATGTTTCCAGTTTCTTGAGCTGATCCTATTCTCATCAATGGGTCACTACAGAGGTTCTGTGGGAAGGTGATTGTATGCTTTTTCTGGCAAAACAAGCTTGTCCAAACCCAGAGTTTATTCTATTGTGACTGTAAATTCCTATGAGCAACAGAAAGAGTGCATATCATCTGAACACAGAAAGATAATGCGCAGGAATTAGGAGGTAAACTTTAAACAGGCTTTGGTTCTAGTTTCACCATTTTCCAAATGGTGACTTCCCAAAACAAGTCACTTAATCTCTTCATTTGTATATCAACACTGTCTGACACCTACCTGTTGGATTACTTATGAGTATTAAATAAAAAATAAATCTATAAAAAGTATATAGCAATATAATACAAAATAAGTGTTCAATAAATACGTGTTTCTTATTAGGTAAAGCATATTGCAGGGTCTACAGAATGCCCACCACCCAAAGAATCCTGGAAAAATGCAAATAATAAATGAATAATTATTTAGTTACAACTAAATAACTAATGTACTTAGCACTAAATATCTGGACGCTTTGAAGTAATCCATTTGAATAATATCTCATTTTTGAAGTTTATATCTGATTTCAGTGTAGAGTCATCCTTTTACTTGTTTACTTACTTGGCAGAAATTTTCCTTACTCATTCACACAATTACTGATACTAGAAACTGTATGAGGGATTTTCTAGTTAACCTGATCCTGGTAAATCCCAATGTGAAAGCTTGCTTACATTTAGCGAGGCCCAAAACAGGACATTTCTAAAGAAATCCAGAGTGGACTGGGACTGCCTTTATATTTAAGCTTTAACTCACGGGGCAACATAAAATTAGCTCTTCGCTTGTTCCTTGGAAGAAAAGCTATGACCAACCTTGACAGCATATTAAGAAGCAGAGTCATTACTTTGTCAACAAAGGTCCTTCTAGTCAAAACTATGGTTTTTCCAGTAGTCACGTATGGATGCAAATGTTGAACTATAAAGAAAGCTAAGTGCTGAAGAATTGATGCCTTTGAACTGTGGTATTGGAGAAGATTCTTGAGAGTCACTTGGACTGCAAGGAAATCAAGCAGTCACTCCTCAAGGAAATCAGTCCTGAATATTCATTGGAAGGACTGATGCTGAAGCTGAAACTCCAATATTTGGCCACCTGATGCGAAGAACTGACTCATGGGAAAAGACCCTGATGCTGGGAAAGGAGAAGGGGATGACAGAGGATGAGGTTGGATGGCAACACCAACTTGATGGACATGAGTTTGAGTAAGCTCTGGGAGTTGGTGATGGACAGGGAAGCCTGGCGTGCTGCAGTTGGACACGACTGAGTGACTGAACTGAACTGAATTTTAATAACAAAAAATAAGTGTTCAATAAATACGTGTTTCTTATTAGGTAAAGCATATTGCAGGGTCTACAGAATGCCCACCACCCAAAGAATCCTGGAAAAATGCAAATAATAAATGAATAATTATTTAGTTACAACTAAATAACTAATGTACTTAGCACTAAATATCTGGACGCTTTGAAGTAATCCATTTGAATAATATCTCATTTTTGAAGTTTATATCTGATTTCAGTGTAGAGTCATCCTTTTACTTGTTTACTTACTTGGCAGAAATTTTCCTTACTCATTCACACAATTACTGATACTAGAAACTGTATGAGGGATTTTCTAGTTAACCTGATCCTGGTAAATCCCAATGTGAAAGCTTGCTTACATTTAGCGAGGCCCAAAACAGGACATTTCTAAAGAAATCCAGAGTGGACTGGGACTGCCTTTATATTTAAGCTTTAACTCACGGGGCAACATAAAATTAGCTCTTCGCTTGTTCCTTGGAAGAAAAGCTATGACCAACCTTGACAGCATATTAAGAAGCAGAGTCATTACTTTGTCAACAAAGGTCCTTCTAGTCAAAACTATGGTTTTTCCAGTAGTCACGTATGGATGCAAATGTTGAACTATAAAGAAAGCTAAGTGCTGAAGAATTGATGCCTTTGAACTGTGGTATTGGAGAAGATTCTTGAGAGTCACTTGGACTGCAAGGAAATCAAGCAGTCACTCCTCAAGGAAATCAGTCCTGAATATTCATTGGAAGGACTGATGCTGAAGCTGAAACTCCAATATTTGGCCACCTGATGCGAAGAACTGACTCATGGGAAAAGACCCTGATGCTGGGAAAGGAGAAGGGGATGACAGAGGATGAGGTTGGATGGCAACACCAACTTGATGGACATGAGTTTGAGTAAGCTCTGGGAGTTGGTGATGGACAGGGAAGCCTGGCGTGCTGCAGTTGGACACGACTGAGTGACTGAACTGAACTGAATTTTAATAACAAAGGCTGTTTCTCTGATTTTAAAGTTTTATGAACATTCTATACTTACTCTTGTATGTGAGTAGTACTTTGGAGAGTGATCATTGGGAGAAGAAATCATTTTCATTCCCAGAAAACATCTGTGAGATGCTTTTTTCATGCTAGGCACTATACAAAGAGAACTGCACAGCTACGTTCTTGTTTTTGAGTAGTTTAAAATTGAATCAATATATTATTTGCTTATAGTCAGTACATTAAAAATCTTGAGTGAGAATTCTTAAATATTTATTTCTTGTTCCAAGCAGGAAGCTAGCAATCTCTAATCATGTATGTGTATTGCATATGTGTTTGTAGTTCTGTGTATTTTCATAAAATGAAGTGAAATACAAATTCGATTTTACTTTTAGTGGAAAACTCATCGGTGAGACTATGAAAATATATTTGGCAACTCAGACCATGTGTCACAAATCAGTAGTCAGAGAGGAAGACCACTTCCTCTGGCATTTGCCTCTCTCTTGGAGAAATAAATAGCTGTGCTAAACAAGCTAAGTGTATACCCTCCACGCCCTGCCCTGTTTCTGCCGACAATATCACCAAGCCATTAATTATGTAGACTTAAAGACCTTACCAACCCCCTCTCTTGACTGTCAAATTTTACTGATTCTACCATTGTAGTGACTCCCCTCCTGTATGAATTTCTGCATGGACAGAGGAGCCTGGTAGGCTACAGTCCATAGGGTTGCAAAGAGCTGGACATGACTGAAGCGACTTAGCACACACACACGGGCTACATTTATATATAGACTGTTCCTTCCACAGCCTATCTTCCAGGGGCTTCTCATAGCAGTTTGGTATTCCTTCTTTGGAGAAAAATTACCTGTGGCTTTCCTGTTCTGGGCTGTACAGAGACCTTGCTTTGTTTACTGGTTTCTATCTGCTCAGCTAGAACATCCAACAAGCCCCTGGCACCCAAAAGGGTTGCAGTAAATATCAGTGGATCCCAGGCAAGTACGTCACTCAGCTCGGTTTTAGTTTCCTCATCAGTAAAATAAAAATACAAGTACCTGAGACAGGGTCTGTATGTCAGTGGTGCATATTAGATGCTTGATAAGCATTACTGTGCTCTCTCCTCACCAGACTGGACATATTGTATAGGTCAATGCAGAACGAAGCAGCCTGGAGTTAGATCTGGGGACAGTGACACCCCTTGCACCCCCATTTCTTTCTCCAAAATCAAGACATAACAAAGTCTACCTGTGAAAAGAAACTCAATGCACGTTCCTCTTACTGAGGCACAGAGCTTAAAATCTACAGTTTCATTGTTTGGGAGTGGGAGCCCAAAGTGGCATGCCCATCCCTTGCCAATCACTTTAAGACCAGAGCTACACAACTGGGATCTGGAGAATCAGGTCAGAAGGCAAGTTCTGCCCTATGGATATGGAGCAAGAGAAACCAGCTGACCCTACAGAACATCACAGATGAGTAACTTTTAGAAAATTTTATATGTTGCAGGGTGGTTTCAAATCCCTGGGACCAGACTGATGTTGAAATCTAGAGATTTGGGGCTGATTAGGAGTGGATTGGGCTCACAATGCTGTGCACATCGTTTTATGGTCAAATGACATTTGTCACCCGAGGCTCGGGGCACAGTGCTTCTTTCAAAAGGCATAGAAGGGGCCTATATTATCAGGGATCAGCAAGAATGGCCAGGAGTGGAGGACATTGTGGTCCCTTCCCTTTCCTTCCCTGGAGAAGGCAAAACTGGTGGGCTACACTAGCCCCTGATTATATGACCCATAGCCCAATAAGGGAGACTGACCCAAGGGTTGAGCACTTCTCTTGGGAAAGCATCAGCCCAATTTGCTATGGCTCTTTACCTTTGAGCTTCCTCATCGTAAGCTTCTGAAGAAATGGTATACAAACATAGAGGACTGTGCAAGATACCTGGGAACATGTCAGGATCATAGCTGTTTCAGTATATATTCAAATTTGAAACAAGAAAATCGGTTCTTCTCCTTTGAGACCAGAAAGCTGATGAATTCTTGTTACAGTGAGACAGAATTTGTCCATCCCTCCTTCAGTTCCCAAAGTGTTACTTGATTTCAGCCACTCTGGATTTTTATGTTTATATAATCGAACAAAGCTAGTGGAGGTGATGAAATTCCAGTTGAGCTATTTCAAATCCTGAAAGATGATGCTGTGAAAGTGCTGACTAAATATGCCAGCAAATTTGGAAAATTCAGAAGTGGCCACTGGAAAAGGTCAGTTTTCATTCCAATCCCAAAGAAAGGCAATGCCAAAGAATGTTCAAACTATCGCACAATTGCACTCATACAAAGAGTCAGACATGACTGAGCAACTGAACTGAACTGAACTGAATCTTTCACAACTCAGAACAAAATGGGTAAGAGAATGGTGACCACGGTGTGCATCTAAAACATGTGTATTCCTTTCTGTATCTGGGTGGATTTTCTAAATTTTGGGTACCTTACAATTGATCAGCCAATTAAAATATATACTTATTTCTAAGGAGATCCAACCAGTTCATCCTAAAGGAGGTCAGTCCTGGGTGTTCATTGGAAGGACTAATGTTGAAGCTTAAACTCCAATGCTTTGGCCATCTGATGTGAAGAGTTGACTCATTGGAAAAGACCCTGATGCTGGAAAAGATTGAGGGCGGAGGAGAAGGGGACGACAGAGGATGAGATGGCTGGATGGCATCACCGACTCAATGGACATAGGTTTGGGTGGACTCTGGGAGTTGGTGATGGACAGGGAGGCCTGGTGTGCTGTGGTTCATGGGGTCACAAAGAGTCAGACACGACTGAGGGACTGAACTGAACCGAACTGAACTGAAGGCATACCCATCATTTCACTTGTTACTGTCAGATCTCTCTATTTGATTGTCTAGTCCTCAAATCGGAGAAGGCAATGGCACCCCACTCCAGTACTCTTGCCTGGAAAATCCCAAGGACGGAGGAGCCTGGTGGGCTGCAGTCCATGGGGTCGCTGAGTCAGACACGACTGAGTGACTTCACTTTCACTTTTCACTTTCACGCATTGGAGAAGGAAATGGCAACCCACTCCACTGTTCTTGCCTGGAGAATCCCAGGGATGGCGGAGCCCAATGGGCTGCCGTCTGTGGGGTCACAGAGAGTCGGACACAACTGAAGTGACTTAGCAGCAGCAGCAGCAGCAGTCCTCAAATAGAAGTACCTTAGGGAGGGGGTGGGGTAGCAATAATAATATGACCTGTTATCCAAAATGAACACACAAGCACAGATCACTTTCNACAGAGAGTCGGACACAACTGAAGTGACTTAGCAGCAGCAGCAGCAGCAGTCCTCAAATAGAAGTACCTTAGGGAGGGGGTGGGGTAGCAATAATAATATGACCTGTTATCCAAAATGAACACACAAGCACAGATCACTTTCCAAAACGTCTATGATTTCAGAGCATAAATGCAGACACACCCTTAAAAGAAGCATTGGAAAGGAGAAACTCTGGCCAGCTTCCCGAACCTCACTGGATCCAATTGGACTGGGGGATGACAGAAATCAAAGGTGTGGTGATTGGACAGAGGGCCAGAAAGAACTGGCATCTTCAGGGCTGCTGAAAAAAAGCCAACTCAACCCCACCAAGCAAAGCAAACTGAAAGTAAGTATGAGTGAGCAATCGAATGCACATGGGGATGAGCCTCACAAAATGAAGTCTGTGCTTTCCCGAAGGAGGAATTTCCAGGTCTTCAACAGCATCTACTCAATGGCAAAATCAACACATTACCCTCTCCAATCGAGAAACTGAACCTTTGGCTTCTACTA
The DNA here is from genome assembly GCA_006410635.1 of Cephalophus harveyi. NCBI lineage: Eukaryota > Metazoa > Chordata > Mammalia > Artiodactyla > Bovidae > Cephalophus > Cephalophus harveyi. Next base: position 128,300 of record SJYT01081864.1, read on the forward strand.
AAGGTAAACAAGCAAAATCTCCTCTTGGTCATGGTACGCTCCATCTTCCTCTTCCACTTCTATATCCCCCTTATCTAAATAACTTTGTTTCTGGCTTGTTTCTAAGAACAATGAGATTTTTGCCCCTAATTTGGGGAAAATTTCTCCAAAATAGCAGTGTTCCTTAATTCTGCCTTTTAGGAAGTCTTTGGTAGAATGTTGGCTCAGTTGCTTAGAGATGTGATTTTCCTGTGCACCTCCATTTCCGCAGTGCCTTCCCACCCTCTCATGAACAGCATGACAAGACCTCTCCTCTGGCTTTAGGGATAGAGTCCACACAAGGCACCAAAGACCATTTCACCATCAGCTGATCTCTTCTTCCTTTACTTCCCTTATCACTTGCTTGTCATGGTGAGAAAAAAAAATTAGTTTACCTTCCCACTGCCCACCTTACATACTTCCCCAACCCCAGACCCTTCCAGAGGGGTAGGACAAGAATTGCAAAATTATTTTCTTTAGGTTCATAGTCCTACAGAAGAATAGTCTCAGAATAGGGGCTTTGGATAAGGAAAATCTTGAAAACGAAAGCCTGAATGAGGACACAAAGGAAGAAAAACAAAGGAGGACATCCTGTCCAAACTTGTATCCCTTTTTTAAAAAAAATTATATGGATTCCATTTTCGTAGAGGGAAACAGAGAAGAAAATACAGCAGCTCTTAAGGAATTTCCTCTCATCAGTTTTTCTCCGGTCCCTTGATTGTGTTTAAGCCTCGCTGAGTACTTTGCCTACGGTCCCTGGTGTAGTGATTTGCATCCCCGTCTCTGGGTGGCTGTAGGCCAGAGCTGGCAGCTGTCTCAGTCCAATTCTGGCTAGGAAAGGTAAGGATCTCTGGTTTTTGAAAGATCTGGAAGAGAAATGTGGAAGTCTTTGGAGGGGTGAGGTGGGATAGGAGGATGTAGATTTAATTCATGAATTGGAAGCTTTCTGAAACGCTCTCAAAGCTTAAAGGAATCTCCTGGGGCCGGGCCGTGTGTTTAAAAGAACCAGAAAGATTTCCTCTCCCTTCTGAGGAAAGGCTTGCAGAAAAAAAGGCTAGTTGCTTTATAGATGAGATTTTGCATCGGGGGCAGGTGTTTCTTAAGGCACTCTCAGGAGGGTTTAATTTCTAATAGGCACAGAGAGAAGGGAGAAAAAGTCATTCAAAGACTTTTGATCACTAGTAATTCTCTTTGAATTTTTATTTGAAGACTTAAAAGTCATTTAAAACTGCAGGTGTACGTGGGTGTAATGATAGGTACCTATTCTTCATTTTTTTTAAAGTCATTTCATCTTTTTTTCTAGATTGTTTTTGATATGGGTCATTTTAAAGTCTTTATTGAATTTCTTAAAATATTGCTTTTATTTCATGTGTTTTTTTTGTGTTTTTGGCCTCCAGGCACGTAGGATCTTGGCTCCCCAACCAGGGATCGAACCTCTACCCACTGCATTGGAAGGGGAAGTCTTGACCACTGGACATCCAGGGAAGCCCCAGGTATCTATTCTTGAAATACAATTTCTGCTTTATCCCAAAGCTTTCTTCTTCTCTGTATCATTCAGTGCAAGTCATCGGCTGTTAGAATCTGAAGATGTGCATCTGTGTGTGCAGGCAGATGCAGCTCTGTGAATAAGAATTAGAATTCTGAAGCCTGAAAATGCTGAGGAGGGCTTGGGTGTTAGGAGCAACACAGACAGACCGACCCTGCTCCCAGCTCACAGACACACTCTCTGCCTCTCATTATAAATTCAGCCAAGAGCTTACCAGTTGCCTCTGGCTTCTTTCTGGGAGAAATTCAAATCATGTACCTCTGACTTTGACAATGGGGAAGCATGGTCTTCAACAGGATAGGGTGATATTCAGAGCTTCAGTGGGGTCATTGGATTATGCTGTGGGGAGGGGGAAGAGGCCCCTGCTAGAAAGTAAAGAGGAATTGCCCCCAAAGGTCACAGTTTGCAGTGGAAACATAGCCGCTCTCACACAGAGCTCCTCAAGAATCTCCAGTATCCCCATCCTCCCAGGGCATTGCTGGCCAGTGCTTGAATGCCCTGGTTCTAAGTACCCCTTATCTCGAACACCAAGCAACAGCACTCCTCCTGGAGGATGGCTGTATCCCTTTACAACCACATCTTTAAAGTCTGAAGATAGTGGTAGCCGAGCCCCTCCAGCCCAGCTCAACAGGCTGGGCTCCCTGACTCAGCAAAGCCTCTGGAGCTTTTCAGCTTTATTTCTTTTCAGTGAAGAAACACTTCTCACCCCTTTATGACAAAATCACCAGGGCCTTATTTCTAGACTAGCCTGGAAAGAGTGAGCTCTGGTAGAACAGAGGTGAGGTGCCTGAGAACATCCATGCCCTCCACCAGCAATTAGAGAAATTTAATTCAAGGGAAAGAAGGAAAACAAATCTCCTTCAAGATTTAACATACATTTTAGTGTTACTTGTATCAGCTGAAAGTAAGTTATTAAAACTTGTACAGACTAAATATGGAAGATGGATAACTTTTTTTAATATAAATGTATTTATTTTAATTGGAGGCTAATCACTTTACAATATTGTAGTGGTTTATGCCATACATTGACATGAATCCACCATGGGCACAGAAGTATAGGATGAGCTTAAAAGAGTCACCAGTATGATCTCATTTTTCACTCCAAAAGACACACGATCTCATCTTTTGCTCCAAAAAAATCTCATTTTTCGCTCCAAAAGACAATCTGTGGCTTTCAAATTTTGAATAGCTCATGTGTCGCTTAAAGCCCATTTGGCAACAGGGGTTGGGAAATAGACCTTTACCTTTATTGTTTGAGAGTATGATATATCCGGTCATATGTATTTGAATATTGAAAATATCTTCTTCCTTAAAGTGGGTCAAGGAGCAGCAGATTAGCATCAGCCAGGATCAAGCTACAGTCCTACTGAATCAGAATCTGCCTTTAACAAGCCCCTTGCATGATTAATGTGCCCATTAAAGACTAGAGTTAAACCAAGAGTTTCTCTCCTGTATGACATTTGTCAGATTGCTTAACATTGCTGAGCCTCAGTGTAAACTGCTTATAAACTCCTTTGTAAAGTTGTGAGCATTAGTGTTAATGCATGCACCTTGCATGTGCTATGCCCATGGGAGGTGCTCTGTAAATGAGAGACGGTAATGATGACAATTTCAGTATTGCCAAGGCCACTCACTTCCTAGCACTCACTTCCTAGTAATCATGTTTAAATCAGAATGACTGGTTTTCACCCTTAACCACAAACATTTGTATCTTCCACCCTCATTCCTAAATGAATTACCATCCAATGAGGCGAGCGGGGGAGGGAGGTATTAAGCTTCAGATGGCCAGCACACACATACATGAAGAAAGAATACTCGGGAAACCTAGGAACATAGATTTTTGTTGGCTTAGAGGCTGGATTCAGCTGCCCGATGACTTCACAGCTGTTCCCGCAGCCCTAAAAGTGTCTGTCCCTTCAGCCTCGTCCCCTCAGCTGGGTCTGCAACGCTGACTCGGGGATTTTCTTGTGAAAATGCCTGCTGGGCGGGGGAAGATTTGGAGTCTGGCTGGGGAAAAAATGAGTAATGCAAAGCAGTGCACTCAGTAAAGGCTGCAAGAGAAATAAAAGTAAAAGCTGCCTCCTGTCTCTGAGGACTCTAAAATGATTCTGACTTATCATGTCACTGAGCAGAGGTGGGGGAAGCCAAAACTCAGAATCTGCTAGCAAGGAAAAGAAAGAAGAAGAAAAAAAAAAAGGCAGGGAGGAGCAAACCGGCGGGGGAGGAAATAAAAAGAGAGAGGGAAAGACAAGCGTCATTTAGGAAGGGGTAGAGTGAAAGAAAGAGCTCAGGATCTAAAACCCACAGCATTTTATATCGTTTCTCTCCCCAGAGATCCCTGTCCCGTCACTTTACTGACAGAGGTGCTGTGACAGGCTGCCTTCTCAGAAGTCCAAGAAGAAGCTCAGACTGCTGTTCCTTCCCTCTCAAGTCCAGGGGTCTCCCTGGTAATGGACTGCTTCTCTCTGAGGTACATGTAAGTATAAGCCTTTGGGGAACACAGCCTCATTTTTAAGTTAGCTGAAGTTTCATCTTTGGGTTGAAGTGTTTTTTTTTTTTTTTTTTCCTTTCAGACAGAATCTCAAATATCCTTTTATTGATCTAGCCAGTCATTAAGGTATCTTGAACAGCAGTGATTAATTTTGGTGACTGAAAGTCTCATGCAAATAGACAGCTCTAACTTTTAGTTCATTGGACAAGGAGTGATATTTTGACCTCCCAGGGCAAGGAAGAACCTGTGAGGTCTGACTTTGGGGTTGAATTAGTTTTCAGTGAGTATTTAATGTGATCAAAGGTGTCATCTCACTGAAATCATCTCCACTATCTTCCTTTAAAAGTTTTCATTTAAAGCATAACTGTAACTATTCAACCATTTAGCTACTAGATCACTTCTCAAGGGGGAAAGAGAATGACGTGCCATGCCTGAACAAGACAGGAGCGTCCACTGTTTTCTCAGAGATGGCATTTCAACCAGAGACTTTTGATGGAGAGTTTCAGATTTCCTTCTGAAATGTTCAGGTTCAAAATATTTACAAAGATGAATCGCATGACGTTTTTGTACACTAGAGCATGGGGTAAAACAAGTGGTACATGTAATGTCAAAATTCCTCGTTGAATTTAATGGAAAATTTGTAAATCTAACTGCTAATTACTCTAATAGTTGACCTCTTCTTTAACATAAAAAAGCACAAAATTATTTCCAACAAAATTGTTGAATTTTCTTATTTTTCCCTTTTCAAATGCATCAAAGGATATTGCCACATTTTAGATCACAAATCCTAGTCTTATTATTACTGAATTTTTGCCAAACTGCACTCCCACCATGGACCCAGGATGCCTGCTTCATTGCATTTAATAGTTACAACAATGAAGACTTGTTGACCGTCAGTTGATGTAGAAAAATATCACTTAAATGCTGGCTGCTGGTCTTGACATTGCTTTGGTGCACAGTGAATGGGCGATAGTTAGGAAAGAATGCATGTTATGCCCGGAAATACTGGCAGCGTCTAAGTTGCTGTGAGTGTGGAACGGACTGTGCGAAATGTTGTTTATAACACGATAACCTCTTGAATGAGGTTGTTTGGGGATTAAGATTAAGGATTCTCTGTGTTTAGAGGAAAGAAAGCAATAGACAAAGCAGAAAAGCTTGTAAAACATTTGTAGACTGCCAGAGAGTATTAAGCACTGTAAAGTGCTTCCTGCTTATATACCTTCCCTTTCTTTATGGTTCTTTGCTTTATCTTGCTTTCTGCCCAATGCAAAGAGAATGCAAAAGCTGGGGAAAAAATATATTAAAGCTGATTTTCACAGGCATCCACGTCTCCTAGAAAAGAAAAGAACATAGTGGCGTTTCCCCAGTCTTTACTACTCCTTGTGGGGCTCACTCTAAAGCATTCAGCTGACATCTCCTGTCTTCATACAGTTTTTGTCCTGAGGAGACCACCCAGATCTAGTCTGTGAACTCAGCTAGGAGACGCCGCTGTAACAATGACAGACGAGCCCATAAAGGAGATCCTGGGAAGCCCAAAGTCTCCCAAGCCGGTGGCAATGGAAAAGAACGCCAATGGCGAAGTGGTGGTTACCATGGTGCCCCTGGTCAGTGAGATTCAGCTGGCGGCCGCCACCGGGGGCGCTGAGCTCTCCTGCTACCGCTGCGTCATCCCCTTCGCCGTGGTGGTCCTCATCACCGGGACCGTGGTCACTGCCGTGGCGTACAGCTTCAACTCTCACGGCTCCATCATCTCCATCTTGGGCCTGGTCCTTCTGTCCCTGGGACTTTTTCTGTTAGCGTCCAGCGTTCTGTGCTGGAAAGTGAGGCAGAGGAGCAAGAAAGCCAAGAGGCGGGAGAGCCAGACAACTCTGGTGGCGAATCAGAGAGGCTGGTTTGTTTAGGACCGAATGAGACCAGCTGGGATGCGTGACCTGAAGGACTGCTCTCACTTCATCAGCCAGGGCGCCCAGGACCGCTTGCGGGGAGCATGCACTTGGCACGGACCAGAGGCACGGGTTGGCCGGACGGCGGAAGGGGCGCAGGGCTCTCGTCTGTGAGCAATGACTTCTTCCTTCTTCTACGACAAACTTAACTCCAAGGGCTATTCTAAGACTGAAAATCAGCATTTCCTCTGTATTAAATATTTTAGGAGTCATGGGAGGTTCGTGGCATTAGACATTTTGTTGGAAAGTAGGCCAGAAAAGATGAGTTCTGGCACACCAGTGACCTGCCTCCAAAGCAGATAACCCACACTCTTAGGATGTTATATCCCAAGAATGTTCTGCTGGGAGTCTGATCTGCTTTGGACTTTGCATTCACCCATGAAATTCTGTGATATTTCTTTTTCCCGAAAAGTTGATTCTCTGGCATCTGTTTATTTTTCATGTTCAGTAAAGCATCACTGGTGGTACTTTTCTTAAGGAATAAACTAATTTTTTTTTTTTATGTTTTAACATTAGACAGTTCTTACATGATTGTAATGATGTGTCAGATCATTAAAAAAAGGTAAAATGTGTAGCTACTAGATCACATGGGGGGATAAATTAATTAAAATAATCCTATACAGCACTTTTGATGATTTTTATATTTCATGTAAAAAATTAAGTTTCATGTACAATTCATTCAAAATAATAAATACTCATTGCTGCTGAAACTTCTTACTTCTTTGACTGTACCAGGTCCCAGCTGCAGCATGTGGGGATCTTTGACTTTCATTGCCACATACGGGTTCTTTTTAGTTGCAGCAATCAGGGTCTAGTTCCCTGACCAGGGACTGAACCCAGGCCCCCTGCACTGGGATCTTGGAGTCCTAGCCACAGGACCACCAAAGAAGTCCCTGCTAAAACTTCTCAAATGCTTACTTCTGTTGCAGTTATGTTACTGCGGTTACAAACTGCCCTTCTTCCTTTGCCTCGGCAGCATCTCAATTGTATTCCTCTCAAATGTTGCTTCTTCCTAATTTAACTCAAAGATTTCTATTTTTGTCAACCCTGCACTGGGATCTTGGAGTCCTAGCCACAGGACCACCAAAGAAGTCCCTGCTAAAACTTCTCAAATGCTTACTTCTGTTGCAGTTATGTTACTGCGGTTACAAATTGCCCTTCTTCCTTTGCCTCAGCAACATCTCAATTGTATTCCTCTGAAATGTTGCTTCTTCCTAATTTAACTCAAAGATTTCTATTTTTGTCACACCATTTTTTATAACTTTTGAAAAATAATAAGAATTATGTCATTTAAAAATTTTTCTATGTCATTACAATTAGGAAATCAAAGCCTGGGGTCAAAAGTTTTATAATATGTTGTTAAATATGTATTACGTATGTATTAGTTGCTCAGTTGTGTTTGATTCTTTGCAACCCCATGGACTGTAGCGCACCAGGCTTCTCTGTCCATGAAATTCTCCAGACAAGAACACGAGTGGGTAACCATTCCCTTCTCTAGGCGATCTTGACCCAGGGATCAAATCCAGGTCTCCTGCCCTGTATACAGTTTCTTTACCATCTGAGTCACCAGGGAAGTCCTACATTCATTGCCGCATACGGGTTCTTTTTAGTTGCAGCAATCAGGGTCTAGTTCCCTGACCAGGGACTGAACCCAGGCCCCCTGCACTGGGATCTTGGAGTCCTAGCCACAGGACCACCAAAGAAGTCCCTGCTAAAACTTCTCAAATGCTTACTTCTATTGTAGTTATGTTACTGCGGTTACAAACTGCCCTTCTTCCTTTGCCTCGGCAGCATCTCAATTGTATTCCTCTCAAATGTTGCTTCTTCCTAATTTAACTCAAAGATTTCTATTTTTGTCATGCCATTTTTTATAACTTTTGAAAAATAATAAGAATTATGTCATTTAAAAAATTTTCTATGTCATTACAATTAGGAAATCAAAGCCTGGGGTCTAAAATTTTATAATATGTTGTTAAATATGTATTACATATGTATTAGTTGCTCAGTTGTGTTTGATTCTTTGCAACCCCATGGACTGTAGCTCACCAGGCTCCTCTGTCCATTAATTCTCCAGACAAGAACACTGGAGTTGGTAGCCATTCCCTTCTCCAGGGGATCTTCTTGACCCAGGGATCAAATCCAGGTCTCCTGCCCTGTATACAGTTTCTTTACCATCTGAGTCACCAGGGAAGTCCTACATATTTATTGAATCTGTGGTTAAGTATTTGTGTACCATATTTTTGAGCACCAGCTATATGCCAGGCATATAGCTTCTCAGACTGCTTAGCTGAGTTAGTTATAATGCAACACAAATAAGGTTACTGTTTGAATTCTGTGGATAATGAACAGCTGGGACTCTACACCATAACTCTAGCCAGAAATATCCCTGGTTCATGTCATTTAAACTACGTTAAACTAGAGTGGAAAGATAGACACAAAGCCTTTCCTCAACCTTGGAAAAACAAAGGAAGCCTAGCATAGCACTTTTGATGGAAAGTGTTCTATCAAGGACTTTAATTAAATATTTGAGACCTCTGGCACTAAGTGGGCCCTAGAGCTCAGATGGTTTTTTTAAGGGAAGACAACTGGATGTCCTCGTTTCTCCTGGCTTTGAAGGTCAGGTGGCAGAAGTTTGGAGTTCAGTACAGTGGAGTACACTACAATTATCTTAAACACAGGCAGGTCCACCCTCCTCTGGACCAAATGAAAGTATATGGCATTGTGTTTATGATAGTGCAAGGAATATTGTGTTTTGATGTGCTTCTTTTTTTTTTTTTTTTGGCCCAAAGATATCCAAAAAATCCCCTCTGCTTGATGAAGAAATTTCTCAGGCTAGTGTTCAAGGTTCTGCTGTGTCTGATCCAAACAGATGTATCCAGCTTTCACTCTCAACCTGAAAACTCATATGAGGTAGCCAGACCACCCGACTCCCTATCCTTGGATCAGACTTCAAGTTTCCTGCCTCCATGTACGTTCAAACTTCTGTTTTCCCTCCTGCATAATGCCATCCTTTCCCTCTCTAACTCAAACATACCCAAACCCTGATTCTCACTAGAGCCCCAACTTAAGTGCAGCCTCTTCCTAGAGGTTCCCATTTATCTGAAAGGAATTGCTTCTTCAACTCTACCTATACAGTCTCTGATGACAACTTTCATTCTCTGCCACAATAATTACATAAATGTAGGGTCCTCTTCCAAAGCTTCTTAGAAGTACGTAATGTGTCATATATATTTAAACCCCCTGTGTGATGCCTAATAAAATGTCCTTCCCAGATTAGGTACTCAACAGCAAGTGTTTGCTAAATGAACTAAAGAATAAAAATCAGAGTGCGTTGAGTGGTTTATCCAGAATTAGAGTTCATTTGTTTTAATCTCTTAAAAGAAAATTCTTTAGTTCTCGCCTCTCCCAGAATAAGTCCTCCTCCTTACCCTGCCCTACTGGATCTGCCCGGTCCAGGTGAGTATTTGCTGCTGCTGCTGCTGCTAAGTCGCTTCAGTCGTGTCCGACTCTGTGCGACCCCATAGACAGGAGCCCAACAGGCTCCCCCGTCCCTGGGATTCTCCAGGCAAGAACACTGGAGTGGGTTGCCATTTCCTTCTCCATTGTGTGAAAGCGAAAAGTGTAAGTGAAGTCGCTCAGTCGCATCCGACTTCTAGCGACCCCATGGACTGCAGCCTACCAGGCTCCTCCATCCATGGGATTTTCTACCTTTGTGCTTCTCCAGCTACACCTGCCCTTCCAAATGCTTAAAAAGTAAGCTTGTGAATTATTTCAGGCCACCAGGGGGCCTCATGCTGCTACCCGAGAGTCCCCAAAGAAACCCCATGGAATGACTGAAATTGTAAAGACTAAAATAGGATCATACTGAAAATAGTGATATCTCTCCTAGGTGTGAGACGTTGGAGAAGATTCTCCCCTGAACCCACCCCTGCCTTCCTCCCCAAGTCACTTTGCAATGGGTAATTCTGGGTTCTTCTAGTAAGTACAGGAAGATCTTGCCCTGTTGAGGGAGGCTCCAGTCACATTAAAAAGGTCTACACACTTGCAAGACTGTAAGGCACAGCCAAGTCCTTACTGTGGCTCCCAACTCCCGTGAGGAGGATAAACCCAGACTTGAATCATGGTATCACAAGTATCTCATAACGTATGTCTGTAATGGCGAAGGTTTGCCTTTACAAATGGTTTGATTATCTAGTGATAAGCACATGTTAAATGCATGCATAAGCATGATGCAGGCATATATGCATTACAGAGATAACCTGGCCCCACCCTGGAGCATCAGAAACCAACTCTATCACCTAGCAGAACATTTCCTAGACCTCTCACATACCAGAATGCACAGGAACAACTTTTAACCCCATTGTGGGCAGCAAGTCTCTGCCCAGATGAGAACCACAGCCAACAGAGAAACTCTGCTTGCCCCACCTCACTATCTTAACTGATCTAGGGAATCTCGCCTAAAGATGGCAAGGTCAGGAGGGTTATACAGGTGACTAAGGCCACATAAACCCAGGAGAGCCAGATCACACATTCCCAGACCTACCTCTCTCTTCTACCACCGCCCTAAGAGACAGATAGACACACAGTCAGAGATAGAGACCAGGATTTGCACCGTATTACGGTTCTGAACTTGGAAGTTCTGGTTATGAATCCCAGCTCTCCTGTAAAACTAGTTTGATCTTGAGAGGTTAAGCCTCATCTTTAAAATAAGGTTAATTTTAAAGAAATGATTTAAGTTTTGTCAACTATAAGGTACTATCCTGTTGAAATAAATTGTTGTTTATCTCTCTAATGTTAACCTCAGCTTCTTTCTCTATTTATTGTCTCAACATGCTATCAAGAATCAAGAAAACCCCTGTTTTGGTTAAATGACTTTAATGAGTCACTTTGTTTAACCTTGACATTATCCACAAAAGCTTTCAGAACCAAAATAATCTGGGGAAAACCCCTGTTCCAAAGGGAAAACCCCTTTCCAGCACAGAAATCTAAAGAAAAGGAAAAAAAGTAAATTCCTTGTTCCTGATCTTTGGGCCTCAAGGGCATTAAAGTGACTTAAGGCTCATCTAAGGAATTTTCAAAGGTACTTTGTTTGCGCTTGACTTTCACATTACTCTTTGACCCGGTATGTGATGGGCCTCAACTGTACCTGACATTACTCAGTATTCTCTGCCACACTTTGACGCTAGAAGTGCACGTCCACCCTGCTCTCAGATAAGCACACTACAGTTCCCAGAGGGTAAGTAGCTTATTCAAGTTTTCATGGCTGGTGGGCTGACCAGAAATTATAGTTACCCCAAGTTTATGCCTAGCTGTGGCTGATATCATTTCCAGAATGATAGGAAAAGGAGACCAAAAAGGAGTTCTAACACCTATTTTCAGAAAACTTTAAAGAATAATAGGCATGGAGAAAAGTAGGAATTTCACACACACCGACACACACACGTACAGAACCTATAGAATCAGATGAATATACTGAATACTACAGGTCTATCAAAACTCCCCTTGAGTCCATCCGGTCATTATCTCTCCAAGAGGAACCATCATCATCGCCTCTGACACACGAGTAGCTCTGCCTAATCTTTAACATTACATAAATGGAAACAAAGGATGTATTCCTCAGTGAAATATTATGTTTGTGAAGTACATCCATACTGCTGAACACAAAGAGCTGAACACAACCTATCCTTTATTTAATTCAGGGATCCCACTGCTTGGTATGTCTCACCCTAGGAGTTGTGTTCATCACAAAGAGCTCGGTCTCATCGCTATGTAGTATTCATTGTATGAATACACCATCTTTTATCCTGTTTACTGTGAAAGGCATTCAGATAGTTTCTAGTTTCATACACATTACCACATGAGAAATAGATAGCCCGTGTATCGATGTATGATGCTCAAAGGGGAGCACAAAGCCAGCGCTCTGTGATGACCTAGAGGGGCAGGGTGCGCGGGAAGTGGAAGGGGAACTCAAGAGGGAGGGGGCCTGTGTATGCCTGACGCTGCTTCTTGCTGCTGTATGGCAAAAGCCATCACAGCATTGTGAAATAGTTATCCCCTCATTTAAAAAAATAATAAAATAGATAGTACCTGTGATAGCCAGGCTCCTGAGTGGCCTGCCTCCTGTATTCACACATCTCCTGCATTATCTCAGGATCTGTGTAACCAACAGAACGTGGCAGAAGTGATGGAGTGTCACGTCCAAGATAACCATCTTGGAAGATGCTGAGGCTTCACCTTGGTGCTTCTCTTTCCCTCCTTTCTTTGGGAAAAGCCATCTGCCACGTTGGGAGGGCACTCAGGTCACCGTGGAGAGGCTGCGTGGGGAGACACTGAAGCCTCTGGCCAGCAGCTGGACAGGAGCTCTGAGACCTGCCAGCCACTACTTGAGTCACCGTGGAGGTGGATCTGTGGTCCCAGCTGACAGTTTGACCAAAACCTCCTGAGAGACCCTCAGCCAGGGTTGCCTTATGTGATTATATGACTTGATTGGTCCTCAGCACTCTTGTCTCCTAAGTCTTTTCCTCCACCAGAAAACAAAACAAATAGAACATGAATTTCACTTATTGCAAGAGGGAAATTGTACTGACAAACACCCTGGACCCCAGGCACTGCACATACTGTGCCTAATGGGTGAATTGGCCCTTCATCCAGCTAAGACATTCGCAGATTTCTGAGCCCCAGAAACTGTAAGGTAATAAATGTTTGTTGTTACAAGTTGCTAAGTTTTAGAGTAACTTGTTATTCAAGAAGAGATAACTAACATTGTGCTATTGTGAAATTTCTTCTACATGATTTTTTGCTTACATACATACACAATTCTTAGGGTGAGAAATACCAAGCAGTGGGATCCCTGAATTAAATAAAGGATAGGTTGTGTTCAGCTCTAACTGCCAGTTTTCTAAAATGTCTGAATCAATTTATCCTCCTACCAGCACTATAAGAGAGTTTTGGAAGCTTTACACCTCCATCAGTATTTTTACACTTGTGTCTTTTCCATTTTAGTCATTCCAACGGGTATAACATTTGCTTTTAAGTATATGTTTTAGAAAGGGAATGCTCCACAGAACTTGGGGCTGTGATAAGGCAGAGCAGGTTAGAAATGGGAGCAGAAATTAGAGTGTAAATATAAAATTTAGATCTGGGCTTTGAAAAAGCAAAGCAGCAAGAGACAAATTCTCAGGGAAGTGCTCTGAGACCAGGAAAGCAAACTGGAGACTGGAGTTTAACTCACAGTGTGAACAACAGTATTTACTGGGCACTCAGTATACTCCAAGCATTACTCTCTGAGCTTTGTTTGAATGTAGGCTCTCACTTGATTTTCACGACAACCCAATGAAGTAGGTACTATTATTACCTGTATTTTATGCAGATGTGGAAACTGGGGCACAAATTAAGCCAAGTACTTGAGATCATTCAGTAGTAGAGTAGGATCCACTGCTTAACTGCAGTCCCCAGACACCCAGGTACACAGTAAATTTTCAATACCTGATTCTTGAATAAAGTCCCAGTAGAAGCTGAGCCACAGAGAATCAAGAGTCCAAGCTAATGCTGAGGACCAGCTCAATAGTTTGGACAAGCCAGGACTGAAAATGCAGATGACCTCTGAACCATCTGCCACCAGAACTTGGGGCTGTATGCCACATCTTCCGCCATCAAAGCTGGTACTCTGATCCCTGGCCTCCTTGAGTTTCCTACATAGAAAACTCAAAACTCTGAAAATCAGCCCGCCTCTGCCTGAAACTGGGGGGCAGGGTATGACAGAGTTCATAGCCGGGAAAGATAACACACTGTAGGGGAAAATGAAGATGAAGGTGATGACTTGATGCGATCGAGAGTGGAAGAACAGTTATCCAGGTGTGGGGAGTAAGAGGGGGAACCAGGGTACTTCCAGAGGGAACCTTGGAATTGCAAGGTGGATTCTTCACCACTAGACCACCAGGGAAGACCCCTGCTTTTACCTATCTTAAAATTAATTTTAAAACATGGCTGATGTATGATTAAGTGAGTTTTTAAGACACTGAAAATTACAGAAACTATGAGAAAGTCAGTTTAAATGGGATGTTGGTAGAAAAAACAGCAGTTTATCTTAGAAGTGAAATTGCAAACACTAAGAGAAAATGAGTTGACACAAGAATTTGTATTAGGCCCTATCTGACAGGAATCCACACCCTCCAAATCCATATACATATTAATGTTTTGCTCTTTCAGTCAGAGATTCCTTATGTTCAGTATGGTGGTGGTGGTGGTTTAGTCACTAAGTCATGATAACTCTTGGGACACCATGGACTTTAATCTGCCAGGCTCCACTGTCCATGGGATTTCCTAGGCAAGAATACTGGAGTGGCTTGCATTTCCCTCTCTAAGGGATCTTCCCAGCCCAGGGATCAAACCTATGTCTCCTTCATTGCAGGTGATCTCCTGCATTGCAGGCAGATTCTTTACTGCTGAGCCACCAGGGAAGCCTCTATGTTCTGTATATCCTTATCCAAATGTATATATCTCAGAAAAATCTGAACACTATCATGCTGTCTGATTAGCGGTCCAGTTAGCATTTACATGGCACTTGGAAGTAGACTTAGCATTTTCACCTGCATTGCCTTTCTAACTCCTATCCATAGGTTCAGTGAAGTATTATCCTCATTTTCAGAGGGCAAAATGGGGGCTTGGAGAGGTTAAATGGTTTGCTTGCGATCCAACAGCTTAGAAATAAGACTCACACCCAGATGCAGGTCTTTGCCTTTCCATTCCATTTTGCCCCCGGGCTTTGGAGGCTCCTATAGGATGCCCACCCTTGGTTGGAGGTCTGTGTCACTTGGTTGTGCTGTTAAGGATGTTTCTAAAAAGTCTTACTTTAAAAAATTAATTTTTATTGGAGTATAGTTCTTTACAATGTTGTGTTAGTTTTTACTGCACAGCAAAATGAATCAACTATAGAAAAAAAAGTGTTAGTCACTCAGTCATAGTCGACTCTTTGCGACTCCCTGGAATGTAGCCTACCAGGCTCCTCTGTCCATGGAATTCTCCAGGCAAGAATACTGGAGTGGACTGTGTCACTTGGTTGTGCTGTTAAGGATGTTTCTAAAAAGTCTTACTTTAAAAAATTAATTTTTATTGGAGTATAGTTGCTTTACAATGTTGTGTTAGTTTTTACTGCACAGCAAAATGAATCAACTATAGGAAAAAAAGTGTTAGTCACTCAGTCATAGCCGACTCTTTGCGACTCCCTGGAATGTAGCCTACCAGGCTCCTCTGTCCATGGAATTCTCCAGGCAAGAATACTGGAGTGGGTAGCTGTTCCTTTCTTCAGGAGATTTTTTTGACCCAGGGATGGAACCTGGATCTCTTACATTGCAGGCAGATTTATTGAGTCACCAGGAAAGCCCCACTTATACATATATCCCCTTTCTTAGGAATTCCATCCCACTGAGGTTTTTCCAGTAGTCATGTATGAATGTGAGAGTTGGACTGTGAAGAAGGCTGAGCGCCGAAGAATTGATGCTTTTGAAGTGTGGTGTTGGAGAAGACTCTTGAGAGTCCCTTGGACTGCAAGGAGATCCAACCAGTCCATTCTGAAGGAGATCAGCCCTGGGATTTCTTTGGAAGGAATGATGCTAAAGCTGAAACTCCAGTACTTTGGCCACCTCATGCGAAGAGTTAACTCGTTGGAAAAGACTCTGATGCTGGGAGGGATGGGGGCAGGAGGGATTGGGACGACAGAGGATGAGATGGCTGGATGGCATCACGGACTCGATGGATGTGAGTCTGTGTGAACTCTGAGAAATGGTGATGGGCAGGGAGGCCTGGCGTGCTGCGATTTATGGGGTCGCAAAGAATCAGACACGACTGAGCGACTGAACTGAACTGAACTGAACTGAGGTCACCACAGATCACTGAGTGGGGTCTCATTAGTTATCTGTCTTATATAGAGTATCGGTAGTGTATATATTGTATATGTCAGTCCCAGCCTTCCAGTTCATCCCACACCTCCTTCTCCTCTTAGTGTCCATGCATTTGCTCTCTCTGTCTGTGTCTCTATTACTGTTTTGCAAATAAGATCATCTATACCCGCTATGCTTTATTGTCTTTTCTTACTGGACACAAACATTTTTAAAAAGATGGTGAATTGAGATTTGCATCAACATCTAAAATAAGTATACCTTAAAGTCATATTAAAATAACATTATTACACACACACAGATTTTACTAATCAGATCTTATTGCTGTTGAGGATTTTGTTTTGTTTTTAAATAATGGAAGCTTATGTCTCAACCAGGAGATCATTTTGATCAGTGCTTCCTAAATGCCTCTCCAAACACTGACTGCTTCAGACCCACCTGACAGCTCTACAGAGACCAGGATTCACAAGTGCTGACTCCAGTAGATTCAAAGTGGGCCCCAGAATCGGTACTTAAAAACAAACTGTTCCCAGGGAATGTAAATTAACAACCACAATATGCCATTTTATTTTTCAATAGATTTATAATGAAGTAGAAGATTTATAAATACAAGTTTGGTAAGGGTTAAGAATCAAGTAATACAGCCATATTTTATTAAAACTTAAATGCATATGCTCTGTATCCTACTTCTGGAAATGCATGATAGTTAGAGATATAATAGAACTACATGAGCATTTATTTCTGTCTTGCCAGAATGTATACACACATACACCAAAACAACTTTAAATGAAATGTGGTATGTTTCTATTATATATAAAAGTGAAAGTGTTAGTTGCTCAGTCACGTCCAACTCTTTGTGACTCCATGGACTGTAGCCCACCAGGCTCCTCTGTCCATGGGATTCTCCAGGCAAGAATACTGGAGTGACTAAACCATTCCCTTCTTCGGGGGATCTTCCTGACCCAGGGATTAAACTCTGTAGCTAATAATATGAATAAGGCAGATTGCTAGATACACATATTAATTTAGAAGGATCTGTACAATATATTATGTGAAAAAAGCTTTCAGCTAATATTTATCATCCAATACCATTCTTATGGGCTTCCCTGATGGCTCAGACAGTAACGAATCTGCTTGCAAAGCAGGAGACCCAGGTTCAATCCCTGGGTCAGGAAGATCCCCTGGAGAAGGGAATGGCTACCCACTCCAGTATTTCTGCCTGGAGAATTCCATGGACAGAGGAAAGTGGTGGGCTACAGTCAATGGGGTTGCAACGGGTCAGACACGACTGAGTGACTAACACTTTCACTTTTCACTATTCTTATAAAATAAACTGTAAGTATAAATGAGTTCATTTAAGCAAAGAAAAATTATAGAAGAACACACAGTGTGTCATTAAGTGCATGTATACCACTGGGGAATTATTTTAAAGAAAAGTTTTTCTTTAGATTCCTCTATGTTGTTTGACTTATTATAATGAGCAATCATTAGAAGAATAAAGAATGAGGAGGGAGATAAAGTTTTACTTGGAGAAATACAACAAATATTTTACAAATAAAGCACATATAAATGAGTCTGGTATGTGACAATGCCAGGGAATTACTGAGTCATGCCAGCATGCCAGCTCCCTTCTAGGATGAAGTTCCTCTCTGTTTATTCATTCACTCATTTGCCCAGTATTTAAGAAAATACAGATGATTTTCCATTTCAAGTTCAAA
This sequence comes from Cephalophus harveyi, assembly GCA_006410635.1. NCBI lineage: Eukaryota > Metazoa > Chordata > Mammalia > Artiodactyla > Bovidae > Cephalophus > Cephalophus harveyi. The sequence goes on from SJYT01081864.1 coordinate 145,912, forward strand.
TACAGAATGGACGATATTTTGTCTTGCTTGACTGGGCTAGTTAATGAGAGTTCAGTATTGGATGATATTGAGGTATTGAAAATTTAAGCCATGAAAAGAAATGTTTTGTGATTCAATTAAGTCTGGTTCAGATATTCAGGCATAATTCTACAAAAACAGTAAAAGCATATAGGGTCAACTTCCCAGTCTGTGTATTAATCCCATATATTTGGATTCCAGTACCAAAGGAAATGATACCAGTACCAGTAGAAATGGAACGCAATGTCTAAAGTAATTTGGAAAGCATACCTATAAGAATCTTGAGTGTAAAATTAATGGGAGTTCAAGATGAGGTGAGGTGAAGTCGCTCAGTCGTGTCCGACTCTTTGCGACCCCATGGACTGTAACCTACTAGGCTTCTCTGTCCATGGGATTCTCCAGGCAAGAATACTGGAGTGGATTGCCATTTCCTTCTCCAGGGGATCTTCCCGACCCAGGGATCGAACCCAGGTCTCCCGCATTGGAGGCAGACGCTTTAACCTCTGAGCCACCAGGGAAGTCGAGTTCAAGATAGTCTATTGATTTCCTCTTCCTTTTTAAGTTAATAGCATGTTTATCGGCCATAGCCTTATTTGTGTTTTGGTCTCAATGCATTCCTTGTGGTGCAATGTTGATAAATTAAGGAATCTTTAATGATTCAGAATATTCACTCAGGAGGCGACCATACCTAAAAATACTCGTTACCTAGGAACCCTGAATAGTAGTAGAGAGAAACTAGGCAGGGACGTTGAGAAAGTCCTTTGTGCTATTTTAACAAGGACCATCCAGCCTTGAGTCACAGTGGTCTGACACTCAGAGCTCTCGAATTCTCAAGCATTTTCACTGGGAACTTTAGGACACGTCCAAAAAAAATAGAATTACGCTTTTGCTCCATCTCAGCCTCCTATTGAGAAAAGAAAATACAGATGATTTTCCATTTCAAGTTCAAATACAGAATGGACGATATTTTGTCTTGCTTGACTGGGCTAGTTAATGAGAGTTCAGAGACTGGCAGCCTGCCAGACATAAATCAGTCATGATCCCATTGTCGTATGAACCAGAAAAAGAAATAGAAAAAAAGGAAGGGATAGAGCCAGAAAAGTTGTAGGTTTGGGGAAAGTGTGACTGCGACACTTGTATTTTGAGTGTCCAGCACACGTTGCTTTCCTATAGAGAGTGGCTAGTCCCGAGCGAAAAGGGATATTTGGAGGCAAGATTTGTGTTGCTTCACTCCTCTGCAACTAGACTCTATAATAAAAGTGCTTGCATCAGAGCACATTTTAGCACTCTCACAGTTCTAACTTAATCATGGCAGGAAGCTTTCCTGCTACTGGGAGAACAAGTTGCGTCACTAGGAACATCTGACTCCAGGATCCAGTGTCAATCATTTTGCCTAAGGTCATTAAAAATTACTAGGGTATCGCCTTACAACATAAAGACTTTGCCCGAATGACAATTAAGGGGAAACACATAGCATGATAAATAATTGAACAGGTGGATTAAAGAAAATGTCTTTCCTGTGCAAAATGAGATGGGTGATTGACAGTCGTAAATCCAGCCTCTGGCCACGTTCCTACACAGCCCAGGGTTTCTAACCAGTCAGACTGCTCTAGTTTTTCAGCTTGCCTTTCTTGGTGGTTCAAGGAGTCTCTGGCTTCATGGAATCAGACAAGCTGTAAAGAAAGGCAGCACCTCAGGAGAAGTTCCTGAGAGCAGCTTTCAAAGGACACCCGCCAGTGAGGGGTCGCAGGGCTTGCCCACTGGGTGGGATAACATTTTGGATATGGTTTATGCAGAATGAGGTCTGCTGTGGATCCAATGGCAAGTCTGACTGCTGGGTGTGACTTCAGAGATGCCATTTGACTCGCTGGTGTAAAGTACAATCTGAACGTCACCTTTCATATAGGGTCTCATATTTGAGCTTTAAGCATGTTTTCCTCCCAGACCAACAATAATTCCCCCAAAAGGGTACTCAGGCTGCTGATTTACCAAGTCATTCACAGCAGGGCAAACAGCTTTGCTATAGGGACATCCTGGAAATATTCAACACCAGAAGTTCCTGTATCCTCTACTTGGTAACCGCCCATCAGTAGATGCTTTTCCAATAGCAGGGAAAGAAGAGAGAGAGAGAGAGAAAGAATGAGGAAAGGAAAAAAGAACACAGTGACTTTTACAAAAGAGCCACCATCCTAGTTTCTATTTGCAGCCCGGTGGCAGAATATGAAGTTCCCAGTAAAAATGCAACACTCGGACTGCTACCATGACATATTTTTAAATGGTTATGAAAGGAGTCTGGGAATTCAGACTGGCAAAGGCCAAGGTTCCCAGGCCACTTGGTGGATAGTATTTGAGATTCGCCAAGCAGAAAGACCCCTGTTTCCCCAGCTGTGTCAGGTAAAGAAGATGAGACAAGTTGGGACAATGAGAAAGGCAGAGGTGCCAGATCTCCCACCTCCTAAAACAGAAAGGCTAGCCATGCTAGAATTGTGCAGAGCAGAATGTGAAAACAAAAGAGATTTTTTTTTTTAAGAAAAAAAATTGAGGGAAATTTCAAACATATACTAAAATGAGAGAGAATGGTATGATGAACCCCTAAGTCCCCATCAGCCAACTTCAATAACTGCCAGCTCATGGCCATTTTGGTTCCTTTGTACCCTTCCCCCAACACCCATTAAACACCAGATTATTTTGGAGTAAATCCCAGACAATATGCAATAGATGCTTTAGAAGGTAAACTCTTATACGGTTTATGACTTGATTAGTTAGTGCAGTTAAATGCTGTATAAGGCCAATTAGGATAATTCATTTGGGATAGATATTCTAAGAAAAGTTCCCCTGAACTTTCATACTAGCTAAAGTATATGTTAGTGGTGCTATCTGAAGGCAGGTAAACAGCAGAGCTGTTAGGAGGTGGAGGTTAGAAGAAATAAAGGTGGAGTGTAACTGAGAAGGGTGCTGACCCCAGAAAAGGGTGCAAAATGCAGCTTGAGATCACACGGGGCATGGAAGAACACACAGAGATCAGAGAGTCTGCCGGTTACTACACGGTCTGCCGCCAAAGCTGTTCTTTGATCTTCATCCTTCAGACCTTATCATTAATCTCCCCAGAGGGCTGCCCTTTCCCTCCTCACATACTCAATCCAATCCGGAATCACAAAAGGGCAAGGAAGGTTGAGGCTGAGCATCTGATCATGTCAACCCTCCTCTGCTGGTCTGTATCTCCGCCTTTTAGCTCTTGCTACCTCATCTATATAAAGCAAAGAAGTGGAAGCAAGACATTCAAGACTCAGCGGAAGTCCACGTGCAGTGTGTGTATATGCAAATACAGATTTGGCAAAGGCATACATTACAGATGCTACTTAAGAAGGTTTTATAGTAATAAGATATAGATTAATCACCCGGTTAATCTTTTGCAGCATCTCACCTCTCCTTGCATTTAATTATATCTTGATAAATGAAAAGGGCTTCCCCAGTGATTCAGTCAGTAAAGAATCTCTCTGCAATGCAGGAGACCTGGGTTTGATCCCTGGGTGGGGAAGACTCCCTGGAGAAGGAAATGGCAACCCATGCCAGTATTCTTGCCTGGGAAATCCCATGGACAGAGGATACTGGCAGGCTACAGTCCAATGAGTCACAAGAGTCAGATACAACTTAGCAACTAAACCACCACCACTTGATAAGTGAAAACTATATCTATATATATGCATATATTTCTAAGTTATAGATATATAACTCAGTTATATATATATATATATGTATATTCACAGTTATATATATTCAATTCAATGGATTTTTAGGCTCCTACTATAAAACAAACACTGTTGTAAATGCTGGGGGAAATAAAAAGTTGAATAATAAAAGATTATTAGGCTCAAGGAGGTTGCATGTAACAGGATTCTTAAGGTAAGTATCCATGTGGCCATAATGCCACGTAAGAAAAATACAAGAAAAGGAAACAAGTGTGAGTGACAAAAAATGTTATCAGCAGAAGATTATGAAGGTGCAAAAGAAGAAACTGTCACTTGTGGATGGGAGTGGGGAGAGGAATCGTAAAAGGCACCTTGGAAGAAGTGCCATTGACATGGACCTTGAAGCTGGGGCAGGCACAGTTAGTGACATTGGAGTTGAGGAGAAGAAAGCATTTCAGGAGGAAAGGAAGGCGAAAGGAAAGGGAAATATATGAATATAAGTGGGACGTGTTCAGGAGACACGCCACATTGGCAGGAGGAGAGCAGGATATAAAAGGCAGGTTGATTGCATCAAGGGAAGCAGCCGAGAACTTCAGAGGGAGTTAGTGCACAGAACCTGAAGCAAGATTACCTGATCCTAGCTCTGACCCCGAGTGATCGTGGATAAATCACTGAGATCTTGAAGTTCAACATCTTTGTCTGCATAATCAGAGTATGAACAGTGCCCATCTCTGGCGATTGTTGTTTCGTTACCCTGTCCATGGGGCACAAAGAGGTTTCCTGGCTAATGTGGGAGGGGCAAGGCCACTGAATGCACGGTTGTGCTGGGGAAGGGAGCAGGGTGTGGACGGCAGCCATAATCTTCCACCCCTGACATGAGCTCATCCAGACAGGTCTGAAGCCTGGAACTACTCAAGAGGAGGAGATTCTTCTGGAAGCTTGCTTTTCCGTTGCTGGCAGGACAGAGGAGCTTTGCCTGAGTGGAAAGCACGTTCACAATCCAGGGAGTCTGAGCCAGCAGGAGGTTCAGCCTGCAGGTTCCAGGCTGGAGAGGGACCCACGTTCTGAAAGCTATGTCGGGGCCTTCCGCTTTTCAGATTAGTTGCCTTATGACACAAGCGGCTCTGTCTTTAAGACCTGGAGTGTCTTTAGCTCTGCCCAGGACCTGGAGTGTTTTCCAGTTGAAAAAGTCTCACATGTGGAAAGAAACAGGGGGTGTGGGGAGTGTGTGGGGATTGATGGGAGCCGACAGCACTGGGATGGATGGGTCAGCTCTCTGCTCCATCCCCTTTCCAGGGTTATAAGAGCCTTTCCTCCTGGAAGGGGTGGAGTGGGAGCCGATGCCAACTGAGTGGTCACAACTGGGTGTCTCTCCCTTCCTGGAAGGCCTGGCGACATCTCTCCTACCATTGTGATTAGGAAGAAAGCATTCAAAAGGATGATTATCTAATCAGGGAATTAGCCTTAGTTCATGAGGAAAGCATGAGGAGATTCTTAAAAAATCGAATAGAAAAAAAAAAAAAAAAAAAGGAAAAGGCCTGTATCAGGAAACAGCGCCAGTAATCATACCCTGATTATTACACACAAACACTATTAAGATTTGGGGCAATTATTTGCAAACAATGATCCAATATAATTGGCAGATATTTATCTTGAGCACCTACCCCACTGTACTTTAAGCTGCCTGTTTGATTTCTCCCCTTCATGTCACTGTACTGATTTCTCTGTTATGATTTAGGGGCCATCTGATTCCAAATTCCCTGTGGTGCTTGTTAAAAGTTTAGACTTCTGAGTACCACCGTAAATCTATGGCATCAGAATCTACAGGGGATGAAACCAAGGAATCTGAATGTAAAATATTTTTATTAGGAAACTTTCAAGCATATTCAAAAGAAAAGAGAAAAATATAATGAAACACTGACCATGGATTTAGCACCAGCTTTAATTATTATCAACTCATGGCCAATGCTATTTGATTAATATCCTCTCACCAAATTATTTTGAGTATTACAAAGTAAGTTTCAGATAGCACATCATTTCATCTGAAAATATTTGTGTGTATCTCTAAATAATCAAGACTTTTAAAGACTAATTTACAATTATTACAATTATTATTAATGTACAATTATTATTTCTTTAAAAACTAAGAATATTTTCTTTGTATCAAGCATCTAGTCAATATTCATATTTCTCATGTTACCTCACAATTTTTTGAATCAAAACCTGAGTAACTTTCCTACATTTCAGTTGGCTGATACATCACCTAGCTCTTTTTTTCTTCCTCTATCACCCGTTTCTCTCTTTGCTTCTTATTTTTTGAAGAAATTGGGTTATTCCTCCTATAAAGTTTGCCAGAGTCTGTATTTTGTTAGTTATATTATTGTGGTATAACTTAACATGTCCTTTTACCCCTATATTTTCTTTAATTTCTATAATAATGTTCTATAATAATTAAATTTACAATTTGTTATATACTTATATGACAATTAATAATAATTTCCTAACTATTATGGAAATGTAAAGCCTTGATAAAATTCAAATGTGTTGCTTTTGTCTAGAATACTTCCTTGGTGGTGTGAGGTATCGAATCCTTTCATACATGTCTGACTGTGTTTTCATAATATTCATAGCTATTGATAAACAGTGTTTAGTTCCATTAACTCACTGAGTACTCTGATTCTTTATTTCTAAAGCAATCCAAGTACATTTTACACACCTTAGAACTCAAGGATTTTGCTTTAGTCCTTTTCCCATTCTGTTTGTACAATTATCTAACAGAAAAGCAAATATACATTTACCCCCAAACAACTTTTCTAATAACAGATTGAGGCCAGCAAGACAACCTTTGGCATGTGGGAAGACCGCATTAGTATTGTATTTATCATAACTTTTTAAAATTAATTATGAAATTTATATAATTAGCACTTCATACATGAATCCATCAAAATACTAGACAAGATTATAATTCAGTTCAGTTCAGTTCAGTCGTGTCTAACTCTTTGAGACCCCATGAATTGCAGCATGCCATTAAGCTGAACATATATTTGGGGAGAAGCTCAAACAAATGTGATGGAATGCATGATCAAGAAGGTTAGGACACTGTCGCCTGGAGGGTGGAGCCCACATGACTGAACTCACCAGACAGGCTCCATTCCTCCAGCTTTATTTCCCACCACTGTCCCTCCCTCACATGCTATGTCTTATAGACACATTGGACTGCAGCCATTGTTCAATATTCCATATTCTTTCTCACTCCATTGCCACTGTACATGCTGGCTCTGTGCCTGTACTGCCTTTCCTCCAGTTCACTTCCTGACAAGTCCCTCTGCACTGAAGCTTAGCGCAAGTAAGAACATTCACTTCATGCCCCAGTGAACATACTACGTATCTTCATTCTGGCTTTCATCTTTGGGAAATGTAATTGTTCTTTATATGTTTGCCTTTTACTAAGCATGGCATCAGCATGAGCAGAGGGCCTGTGACTCTGGGCTCTGTATATTTTATCTCTGTGTATTCCTCTCTGCATTCCTAGCTCAGGATCTAGCTCATAGGGTATAGATGACCAAGAAAACAGCAGGGGAAAGAGTGGGTGGGATGAATTGAGAGAGAGTGCTGACTTCTATGCACTAAATAGATAGCGGGCGGGAAGTTGCTGTACAACAGGGAGCTCTGTGATGACCTGGAGAGGGGGGATGCGGTGGGGGTGGGGAGGAGGTTCAGGAGGGGTAGACTGTGTATGCCATTTATTACTGATTCATGACATTGTACAGCAGAGATTAACGCAACGTGGTAAAGTAATTATCTGCCAATTAAAATTCAATTTAAAATAAAGAAAAGTAAGATTTGAGCTTGATATGGAAAAAACAGACTGAAGTGAGAAAGGCATTCTAAACACAGATTTAGCATAGCAAAGAGACAATGGTGAAAACAGCAAGGTACTTTGGGGGATAGATCAGTTAGGATTCTTAAGATTGAAAACAGAAGAAATTGCCCATCTGTAAGAACGATGATGGAAATGTATTGGAAAAACATCAGTAGCATACAGAATCGTCAACAAGTTGGAGGACTAGGCTTAGAAAAAGGTAGGAATCAAACATACTCCCAAAAGCCTAGAAGCAAGCAGCATAATAGTATTTTAGCAAAAATAATCTAGTCAGGATGCTACAACAACTGCCAGAGGGCTCAGCCAGTGCCACTACCACCAGTATAAGTGAATTGCAACTGCTTCTCTGTCTCTGTTTGCTTTGTAGTCATCATCCTGCGTGGGAGCATCTGATTGGCTAAGCCGAAGTTGATGCCCATGTCATAGAAGCAAAGAGAAAAGCTGCTGCTGCTGCTGCTGCTAAGTCGCTTCATTCGTGTCCGACTCTGTGCAACATCATAGACGGCAGCCCACCAGGCTCCGCCATCCCTGGGATTCTCCAGGTAAGAACACTGGAGTGGGTTGCCATTTCCTTTTCCAATGCATGAAAATGAAAAGTGAAAGTGAAGTCACTCAGTCATGTCCAACTCTTAGCGACCCCATGGACTGCAGCCTACCAGGCTCCTCCGTCTATGGGATTTTCCAGGCAAGAATACTGGAGTGGGTCGCCAGTGCCTTCTCCAAAGAGGGAAGAAATGGTGCATTTGACCCTTATTATCCCCCAAATAAGAAGGCAGTGTGGCTGAATTTTGGGGCAGCCAAAAATAAAAGTACACTTTACTTAAAAAGTAAGTAAATTAGATTGACCTTAAAGCAAAGAATTCATCTATAGGAATGGTGAGGATAAATCTTGAGAAATAGGTAGGAATCAATTAGTATAGTTTCTCACTAAATTTCCAGGCAAAATAATTTAGTATTTATGCTGTAGACAATGGAAGAACTCCTGAGGTTTACCTATAGAGTAATAATAAATTAGAGGAATTACTTGGATGATTAAAGTGATCTCTTTTGGAATGCTGAAGTAGACAGGAAGACACTGAAAGAAGGGAGATCAGTTAATGAGTATTTGCAATACTTGAGGTTCCAGAGATTAGCCTTTAATCCACAGTCTAGAAAAGTTGAATTGGAGCCTCAAATATCAAAGATAAAAGCAGATGCTAAGTCTGGATCAGGAGACAAGCATTGCGGATCAGAAAAACAGTAAGGGAGAGACTGGGGACCAGGCTTAGGGAGTCTCCAAGGAATTTTGTTAAGTGGATTCATGCTCTCTGCACCTGTTTTTTCTTATTTAGACACAAGTGCTTCTACTCCTATCTGGGGATACCTTGAGGGTATCTTATGGCCTCTGCCAGGTATCAGTGGAGTTTGGGATAAGGGCTAGGTAAGAAAATGTGATGAATGATAGACTGTTGGTTTTACTAAAAAGAAAATGGAGGAAAATGAGGACAGAGTTGATAGAAAATGGTACCTTTCATTAGTCTAGGTACATAGAGTTTGAGATACTAAAAAGGCTTGCATTTGGAGACATCTGCAGGAAATTGGAAATGGAAGTTCACATCTCAAGAAGTGGCTTGGGGTGGAAGATCGATGGCCCTTCAGATTCATTCCTTTGTTCTGATATTACAACACTGGCAAGATATACTTACTGCTTAAGCATGGAGGCAACATTAGAAGTCAGTCATTTAGATACTGGGTCGTATCATGGAATATATACATCTGTCCCCAAAAAATGTCCCTCCTGACCTGTAGGACATCTTTCAAAGTCTGAAGCTAGCTCCCCCAGCATCCCTGCTAATTTGAGGGGAACTTTCTAAGGACTTCTGCAAATGGTTCATTTACAGAATGCTGCGTGAGCCATATCAGGATAAGATGGTGATTATTTGTATCCAAGAAGATGCCTACAGATTGTTCCTCTATCCAAAGTCATCTTTCCCAGCTACCAGCTCCATTTGCAGATTTTTGGCCTTAAAATCTGGCAATCCAGGCCCATCGCATTCTGACTCAGTTTACCTACCATCATTAAAAAGTACAACTCTCCCTCTCCCAACATTGTTATATTTTCCAGTGTTTCCTTCCTGTGTGTTGCCATGGCATTTGCACACACCTCCACCTCATTGCTGCTGCTGCTGCTGCTAAGTCGCTTCAGTCGTGTCCGACTCTGTGCGACCCCACAGATGGCAGCCCACTGAGCTCCCCCATCCCTGGGATTCTCCAGGCAAGAACACTGGAGTGGGTTGCCATTTCCTTCTCCAATGCATGAAAGTGAAAAGTGAAAGTGAAGTCGCTCAGTCGTGTCTGACTCAGTGACCCCATTGACTGCAGCCCACCAGGCTCCTCCATCCATGGGAGTTTCCAGGCAAGAGTACTGGAGTGGGATGCCATTGCCTTCTCCGACACCTCATTGCTAGTAACACCATAATACAATTTGCCCACCTGTGTGTCTGTCCTTCTTGCTTGTCTAGGGGTGCCAGGAAGGCAGGAACTTGCTTATACGTACTGTCTTTCCCTTCTCTTTTCTCTCTCTGTATAGTGGGAGGCAGGGTTTCCCAGGTGATGCTAGTGGTAAAGAACCCGCCTGCCAATGCAGGAGACATAGAGACATGGGTTGGATCCCTGGGTCAGGAAGATCCTCTGGAGGAGGCCACGGCAACCCACTCCAGTACTCTTGCCTGGAGAATCCCATGGACAGAGGGTCACATAGAGTCAGGACACGACTGAAGTGACTTAGCAGCAGCAGCATAGCTGGGGGCAGGACTGGGGGCAGAAATTAGCTGCTCAATGAATTCTCAGTTGTGTGTGTGCGCAGTTGTGTCTGACTCTTTGCGACCCCATGGATGGTAGCCTGCCACGCTCCTCTGTCCATGGAATTTCCAGGCAAGAATACTGGAGCGTGTTGCCATTTCCTTCTCCAGGGGACCTCCTGACTCAACATCAAACCCGTGTCTCTTGTGTCTCCTGCATTGGCAGGCGGGTTCTTTATCACTGAGGCCCCTGGGAAGACCATACAACAGCCTCAGGGTTGCTAAAGCAACTGCTCAGCCTGAGGCAACAGACAAAAAACATTTGCGTCATTATTTGCTCTATTAGCTCAGTGTTACTGGGGGAAAAAAGTCATTAGCGCATTGAAAGATCAGACACTCATACAATCGCAAGCCCTGTTTGAAAAGAATAATTTCTCTAATTTTAATCTGGCTCTCTACATCCTCATGGATGGAATATTAAAAGCAGTGCCCTGTTTCTGCTTTTCCCAACTCCTGCTTCCACAGTCAGATTGCTAATCTCCCTGAGACCTTTCTTGCTGGAGCACTCTGAGGTCCTGACAATGCTCCCTGACCTCACAGTCCCAGGGACATGTCCTTCCTTCCATTTCCCAACCTCAGAGTTTCAGCTGGGAGTGGAGGCTTGAATTAAGCACCTTTGAGAAGCACTTCAAACCCTGGAGCCTGAGCAGGGAGTTGCTTATACCAGCTGAAACAATCACAGGATCCAGACTGGAGACAGAGAAAAAAAAAAAAAAAACAAGGAAAAAAAAAAAAAAAAACCCTGTGCCCCATTCATCTGGCTCTCCATTCAGCCTGGGGTGGTGCAGGGCGGCTTGATTTGTGAATCTAGTTAGCAGCAGCATTCCTGGAAAACTGGCCCATTGCTGAGCTTTCTCGTGAACTTCATCCACCTGTCATGCTGGGCCTTGGAGGGGAGCCAGGACAGGCAGGAAATAATAGGCTGCAGGATACTGGTGTGTGTCAGTGGCCCCAACCCTCCCATTCCTGAACACAGATGAGCTAGAAGCCTGGGAGTTTTCGCCGCAGTGAGGATGGGTTCGGGAGGCCACAGAGAGACTGATGGGGGCGGTGGGGGCGGGCCCAGAAGGGATGACAGAGCTTTCAACTCACAGTGGCCCCTCTTTGGGACTGCAGAATCATCTCTGCAGGGAAGTGGCTCTGGCTGTTGCTCAAACACATCCTTTGTTCTCACTGACCTCATCCTGCACACATCAGGCCCAAAGGAGAACGTCTGGGTCCTTCCCACCTCCACACCCCCCCCTCCCTTGGCCTCTTTAGTCGGTCAGAGAATGAGCTACAATGACATCAACTGGCTAGAATTACATAAAACTTCCCTTTTCAACTCCCAGACTCCTGGATTCATACTTTATTTTGTTTTTAATTTCCAAATGATTTCCCTTTGTCCAGATGGGTTTCCCCCCTTCCCACCCCTATCTCCGTCAGTTTTAATTTCCTATTTTCCATTAGCAGGTTTCAGGCAATGAGGTGGAAGAAACACGGATTTTCAAGGAACTCTAACTCGTGAAGACAGCCGACACTGGGCAAGTTGGAAATATTTACTCTAGAAGCAAAGAACTCTTGGGTGTCTGGTGGGGTGGTATTAACACAGCATTGAGTCTGTTGTTCTGAAAAGAGAGGGGTTGCAGACCATCGTTCTCATGAGCCTTCTTATAGCCAATCCCACTGAGGATGATGAAGGTGGAGAAAATAGTCATTTACTTATGTATCTGGATTCTGGAGACAGACTACCTCCAGCTGTCATTCACAGATTTGAAATTATCAAGATCTCAGGCCAGAGTGTGTCAGATTCTAGTGTGTCTATGAATCACCAAGGAATCTTGTTGTGGGTTAGTGTAGGGGCTGAGAGTTTGCATTTCTAATTGGCTCCCAGACTATATAGATGTAGGCCTTCCCTGATGGCTCAGTTGGGAAAAAAAATCTGCCTGCAATGCAGGAGACCTGGGTTTGACCACTGGGTCAAGAAGATCCCCTGGAGAAAGGAATGGCAACCCACTCCAGTATTCTTACCTGGGAAATCCCATGGACAGAGGATTCTGGTGGGCTACAGTCCAGGGGATCACAAAGAGTTGGACACTACTGAGTGACTAACTCTTTATCTATATAGATGCAGCTAGTTCTCAGGCCACAGTTTGAGTAACAAGGCTACGTTTATCTTGATACTCAAACTGGCATTTCGCTTACCTGATAATTTGCTTTTGGGAGATTTATCCCAAAGGAACACGGATAATAAAACTATATTGAGGCAGGAAGTTTTCATCTAAGAAGGAAGATTGTGTAATGGAAAGAGCACTAATTGGGAGCAAAGAAACCAGGGCTGTGTTCCAAGTTATGCAACAAGCTAACTGCATGCATTTGGATAAGCTATAATCTCTCTGCGCTCCAAGGAAGAGGTTAAATTAGGTTGGTGAGTTCCCAGACTTTTCATATGGGGTGGATGTTTGGAAAACTTGTTCACTAAATACATTGCCAACAACAGAATAACCTGTGTGATCCTGTTGTAGATGAATGGATAATTTTCATTTATCCTTTTGAAATTTAGAAAATGTGTCAGAGCATAAATAGGAACGTCTGTTTGGCCACCTCTGGATTTGATGGTGTTCAATGTTCCTTCTTAACACTGACATCCTATGATCCCAGTGACAAGCATAAAAAAGAAAAAGGAATAGATTTTCATTGTGTATAAAGCGTGAATTTCTATCAATAAAGTTTAGGTTAGTGCTTGAAGTGTTTGTTATTGGGAAGGTTTCACGCTGGGTGTGTCACTGAGGGAAAATATTGAATCTTTTTCCCTAAAAATCATTAGGAAAGAGTAGAAAGAAGTGACCGTGTGACTATAAATGTTCTGAGGGATACCTGCCTCATGCTTTCCACTTAGAAACTCAGAAGGAGATGGGGGCACATTCAAATCAAGATGAATGATTTGAGGAAGGTCCATAAAGGAACTGTTTTCAAAGGTATGGATGGGCTTCCTCAGGGATAGTAACCATCCAAGACCCAAGGTGTGTAAGAAGAGGCAGTTATGAAATTCTAGAAGATGTATTTGTAGAGGTGGATAAGTGAGTGGAGCAGTGGCCAGCTGGGAGCAACTGGCAGGAACAGAGGTGGGAAATAACACAAGGAGCTCACTCTCTTTCTTCCCTTCAACATCCTGAAAGCATGTCCTAGTGACCACACCCATGAGAACCAGAGGGGGGTTCCTGAAGTCAGTTCCTTCCTGGAGCAGGGAAAAGAGCGAGTAGGGAGGTAGGGTTGGAGAATGGGTCTGGAGGAGCAACTGGAAGGTACTGGACACACTTATGAAGTTCCTTGTGGACAAATGATTGACAGCACAAGATATTCTGTTTATTTCAGCTAAGTTTTGCTACTAAGACAGAAATATAAGTTGAGCTACTAAGACAGAAATATCATCCAACTGTGTTTCCCTTCCAAACTGATTTTGAGGAATTCCAAAAAAGCTTAATTGTCAAAATCTAAAAACATAACACTTAATACTATTCCAACAACATTCCCATCTATTATTTTATTTATCCTTGTCATTGTTTTACTAAATGATATTTACACACGAACTATATATCCTTAGTTTATGTTGTCTTCTCATTGACAAACTAACAAAATCTCCAAACATTTCTTATCATTGCCTTTTTCTTTTGGTTTCTCTTTTTTCCTCTCCCTAGATTGTGCTTTCTCTTTCCATATGAGTTTACTTTTCTAATTACTTGTTCTTTTCTTTTTTTCATGTTAATGGGTTTTAGCATTTCTGCTGTCTTAGGTAAGCTTATGGAATAATTAAGAATACTCATACTCCAGATATAAGTTCTTTGTCAAATATATGGAATCAAAATATCATTTCCCACTGTCTTCCTTTTAACTCTCTTATAGTATCTTTTGATGAACACAATTTCTTAATTTTAATAAAGCCCATTTTTCACTATTATAAATACTTTTTGTGACAAGTTTAAGAACTCTTCATCATGAAAATCATGGAGATATTTTTCTGTTATTGTCTGCAAACGCTGCAAGTTTAGCTTTCACACTTAAGTCCATGATCTATCTAGCATTTCTGTTATATATTGCATAAGATAATAGTTCTTTTTTAAAAAATGGATATTCAATTGGTCCTTTTCTATTTACCCAATTAGTAATTCTTCCTCCCACAGCAGTGCACTGGCACCTTTGCCATCAACTAGATGGTTGCATGTCACATGTGGATCAATCACTGGATTTTCCATTCTGTTAATTATTTTATATCCTTGTTCCAATATCAAGCTCTCTTAATTCCTATAGGTTTTTAAATACATCCCATATATAGTCTCCAATTTTGTGCTTTTTAAATATTATCTTAGTTCTCGGCCCTTTGCATTTTCAAACATACTTTTCAATGATACTGTCAGTTCAAAAAACAAAAAAGCTAGAAGTCTGATCAGAATTTATAGACTCTGTAGATTAAACTGGAGAGAAATTGTTATATTATTGAGTCATTTGACTCATGATTATCAAATGTGCTTATATTTATTTGTCTTTAAGACATTTTTCTAAAGATTTTTACATGTGATTTGGTATTAAGATTACACTGTCCTCATTAAGTGAGTTGGGAAGTCTTCCCTCTTTATCTATTCACTGGAAAATTCTGTTTCTCTTGCACGTATTTCTGGTAGCATTTGTGTGAGCACTTGGCCTTTCGTTTTTCATTCATCTTTGACTTGTCTCTTTAACCTGGTGCTATTTTGCTGATGTTTCCCAGAGTGTTATTTCAGGCTATGAGGAATTTTCCTAAAACATTCTCTAACATCACACACAAAAATAAACTCTAAATGAATTAAAGACCTAAATGTAAGGCCAGATGCTAAAAAACTCTTAGTGGAAAACATAGGCAGTACATGTTTTGAAATAAATTGCTGCAATATCTTTTTGGATCCACCTCTTAGCCAAAGATGGAGAAACTCTATAAAGTCAGCAAAAACAAGACCAGGAGCTGACTGTGGTTCAGACCATGAACTCCTTATTGTCAAATTCAGACTTAAATTGACAAAAGTAGAGAAAACCACTAGGCCATTCAAGTATGACCTAAATCTATTTCCTTATGATTATATAGTGGAAGTGACAAATAAATCCAAGGTATTAGACAGAGTTCCTGAAGAACTATGGACTGAAGTTTGTAACATTGTACAGGAGGTAGTGATCAAAACCATCCCCAAGAAAAAGAAATGCAAAAGGAAAATGGTTATCTAAGGAGGCCTTACAAATATCTGAAAAAAGAAGTGAGAGACAAAGGAGAAAAGGAAAGCTATACCCATCTAAATGCAGAGTTCCAAAGAACAGCAAGGAGAGATAAGAAATCCTTCCTCAGTGATCAGTGCAAAGAAATAGAGGAAAACAATAGAATGGGAAAGACTAAAGAGCTCGTCAAAAACATTAGAAATACCAAGGGAATATTTCATATAAAGATGGGCACAATAAAGGACAGAAACAGTATGTACCTAACACAAGCAGAAGATATTAAGAAGAGGTGGCAGGAATACACTAAAGGACTATACAAAAAAAAGAAAATGACTCATGATTATCAAATGTGCTTATATTTATTTGTCTTTAAGACATTTTTCTAAAGATTTTTACATGTGATTTGGTATTAAGATTACACTGTCCTCATTAAGTGAGTTGGGAAGTCTTCCCTCTTTATCTATTCACTGGAAAATTCTGTTTCTCTTGCACGTATTTCTGGTAGCATTTGTGTGAGCACTTGGCCTTTCGTTTTTCATTCATCTTTGACTTGTCTCTTTAACCTGGTGCTATTTTGCTGATGTTTCCCAGAGTGTTATTTCAGGCTATGAGGAATTTTCCTAAAACATTCTCTAACATCACACACAAAAATAAACTCTAAATGAATTAAAGACCTAAATGTAAGGCCAGATGCTAAAAAACTCTTAGTGGAAAACATAGGCAGTACATGTTTTGAAATAAATTGCTGCAATATCTTTTTGGATCCACCTCTTAGCCAAAGATGGAGAAACTCTATAAAGTCAGCAAAAACAAGACCAGGAGCTGACTGTGGTTCAGACCATGAACTCCTTATTGTCAAATTCAGACTTAAATTGACAAAAGTAGAGAAAACCACTAGGCCATTCAAGTATGACCTAAATCTATTTCCTTATGATTATATAGTGGAAGTGACAAATAAATCCAAGGTATTAGACAGAGTTCCTGAAGAACTATGGACTGAAGTTTGTAACATTGTACAGGAGGTAGTGATCAAAACCATCCCCAAGAAAAAGAAATGCAAAAGGAAAATGGTTATCTAAGGAGGCCTTACAAATATCTGAAAAAAGAAGTGAGAGACAAAGGAGAAAAGGAAAGCTATACCCATCTAAATGCAGAGTTCCAAAGAACAGCAAGGAGAGATAAGAAATCCTTCCTCAGTGATCAGTGCAAAGAAATAGAGGAAAACAATAGAATGGGAAAGACTAAAGAGCTCGTCAAAAACATTAGAAATACCAAGGGAATATTTCATATAAAGATGGGCACAATAAAGGACAGAAACAGTATGTACCTAACACAAGCAGAAGATATTAAGAAGAGGTGGCAGGAATACACTAAAGGACTATACAAAAAAAAGAAAGATCTTAAAGACCTGTATAACCGTGATGGTGTGATCACTCACTTAGAGCCAGACATCATGGACTGAAGTCAAGTGGGTCTTAGGAAGCATCACTACAAACAAAGCCAGCGGAAATGATGGAATTCCAGCTGAGGTGTTTCAAATCCTAAAACATTATGCTACTAAAGTGCAGCACTCAATATGCCAGCAAGTTTGTAAAACTCAGCAGGACTGGAAAAAGTCAGTTTTCATTCCAGTCCCAAAGGATGTTCAAACAACTGCACAATTGCACTCATTTCACTTTCTAGCAAGGTCATCCTCAAAATTCCCCAAGCAAGGAGTCAAAAGTACATGAACTGAGAAATTCCAGAAGTACAAGCTGGATTTAGAAAAAGCAGAGGAGGCAGAGACCAAATTACCAACATCCATGGGATCATAGAAAAAGCAAAGGAATGACAGACAAACATCTACTTCTGCTTCTATAACTATGCTAAAGCCTTTGACTGTGTGGATCAAAACAAACTTTGGAAAATTCTTAAAGAGATGGGAATACCTGACCATCTTACTTCCCTCCTGAGAAATCTGTATATTGTCACCCTACTTATTTAACTTCTATACAGAGTACATCATGCAAAATGCCAGGCTGGATGAAGCACAGACTGGAAGTAAGATTTCCAGGAGAAATCTCAACAACCTCAGATATGCAGATAACACTACCCTATGGCAGAAAGCAAAGAGGAACTAAAGAGCCTGTTGATGAGAGTGAAAGAAGATAAGGGAAAAAAGAGGCTTAAAAGTCAGCATTCAGAACACTAAGATCATGGCATGTAGTCCCATCACTTCATGGCAAATAGATGGGAAACAATGGAAATAGTGACAGACTTTTTTCCCTGGACTCCAAAATCACTGTGGATGGTGACTGCAGCCATAAAATTAAAAGCCCCTTGCTCCTTGGAAGAAAAGCTATGGCAAACCTACACAACATATTAAAAAACAAAGATATTACTTTGCTGACAAAGGTCTGCATAGTCGAAGCTATGGTTTTTCCAGTAGTCATGTACAGATGTTAGTGCTGGACCATAAAGAAAGCTGAGCACAGAAGAACTGATGCTTTTGAACTGTGGTGCTGGAGAAGACTCTTAAGAGTCCCTTGGACTGCAAGGAGATCAAACCAGTCAATCCTAAAGGAAATCAACCCTGAATATTCACTGGAAGGACTGATGGTTAAATGAAGCTCCTATAATTTGGTCACCTGATGTGAAGAACTGACTCACTGGAAAAGACCATGATGGTGGGAAAAATTGAAGGCAGGAGCAGAAGGAGACAACAGAGGATAAGATGGTTGGATAGCATCACCAATTTAATGGACATGAATTTGAGCAAGCTCTTGGAGTTGGTGAAGGATAGGGAAGACTGGTGTGCTGCGTCTAGGGGGTTGTAAAGAGTGGAACATGACTGAGTGCCTGAACAACAACCTAGAGTAATGGGAAGAAAAACAAATAAACAAATAGAACCTAATTAAACTTAAAAACTTTTGCATAGCAAAGGAAATCATTAAATAAAAAGACAATCCACAGAATGGGAGAAAATATCTGCAAATGATGCAAGTGACAAGGGATCAATATCCAGTGTATACTAACAGCCCATGCAGAGCAATGTAGGAAAAGCAAGTCAGTCAAGAAAGGAGCAGAAAGCTTAAAGAGACATTTCACCAAAGAAGATATACAAGTGCCCAAAAACACATGAAATGATGCTAAATATCACTAATATTAGAACAATGTAAATCAAAACTAGAGTGAATCAGAATGGTCACCACCCCAGTCAGAATAGCCATCCTCAAAATGTCTACAAACAGCAAATCCTGTAGAGGATGTGAAGAAAAGGGAATCCGTCTACACTGTTGATGGGAATGCAGATTGGTACAACCACTGTGGAGAAGAGTATGGAGATTCTATTCAAAAATTTTAAAAGCCAAAAATAGAGCTACCTTATGATCCAGCAATCTCACTCCTGGGCATGTATCCAAAGAAAATCGTACATGCTCACCAGTGTTCATTACAGTGCTATTTAAAATACAAAGACACGGAAGCAACCTAAATGTCTATCAGCAGAGGAATGGATAAATAAGATGTGGAACATATATGCAATGGAATATTACTTAGCTTTTAAAAAAAATGAAATAATTTCATTTGCAGCATCATGAATGGACCAGGAGATTATCACTAAGTGAAATAAGTCAGAAAGTCAAATGTCATATATGATATCGCTTATGCTGAATCTTAAAAATGATACAAATGAACTTATTTACACAATAGGCTCACAAACTTAGAAAACAAACTATGGTTACCAGGGAAGGATGAAGGGGAAGGATAGTAAAGCAGTTTGCGATTGACATGTACAAATTGCTGTGTTTTAAATGGATACCCAACAAAGTTCTACTACATAGCACAGGGAACTCTATTCATTATTATG
This sequence comes from Cephalophus harveyi, assembly GCA_006410635.1. NCBI lineage: Eukaryota > Metazoa > Chordata > Mammalia > Artiodactyla > Bovidae > Cephalophus > Cephalophus harveyi. Next base: position 165,409 of record SJYT01081864.1, read on the forward strand.
TAACTATCTTAATGGGAAAAGAATTTTTAATATAATAGATGCATGTATACATATAATAACTAATCACTTTGCTATACACCTGAAACTAACACAACATTGTTAATCAATTATATTTCAAAATGGGCTTCCCAGGTTGCCATGGGAACCTGGGCATGGCAGGTTTGTTATTATTATTGTCATGCCTTTAAGGAGCACCCTATTTCCAGGTGCCCTAGCTGCAGGCTCCCCAGAGTATCTGGTGCTGCCAGGCCTGTGACCCAAGCAGCTGCACCACTTCCACACTTGGTCTTCACAGGGCAGACCCAAGTCCTCCAGGGCAGGCTCAGGGGTAAACCCCTGTGGACGATTCACATGCAGAGGTGGAGATAAAACCACAATTGAAACCCAGGGGCAGTGTGGCTAAGGAAGAAGACCCAAAACCTTCCCACCAGCTGTACAAGCTGCAGATTAAGTCCGTACAATCAAGTATGCAGACTCTATGTCTATGAAATATATAAAATGACAATGAGAGTTCCCACAAAAGAAAATGCACTAGTTCCAACAGCTGTGGATATTGGAGGTAAGAACACAGGAATAGGACAAGATTAGAGTCTGAACTGCCCACACAGCAGGCCCAGAGACCACCCCCGTGTTGGAGGGCAACCTAAGGAGGTTTGGTGAGCTGCAACTCCCAGCGAGGGAAAGGACACTGACAGCAGAGACTCAAGAAAAACATTATTCATTTATTATTCTTATATTTTGACTTGTTCTGTAGCTGCTTCTAGATATTTTTCTTTTTTTTCTTTTTTACCCTCTGTTGTTGTAGTTGCTGATTTTATTAGTACCATTAAATCTATTTAAGCTTTTGAGAATTTTTTCAACAACAATTTTTATTTCTGCTATATACTTCTGCTGGCCTTTTGTGGTTCTGTGGGGGTTTTCTTTCTTTTTTATTTTTTTCTCTCTATTTTTTAATTTTTAAAAATTTAGTTATTTTTTCTACATTTATTCTTTTGTGTGCTTTTCCTACTGTTCTTTTCCCATTGTAGTCAATTTTTAATATATATTAATCTTTTTTATACCTCTACTTAACTTTGCTATTCTATCTTTTTTTACTTCTTTCTTTTTGTCACAATGTTTGTTAGCTTCTTTTGTTTTCATTGCTTTAATCCCCAGTAGGCACCTTGCTTTAGTTTTGCTTTCCAGTTTGTGCTTTAGTTAGTTTTGTTTTTAACTGGTGGATATCATTTTTGGTTTCCTTTGCTCACTTGTCAATCTATTGTACTTTTTTTTTTTTTTACTGTTTTGGTTTTGTTTATGCGTGTATATGTATGTGTATATATTCCATTATTTAATTATTATTGGCTTGATTTTGTAATTGCCATTTGTCTGGGGCGTATATTTTGTTTCTCATTTTTTTTTTTGTATTTGTTTTAATCTCATTTAATGCCATACCAAATCTACATTCCCCAGCCAGAGATAAAGACTGGAGCCTTTGGAGTGAGAGCACTGACTCTAAGACCCGAGACTATGAGAGAACTCCTAACTCATGGAGTATCAATTAGTGAGAACTCCCACAAAGGCAACCACTTTTATACAAGACCTGGCATCACACAACTGCCAGCTGCAACCTGTGCAGGATACCTTATCCAAACAACAAACAAAGAAAAAATACAAACCAATCATCAGCAGACAGGATTACCATCTTTTACAGCCCTGCCCATCAGAGGAAAAAAGAAAACTTACCTCCTCCCACCAGAGAGCAAACACAAGTCACACCCTACATGAAGCTTACACAAACCACTGAACAAACCTTATGAGGGCAGAAAGCAAAAGAAAGAAAGAATTCTACCTTGAAGTCTGGAAAAAGGAGATGTCAAACACAGTAAGCTTTTAAAAATGAAAAGGCAGAGAAATACTGCACAAATGAAGGAACAACCTAGAAACACACAAGTCCAAATACATGGAGAGGAAATAGACAAACTACCTGAAAAAGAATTTAGAATAATGATAATAAAGATGATCCAAAACCTGAAAAATAGAATGGAGCAAATGCAAGAATCAATTAACACATTTAGCAAAGACCTAGAAGAAATAAAGAATAAGCAAAGAGAGACAAACAACTCAATTACTGAAATTAAAAATACCCTAGTATGAACCAATAGCAGAGTATCTGAGATAGAAGAATGAGTGAATGAGCTGGAAGATAGAATGGTGGAAATAAGTGCTGAAGAGCAGAATAAAGTAAAAAGAATGAAAAGTGCAGAGGGTAGTCTCAGAGACCTCTGGGACAATATTAAACACATCAACATTTGAATTATAAAGGTCCCAGAAGAAGGAGAGAAAAAGAAAGGGCATGAAAAACAAATTTTTTTTGAAGAGATTATAGTTGAAAATTACCCCAACATCAGGAAAGAAATAGTCATTCAAGTACAAGAAATGCAGAGTCCCATACAAGATAAAACCAAGGAGAAATGTGCCAAGACACTTATTAATCAAACTAACAAAGATTAAACACAAAGAAAGAATATTAAAAGCAGCAAGGGAAAAGTAACAAGTAATATACCAGGGAAACCCCGTATGTTTAACAGTTGATCTTTCAACAGAAACTCTGCAGACCAGAAGGGAATGGCAGGATGTATTTAAAGTACTGAAAGGGAAATATCTACAATCAAGATTACTCTACCTGGCAAAGATCCTATTCCAAATTGACGGAGAAATCAAAAACTTTACATACAAGCAAAAGTTAAGAGAATTTAGTTCTACCAAACCATCTTTACAACAAATATTAAAGGGGCTTATATAGTCAGGAAATACAAGGGAAGAAAGAGATCTATAAAAACAAACCCCAATCAATTAAGAAAATGGCAATAGGAACATATATATCAATAATTACTTTAAATGTAAATGTATTAAATGCTCCAACCAAAAGACACAGACTGACTGGATACAAAAACAAGACCCATATATATGCTGTCTACAAGAAACCTACTTCAGACCTAAAGACACGTATAGACTGAAAATTAGAGGGTGGAAAAATATATTCTATGCAAATGGAAGTCAAAAGAAAGCTGGAGTAGCAATCTTCATAACAGATAAAATAGACCTTAAAACAAAGACTATTACAAGAGATAAAGAGGGACACTACGTAATGATCAAGGGATCAATCCAAGAGGAAGACATAACAACTGTAAATGTTTATGCACCCAACATAGGAGCACCTCAATACATAAGACAAACACTAACAGACATATAAGGATAAACTGACAGTAATACAAAAATAGTAGGGGACTTTAGCACCCCACTCACACCAATGGACAGATCATCAAAACAGAAAATTAATAAGAAAACACAAGCCTTAAGTGATACATTAGACCAGATGGATCTCATTGAAATCTTCAGGACATTACATTGAAATGCAGAAGAATATGTTTTCTTCACAAATGCACATGGGACATTCTCCAGGATAGACCACATCTTGGGTCACAAATCAAACCTCAGTAAATTTAAGAAAATTAAAATTGTATCAGTTGTCTTTTCTGACTACAATGCTATGAGACTAGATATAAATTACAAGAAAAGAAATGTAAAAAACACAAACACATGGAGGTTAAACAACATGTTTCTAAATAACAAACAGGTTACTGAGGAGATCAAAGGGGAAATTAAAAAAAAAAATTCCTAGAAACAAATGACAATGAAAACACAATTGAAAACCTACACATTGCAGCAATTCAGAACAGCAAAAGCAGTTCTAAGAGGGAAGTTTATAGCAATACAATCTTACTTCAAGAAATAAGAAAAACATTGAATAGACAACCTAACTTTACACCTAAAACAACCAGATAAAGAAAAACAAAACAAAACAAATCCCAAAAAATAACAGAAGGAAAGAAAATCATAAAGATCAGAGTGGAAATAAGTGAAAAAGAAATGAAAGAAATAATAATAAAGATTAATAAAACTGAAAGCTGGTTCTTTGAGAAGATAAACAAAAATTGAAAAACTTTTAGCCAGACTCACCAAGGAAGAAAAGAACTTGTTTCTAATAAACAAAATTAGAAATGAAAAAGGAGAGGTCACAACAGACAATGTAGAAAGACAGAGGATTATAAAAGACAATTATGAGTAACTATATGGCAGTAAATGGACAATCTGAAGAAATGGACAGATTCTTGGAAAAGTTCACTCTTCCAAGACTGAACCAGGAAGAAATAGAAATTATGAACAACCCAATTACAAGCACTGAAATTAAAGCTATGATCAAAAATCTCCCAAAAAACAAAAACCCAGAGCCAGATGGCTTCACAGGTGAATTCAATCAAACATTTAGAGAGGAGCTTAGGTCTATCCTTCTAAAACTGTTTCAAAAAATTATAGAGTAAGGAACACATCCAAACTCATTCTATGAGGCCACTATTACCCTGATACCAAAACCAGGCAAAGACAGTACACAAAAAGAAAATTACTGGCCAATATCACTGATGAATATAGATGCAAAAATCCTCAGCCAAATTCTAGCAAACAGAATTCAAGAGCACATTAAAAAGCTCATATACCATGATTGTATATACTAAAAATGAAAAATCAGAAAGAGAAATTAAGGAATCAATTCCATTTATCATTGCAGCAAAAAGAGTAAAATATATGAGAATAAACCTACCTAGGGAGAAAAAAGAAATGTATACATAAAATTATAAATTATAAAATGAAAGAAATCAAAGAAAACATAAACAGTGGAGAGATATTCCATAAAATTGTGAAAATGACTATATTACCAAGTGCAATCTAGAGATTCAATGTGATCCCTATCAAATTACCAATGGCATTTTTCACAGAAATAGAACAAAAATTTCACAATTCAAATGGAAGCACAAAAGACCTCGAATAACCAAAGCAATCTTGAGAAAGAAGAATGGAGCTGGAGGAATCAACCTTCCTGACTTCAGACAATACTACAAGGTAATCAAGACAGTATGGTACTGGCTAAAAAAAAACAGAAATATAGATCAATGGAACAAGATAGAAAGCCCAGAGATAAACCCATGTACCTATGGGTGCCTTATTTTTGATAAAGGTAGCAAGAATATACAATGGAAAAAATACAGTCTCTTCAATAAGTGGTGTTAGGAAAACTGTACAGCTACAAGTAAAAGAATGAAATTAGAACACTTTCTAATACCATACACAAAGATAAATTTGAAATGTATTAAAGACCTAAATGTAAGACCAGAAACTATAAAACTCTTAGAGGAAAACATAGGCAGAACACTCAATGACATAAATCAAAGCAAGATCCTCTATGACCCACCTCCTATTCTAATAGAAATAAAAACAAAAAAAAAAACAAGTGGGCATATTTAAACTTAAAAGCTCTTGCACAGCAAAGGAAACTATAAACCAGGTGACAACCCTCAGAATAGAAGAAAATAATAACAAATGAAACAACTGGCAAAGGATTAATTTCCAAAATAAGCAAGCAGCTCATAAAGTCAATACCAGAAAATCAAACAATTCAATAAAAAAGTGGGGAAAAGACCTCAACAGACATTTCTCCAAAGAAGATATACAGATGGCTAACAAACACATGAAAAGATACTCAACATCACTCATTGTTAGAGAAATGATACCTGTGGCAGATTCATGTTGATGTATGGCAAAACCAATACAATATTGTAAAGTAATTAACCTCCAATTAAAATAAATAAATTTATATTTAAAAAAAAACTACAATGAGATATCACTTCATATCAGTCAGAATGGCCATCATCAAAAAAGTCTACAAACTATAAATGCTGGAGAGGGTGTAGAGGGAAGGTAACCCTCTTGCACTGTTGGTGGGAATGTAAATTGATGCAACCACTATGGAAGACCATATGGAGATTCCTTAAAAACTAGGAATAAAACCACCATATGGCCTAGCCACCCCACTACTGGGCATATAACCTGAGGAAATCATAATTGAAAAAGACACATGCACCCCAAAGTTCACTGCAGCTCTATTTACAATAGCTAGAACATGGAAGCAATCTAGATGTCCCTCGTCAGATGAATGGATAAAGAAGCTGTGGTACATATACACAATGGAACACTGCTGTTGCTGCTGCTGCTAAGTCACTTCAGTCGTGTTCAACTCTGTGCGAACCCATAGACGGCAGCCCACCAAGCTCCCCTGTCCCTGGGATTCTCTAGGCAAGAACACTGGAGTGAGTTGCCATTTCCTTCTCCAATGCATGAAAGTGAAAAGTGAAAGTGAAGTTGCTCAGTCGTGTTCGACTCTTAGCGACCCCATGGACTGCAGCCCACCAGACTCCTCCATCCATGGGATTTTCCAGGCAAGAGTACTGGAGTGGGGTGCCATTGCTGTCTCTGGGATAAAGAAGTGGTGGTACATATATACAATGGAACACTACTCAGCCATAAAAAAGGAATGAATTTGAGTCAATTTTGATGAGGTGCATGAACCTAGAGCCTATTCAGTTCAGTTCAGTTCAGTTCAGTTCAGTCGCTCAGTTGTGTCCGACTCTTTGCCACCCCATGAATCGCAGCACGCCAGGCCTCCCTGTTCATCACCATCTCCCGGAGTTCACTCAGACTCACATCCATCGAGTCAGTGATGCCATCCAGCCATGTCATCCTCGGTCGTCCCCTTCTCCTCCTGCCCCCAATCCGTCCCAGCATCAGAGTCTTTTCCAATGAGTCAACTCTTCTCATGAGGTGGCCAAAGTACTGGAGTTTCAGCTTCAGCATCATGCTTTCCAAAGAAATCCCAGGGTTGATCTCCTTCAGAATGGACTGGTTGGATCTCCCTGCAGTCCAAGGGACTCTCAAGAGTCTTCTCCAACACCACAGTTCAAACGCATCTATTCTTCAGCGCTCAGTCTTCTTCACAGTCTAACTCTCACATCCATACATGATCACAGGAAAAACCACAGCCTTAACTAGACAGACCTTAGTCAGCAAAGTAATGTCTCTGCTTTAGAATATATTATCTAGGTTGGTCATAACTTTTCTTCCAAGGAGTAAGCATCTTTTAATTTCATGGCTGCAGTCACCATCTGCAGTGATTTTGGAGCCCCCCAAAATAAAGTCTGACACTGCTTCCACAGTTTCCCCATCTATTTCCCATGAAGTGATGGGACCAGATGCCATGATCTTCGTTTTCTGAATGTTGAGCTTCAAGCCAACTTTTTCGCTCTCCACTTTCACTTTCATCAAGAGGCTTTTTAGCTCCGCTTCACTTTCTGCCATAAGGGTGGTGTCATCTGCATACCTGAGGTTATTGATATTTCTCCCGGCAATCTTCATTCCAGCTTGTGTTTCTTCCAGTCCAGCGTTTCTCATGATGTACTCTGCATATAAGTTAAATAAGCAGGGTGACAATATACAGCCTTGAAGTGAAGTAAGTCAGAAAGAGAAAGGTAAATGTCATATATATATAGATATAGATATAGATATAGATATATATGTCTATATGGAATCTAGAAAGATGGTACTGATGAAATTATTTTCAGGGCAGCAGTGGAGACACTTACATAGAGAACAGACTTATGAATATGGAAAGCAAGGAGAAGGAGAAGGTGAGATGTATGGAGAGAGTAACATGTAAACTTACATTACCATATATAAAATATATAGCCAATGTGAATTTGCAGTATGACTCAGGGAACTCAAACAGGGGCTCTTTAACAATCTAGAGGGGTGGAATGGGGTGGGAGATGGGAAGAAGGTTCAAGAGGGAGGGGACATATGTAAACCTATGGCTGATTCATGTTAATGTTTGGAAGAAACCAATAAAATTCTGTAAAGCAATTATCTTTCAATTAACAAATAATTTTTTAAATTTATTTATTTTAATTGGAAGTTAATTACTTTGCAATATTGTATTGGTTTTGCCACACATCAACATGAATCTGCCATGGGTATACATCCTGAACCCCACTCCCTCCTCCCTCCCTGTACCATCCCTCTGGGTCATCTCAGGGCACCAGCCCCAAATTTTTAAAGAAGAAAGAATGTATGTATATTTATACCTGAATCCCTTTGTCATACACCTGAAACTAACACAACATTGTAAATCAGCTATACGCCAACGTAAAATAAAAATCAAAAAAGTTTTTCCTTATAATACAGAGTTGGGTTAGTGAGTTTTTCTCATATCTTCATTGTTCTAAATAAGAGAATATTGCTTGGTCTCCTTATGGAGTGCCATTAACTTGGAAATACTGCCAGTTTTTTTCTGCAATCTACAACCACATGTTGAGCGGTTATGTTATCATGGGTTTCATATTGATTTTATCCTATTTTCTCATTCTGAAAGAGCAAGTTTATTTAATTATTTTTTATTTGATTTTTCTCACTGTCCACTTGAGACTTCTCTCAGACTTTTGCCCAGTGAACTGCTTAACTATGAATTTATTCATGGTTCAATAATTCAGTTACCTAAGGAGAGAGAGAGTACCAGTAGATTCTTTTTCTTTATTGGGTCTAGATTAATGTCTCATATTCAGTGTTGTACTCCATCAGGTCTAAACTTAGGAATAATCTGTAGAGGTTATAGTCTCCTTTGAGTGGCTACTTGCTAGTTTCTTCTTAAGATAACTAAGACCTCAGTCTCAGAGCCTCTCTCAAGATTGTTTTGTGCATGTGTGATCAGTAGCTTCAGTCATGTCTGCCTCTTTGAGACCCTGTGTACTGTAGCCCATCAGGCTCCTCTGTCCATGGGATTCTCCAGGCAAGAATACTGGAGTGGGTTACCATGCCCTCCTCCAGGGTTTCTTCCCAACCCAGGAGTTGAACCTGCATCTCCCGTGTCTCCAGCATTGCAGGCAGATTCATACCACTGAGCCAAAGCGGAATCTGAGAAGACAAATTAAGTGATGTGTTGCCCATCTGTTCCTCTGGCCTCTCCTAATTATCTATTTTAAGAAATTTCTTCAACCTACTTTTCTGTAGCTTTTTTTTTTTTCGTAAAGTGATGTCATGTATTAACCGTAGGGTATCACTCATTTGGTCCTTTCTAAAGAATATCTTTTGCAGATTCCTCAAAGTTTCTGTTCTGTGGATGACACTCTTTCCTAGTCTCAAGCCCTCTAAAGCTTTTTCCATCTTTTCATTACTCTTGGATATTTTGATGAAAACCTACAATGAGGAAGAAAGCCAGGGCGTAGTACACACAACTTTGTAATCAGAAGTCAAGCTGGTCCTACACCACCTGAATTTGTTCATTGCCAACGTTATCATTACAGATTATTAACATACCAGGTACTAGCAATATAATTACACATCAGTTACATTATTATCCGTGTGTTCAAGATTATGCTCATGTGCCAAACATTTTTTCGTGTAACTCATACAAATAACCCTATTAGTACAATTGATGTCTTGTTGTTATTGTTTTTATTTTTTTATTTTTTTTTTTCACTCTCTCTAATTTTATAAACTAGGATTCAGTAAAATAAACTGAAGAGACTTAAGGTCAGTTTCTCCTTTCTAGGGCTTAATATCAAACCCCTTACTTCTAGGAACTGGAATTATTGAAAATATGGCCTATATTGTTCCAGACTCAGTCATCAGAGTCAGTATCACACACTCATTCTGCCACTAGGCAATAGAGAAAGTGATACCTCAGGTATCAAATCCTTATAATAACACATGGATTTTAGTGTTGATTAATTTCCAGGAAAGAAAAGACTAACACTACCCTAGGCTGCTGCCTTTCAACTGCCTAGGGTAGTGAGGTATGAGAGATAAATGCCAATAAGTCAGTACAATTCAGTGCCAAAATTGGGAACACAGTGCTGGTGTGAGGCTGGCCAAGGAGGTTTAAACTGAATCACAAGGATGAGTGAAGGTTAACTGGGCAATGAGGATAGGAAAGGTGATTTAGAGTAGGGGAAAGTGTGTGTGGAAAACTATGATATTGAAAGAGAGCAAGGTACTACTAGGGAATTGAAAATAATTCATTGGGTCCTGAGCACAGAGGATTAAGGATGAATGAAGGAGGTGATCTTGAGTTCATAGGGCAAGGGTCAGTAAACTCAGGCCTGCTGGAGGGCCAACTGTTTTTATAAGTAAAGTTGTATCGGAACACAGCCACACTGATTTGACTTACAAATGGTCTGCGGCTATTTTCTTACTATGATGGTAAAGTTGAATAGTTGCAACAGAGGCCAGCTGGCCTGCAGAGAGAAAAAAAATTTATATACTATCAGGCCTTTACAGAAAAAGTTTGCCAACTATTGCTGTAGGGACATGAAATAGTCAGAGCATGATGATCTCGGAAGGACTTCATTTCCGAGGAGTGATGGAAAGGCTGATGAAGGATTTTAAGCAAGGGGGTGACGTGCTCATCAGATCTGTGTTTTAGGAAAATCCCTTTGGCTGCAGATGCAGAATGGAGGCTGCAGGACTCATGGGAAGGGTACAAGTTGGAAATGCATTGCAATAATCCAGATAACTGAGACTGTGACCTAAGCTAGTGCGTGCCCAGAACCGTGACAGAAGATACTTACAGAAAAGCATACTATGTGGCCTTCTTTCTTCTTGTTTTCCTTCTGAAACCTCTCTTTTGTTCCGTCTCTCTTTGTTCCTCCGTTCCTATATCTTTCCCTCTCTTCCTCCATACTTTTCACAAGTGTGATTATTCTTTACCCTTCTTCAAACATCCTACTCACACTTGACACCATACCCCTTGTCATAGTCAAGCAAGCAGAAATGAGGGGTCTGTGTGTCTGAACTTCTGTAGTTTGTGCTGTTGCACTTTAGTGGTTTATCTCTTCCCAGATCTGAACCTCTGACTCAGGCCTAGCTCAGCACAGCACACAGCCGATGAACAATGTTGTGATAGCTTCAGGTGGACAGCACTGGGTCTCAGCCATACATACACATGTATCCATTTTCCCCTAAACTCCCCTCCTGTCCAGGCTGCCACATAACATTAAAGTGTTCCCTGTGCTGTGTAGTAGGTCCTTGTTGATTATCCATTTTAAATATAGCAGTGTGTACATGTCGATTCCAGACTCACTAACAATTCCTATCAGGTAACATTTGGTAAGTTCATTCTCTAAGTCTGTGAGCCTATTTCTGTTTGCAAACAGATTCATTTAAACACTTCATTTTAGATTCCACATATAAGTGATATCAGATGATGTTTCTCCTTCTCCATCTGACTTACTTCACTCAGTACAACAGTCTCTAGGTCCAGAAAAGACTGTCTTCATCCTCCCAGTATTTATGTATGATGAGACTGAAGTTGAGACAGGTTGACCACTTGATCCAAGTCATGGCTTATTAGTGGAAAACCAAGGCTCCTAATTTCTTACATAGCACTCTGTCTTGTTCCCCACACTTAACAGTTTTAAGTTCCTGCCCCAATTAGGGAGAAAAAAGAGCATTATATTTATGCTTTGTGATTCTCTCCAAGTTGATCACTCAGAAGAAGTTTATAAAGAGCAGTATATATCCATCCCAGCTATTTGACTAGCTGGGAAAAGTAGATAAATTTCTTAGGAAATTCCACTGACTAGATTTAATTACTTCATTATGCAAATATTCAATTAATAGTGTCAGAAACCACCCAGAACCCAATTATGAAATAAAAGTGAGGCTACTACCCAGGGACAAACAGGAAAATTATAGATGATATTTTAACTTCAAAACATAAAATTGTTATGGCATTTTATGACTTTGGTTTTCATTTCATAGTGCTGCCTATTAACTATGCAAGCTGCCTAGATAAATCAGTCACCTTAAGAAATGATGGTCCCATAACAATTTGTCACTCACAAAAATGTCACTTATTTTTACCATCATTTCACAGCAACTTTCATACTTTACCTCTGCTGCAAAAGAGTCACACGTGACACACTGAAATCAGATGCTGACATGTTCATAGCAGTACATTTGAAGAAATGTGGTGCTACTGAAAGGCTTGATTCTTCCTAGTCAGTTCCATAAGCAAAGTCTGTGGAGGACAACTGTGAGCCCCAGAAAATATCATCGATGTCAAGGATATATTCACCAGAAGCGGGCACCTAAGGGACTCATTCTGGTTGTGGTCTTTGAAAGTGACACTGTCCAATATAGCAGCCACTAAATAAATTTAAAAAGACGAGAGATAACAGATGTTTGTGGAGATGTGGTAAAAAAAGGAATCCTTTTGTACGCTATTGGTGGAATTTCAAATTGATGCAGCAGCCACTGTGGACAGTTAAAAATAAAACTACCACATGTGCTAAGTCGCTTCAGTCAAGCCGGACTCTTTGCAATGCAATGGACTGTAGCCTGCCAGGCGCCTTTGTCCATGGGATTCTCCAGGCAAGAATCCTGGAGTGTGTTGCCATGTGCCCTTCCAGGAGATCTTCCCAACCAAGGATGAAGCCATGCCTCTTAAATCTCCTGCATTGGCAGGCAGATTCTTTAACCCTAGTGCCACCTGGGAAGCTCCTAGAACTACCATATGATCCAACAATTCTACTTCTGGGTGAAGGAAATAGAATTACTATCTCAAACAGATATAGGTACCATCATGTTCATTGCAGCATTATTTACAATAATCAAGATGGGAACAACTTATGTCCACTGACAGCTGAATGAGTATGCTGTTTTCAGTTGCTCAGTCATGTCTGACTCTTTGTGACCCCATGGACTGCAGCACACCAGGCGTTTCTGTCCTTCCCCATCTCCTGGAGCTTGCTCAAACTCATGTCCATTGAGTCAGTGATGCCATCCAACCATCTTGTCCTCTGTTGTCCCCTTCTCCTCCTGCCTTCAATCTTTCCCAGCATCACAGTCTTTTTTTTTTATTGGCAAGTTAATCAGTTTTATTACACAAATGCTAATGTTAGTGTCATAATTGATAATAAGCAAAAGGCTGTGAATAGCCATGACATATTTTAAGACAGTACAGTAAGATCATGACAGATAACTAATCAACGTCTCTCAAAGACTGTTTTAACTTATTATATTCCTAATAATTCTATGTCTTGATTATTTTTTTTCATAGCTTATAGCATAATAACAGTAGATCAGTAGAGGGAGAAACTCTCTGAGGAAGGTTGCAGCAAGATGTGACATTAGAGAACAAAGGCTAGGACAGAAAACTAATTAGACTTTGGAACACAGGCACTTAAAATAGGATGCTAATGCAGAGGCAAACAACCTCAGTAATAATCCTGGGGGCATTGTATTTGCCGGTGGAGAGTTTCCAACATGATAGAAGAAGCTATGGAGTAGAGTTAGAAAGATCTCTGTTCTGAGCCTAACTTCATCATTTACTAGCAGTATGGCCATCAGTGTTGAAATCTCATCTCCCAGTGCTCAATTTTCCAATCTATACAGTAGTAAGAATAGACTACTCTGAACACTTTGCACATTTTAGTTTCATGTTATCTGCATGACATAGTATAAAAAAGCATTTCACAGGTAAGTACAAAAAGTGGCATTTTATTTCATGATCAAAATGACTCAGGCACCTGATGTATTTTAAATTAAGGGTGTTCAAAGAAGCTTATCCTTTTATCATCTTATTTTCTATGGATACTTCCTCTCTAGGTGATCTCTTTCAGTCCCATGGCTTTAAATATTAACTATTTGTAATTGAATCAAAAATTGATATATATTAATCTTGTCTTCCTAAATGTTACAATCAACTGCCTACTTAATATCTTCACTTGGTCCAGTTCAGTAGCTCAGTCATGTCCAACTCTTTGCAACCCTGTGAACTGCAGCACGCCAGGCCTCCCTGTCCATCACCAACTCCTGGAGTTTACTCAAACTCATGTCCATTAAGTCGGTGCTGCCATCCAACCATCTCATCCTCTGTCATCCCCTTCTCCTCCCGCCTTCAGCATCAGAGTCTTTTCAAAGCATCAGAGTCTTTTCAAATGATTAAGTTCTTCACATCAGGTGACCAAAGTATTGGAGTTTCAGCTTCAACATCAGTCCTTCCAATGAATATTCAAGACTGATTTTCTTTAGGATGGACTTGTTGGATATCCTGGCACTCCAAGGGACTCTCAAGAGTCTTCTCCAACACCACAGTTCAAAAGCATCAATTCTTCAGTGCTCAGCTTTCTTTTGAAGAAGGCAATGGCACCCCACTCCAGTACTCTTGCCTGGAAAATCCCATGGACGGAGCAGCCTGGTAGGCTGCAGTCCATGGGGTCGCTAAGAGTCGGACACGACTGAGCAACTTCACTTTCACTCTTCACTCTCATGCATTGGAGAAGGAAATGGCAACCCACTCCAGTGTTCTTGCCTGGAGAATCCCAGGGACGGGGGAGCCTGAAGGGCTGCCGTCTATGGGGTTGCACAGAGTCGGAAACGACTAAAGTGACTTAGCAGCAGCTTTCTTTATAGTCCAACTCTCACATCCATACATGACTACTGGAAAAACCATAGCCCTGACTAGACGGACTTTGTTGGCAAAATAATGTATCTGCTTTTTAATATACTGTCCAGATTAGTCATAACCTTTCTTCCAAGGAGAAACGACTAAAGTGACTTAGCAGCAGCTTTCTTTATAGTCCAACTCTCACATTCATACCTGACTACTGGAAAAACCATAGCCCTGACTAGACGGACTTTGTTGGCAAAATAATGTATCTGCTTTTTAATATACTGTCCAGATTGGTCATAACCTTTCTTCCAAGGAGTGAGTGAAGTGAAGTTGCTCAGTCATATCCAACTCTTTGCGACCCCATGGACTGTAGCATACCAGCCTCCTCTGTCCATGGGATTTTCAGGCAAGGGTACTAGAGTGGGTTGTCATTTCCTTCTCCGTAAGTGTCTTTTAATTTCATGGCTGTAGTCACCTTCGGCAGTTATTTTGGAGCCCAGAAAAATAAAGTCTGGCACTGTTTCCACTGTTTCCCCATCTATCTGCCATGAAGTGATGGGACGAGATGCCATGATCTTCGTTTTCTGAATGTTGAGCTTTAAGCCAACTTTTTCACTCTCCTCTGTCACTTTCATCAAGAGGCTCTTTAGTTCCTCTTCACTTTCTGCCATAAGGGTGGTGTCATCTGCATATCTGAAGTTATTGATATTTCTCCCAGCAATCTTGATTCCAGTTTGTGCTTCTTCCAGCCCAGCATTTCTCATGATGTACTCTTCATAGAAGTTAAATAAGCAAGGTGACAATATACAGCCTTGACATACCCCTTTTCCTATTTGGAACCAGTCTGTTGTTCCATGTCCAGTTCTAACTGTTGCTTCCTGACCTGCATACAGACTTCTCAAGAGCAAGGTCAAGTAGTCTGAATTTTCCACAGTTTGTGGTGATCCACACAGTCAAAGGCTTTGGCATAGTCAATAAAGCTGAAATAGATGTTTTTCTGGAACTCTCTTGCTTTTTTGATGATCCAGCAGATACTGGCAATTTGATCTCTGGTTCCTGTGCCTTTTCTAAAACCAACTTGAACATCTGAGATTTCACAGTTCATGTACCGTTGAAGCCTGGTTTGGAAAATTTTGAGCTTTACTTTGCTAGCATGTGAGATGAGTGTAATTGTGTGGTAGTTTGAGCATTCTTTGGCATTGCCTTTCTTTGGGATTGGAATGAAAAAAATGATCTTTTCCAGTCCTGTGGCCACTGCTGTATTTTCCAAATTTGCTGGCATCTTGAGTGCAGCACTTTCACAGCATCATTTTCAGGATTTTAAATAGCTTAACTGGAATTTTTCACTTGGAAATACCTTCAAATTTAATTTCCCTAAAATGGAACTCTTAATTGCACCCTCGACATTGTTTTTCCTCCTGCCTTCCCTATTAATTTAATAGCAATATTACATTTTATTATTTAAGCTAATAACCTAGAAGTCATCCTTGGTCTCCCTCTTAACCATATAGTGTATGTCCAATTCACCAGCAAAGTTTGTTAGCTCAGTCTTCAAAAGTTATCTTGAATCCATCAACTTCTGTCAATTTCCATTGCTACTACCGTAGCCCAAGGCAATATCATTTTTTATTAGCACTACTACATTAACTTACTAAATGGCAGTTTGGCCCCTCAATTCTTTCTGACTCACCAGCCAAAATCATAAATTAGATTATGTCACATTCCTACTCAACCCCACGTTTCCCATTGTAATTTGTTGTTGTTTATTTGCTAAGTTGTATCTGACTGTTTAGTGATCCCATGGACTGCAGCCCTCCAGGCTCCTCTGTTCATGGGATTTTCCAGACAAGAATAATGGAGTAGGTTGCCATTTCTTCTCCAATCAGGGTCTTTTCTAATGAATTGACTCTACACATCAGGTGGCCAAAGTATTGGAGCTTAACCTTCAGGATTAGTCCTTCCAATGAATATTAAGGACTAATTTCCTTTAGGATTGATTGCTTTGATCTCCTTGCAATCCAAAGGACTCTCAAGAGCCTTCTCTAACACCACAGTTCAAAAGTATCAATTCTTTGATGCTCAACCTTCTTTGAGGCATGCAGGATCTTTTAGCTGCAGCATGCAAGTTCTTCCTTAGTTGTGGCATGTGGAATCTAGTTATCTGACCAAGGATTGAGCACAATCCCCTTGCACTGGGAACTCAGAGTCTTAGTCACTGGACCACTAGGGAAGTCCCCAAATGGATTTGATTTAACCTTAAAAAGGGTTTGCCAGGTAGCACCAGTGTTAAAGAACCCACTTGCCAATGTAGGAGACCCAAGAGTCGCAGGCTCAATTCTTCGGTTGGGAAGATCCCCTGGAGAAGGAAATGGCAACCCACTCCAGTATTCTTGTTTGGAGAATCCCATGGACAGAGAAGTCTGGCAGGGTGCAATCCATAGGGTCGCAAAGAGTCAGACATGACAAGCGACTTAGCCCTCACAGCACACAGTCATTAAAAAACAAAAAAAAAGAGGAAATCTGGCCACTAAGACAGCATGCATGAACCCTGAGGTCATTGTGCTAAGTGAAATGTCAGACAGAGAAAGACGAATACTGTGTGATCTCATTTACATGTAGAACCTGAAAATTCAAACCCGGAGGAACAGAAAACAGATTTGCAGTTACAGAGACTGGCAGTTGGAGGCAAGGCAAATGGATGAAGGTATTCAAGAGGTAAAAACTTCCAGTTGTAAGATAATTAAGTTCTGGGGATATAATGTATAGCTTGGTGACTACAGTTAACGATACTGTATCTGACATATGAAAACTGCAAGATCTTAAAATTTTTCATCACAAGGAAAAGAACTATGTGAGGTGATGAATGTGAATTAGACTTATTATGGTAAGCATTTTGCAAAATACACATATATCAAAACATTATACAGCTACATGTAAAAGAGGGAAGTTAGAAAAAAGATAAGCTCAAAATGCATTAAAGATCTAAAGATAAGACCAGAAACTATAAAACTCTTGGAGGACAGCATAGTCAGAATACTCTATAACATAAATCACAGCAAAATCCTCTATGACCCACCCCCCAGAGTAATGGAAATAAAATAAACAAGTAGAACCTAATTAAACTTGAAAGCTTTTTACACAGAAAAGGAAACTATAAACAAGGTGAAAAGACAACCCTCAGAATGGAAGAAAATAATAGTAAATGAAACAACTGACAAAGAATTAATTTCCAAAATATATAAGCAGCTTATGCAACTCAATAACAGAAAAACAAACAACCCAATCAAGAAGTGAGCGAAAGACCTAAACAGACACTTCTCCTAAGAAGACATACAGATGGCTAACAAACACATGAAAAGAATCTCAACATCACTCATTATCAGAGAAATGCAAATCAAAACTACAATGAGCTATCACCTCACACCATACAGAATGGCCATCATCAAAAACCCTACAAACAATGAGTGCTAGAAAGGGTGTGGAGGTAAGAGAACCTTCTTTCACTGTTGGTTGGAATGTAAATTGATCCAGCCACTATGGAAGACAGTATGAAAGTGAAAGTCGCTCAGTCCTTTCTGACTCTTTGTGACCCCATGGACCATACAGTCCATGGAGTTTTCCAGGCCAAAATACCGGAGTGGGTAGCCTTTCCCTTCTCCAGGAGAACTTCCCAACACAAGGATCGAACCCAGGTCTTCCGCATTGCAGGCAGATTTTTGCCAAATAGAGATTCCTTAAAAAACTAGGAATAAAGCTACTATATGACCCAACAAATCCTACCACTGGGCCTATACCCTGAGAAAACCATAATTTAAAAAGACACATGTATCCCATATTCACTGCAGCACTATTTACAATAGCTAGGACATGGAAGCAATCTAGATGTCCATCAACAGGTGAATGGATAAAGAAACTGTGATACAAATATTGTATACAATATTTGTATCTGTGATACAAAAATTTGTATAGCTGTATACAAATATACAACAGGATATTACTCAGCCATAAGAAGGAATGCATTCGAATCAGTGCTAATGAGATGGATGAACCTAGAGCCTATTATACAGAGTGAAGTAAGTCAGAAAGGTACAAACAAATATTGTATACTAACGCATATATATGGAATCTAGAAAGATGGTACTGATGAACCTACTTGCAAAAGATAATGCTGTGAAAGTGCTTCACTCAATATGCCAGCAAATTTGGAAAACTCAGCAGTGGTCACAGGACTGGAAGAGGTCAGTTTTCATTCCAATCCCAAAGAAAGGCAATGCCAAAGAATGCTCAAACTACTGCACAATTGCACTCATCTCACACGCTAGTAAAGTAATGCTCAAAATTCTGCAAGCCAGGCTTCAGCAGTACGTGAAC
>SJYT01081864.1:185951-211986 GCA_006410635.1 Cephalophus harveyi
TAAATAATATATATAAATAATATAATAATATAAATATATAATAATATAATAATATAAATAATAATATAATAATATATAAATAATATATAAATAATAATAATATATTTATATATAAATAATATATATAAATAAATATATATAATATATATAATAATATATATAATTTATATATAATAATAATAATATAAATTTATATATTTATTTATTATATAAATAAATGTGTATATATATATCAAAAGGAAGGTGAAGAGAAGCCAACAGTTGGTGAGCATAGTTTCAGAAAGGATTTCAGTCAGCCTCAGGCAGCAGAAAACCCAACAAACCTATGAGTTAAACCAGGAAACCAGTAAGAAGTTTATTTTTTGAGGGAACTATCACTGCTCAAGGCTACTCTGGCTTCCTGCTTCACCACCTCTAGTGCATGACAGTCATCCCCACAGCCACAACATGTTAGTTACACCTCTAGGCACCACGTCTGTATTCCTGGAAGGATCAAATGGGCTTCATCTTTTTATTTCAGGAAGGATGTAAACCTCCTCCAGTGCACCTCCTCCATCATCTCATTGACCAGAAGAGCTCTGTGTCACCCCTAAAAGTCAGTTTGCTTTAGAATAAACCACATAAAATTGCCAATATTTCTTCATTTTTTGAGAGTGAAAGTGTTAGTCACTCAGTCATCTGACTCTTTGCAGCCCCATGGACTGTAGCCCACCAGGCTTCTCTGTCCATGGAATTCTCCAAGCAAGAACACTGGAGTGGGTAGCCATTCTTTAAGAGATCTTCTTGACCCAGGGATTGAACCCAGATTTCCTGCATTGTGGGCTGCAACTAGCTCCCACCTCACACAAGGCAACTCTGAGTCTTGCAGCCCCCTAATGGCAGCTATTACTTTGCATCTGAGAGAAGGGACTAAAATTTTCTCAACTGAAAGAAACAGCTAAGATAGAATGCTAGACCTTTTGTCTCATAGCACGCATGCATACCACCACTTTCTCACAGGAAAAAAAAAAAAGCAAAAATTAAAAAGCCTCTTCATAAACAATGCAAAGTATGGCAAAACCAATACAGTATTGTAAAGTAAAATAAAATAAAAATAAATAAATAAAAGAATATAAAAGATTCGATCATGGCAGAGTAAGTGTTGCAGGACATTGTTTAAATCAGCCACAGATGCATATTCTTGTATTCAATTAGCAGTATCAGTCACAATTGGGGTGAAACAGAATTGCACATGAGTGGAAGGGAAATTTATTGGCTCATTCTCTTAGAATTTAATTCAAATTCCATGCCTGCCTCCTTCCCTTGGGAGGAATGATTATCTGAGTTGAAGCTGAAGGGACTAGATGAGATAAGATTAAAGAGAGTATTAGAAGAAAAGGTGGTGTTGGAATTTTGTTTTGTTTTACATTTTTTAATTGCTTTTTTTTTCTCCCCAAAGGAAGAAGCTTGGATCCTGAAACAATTCGACAGAATATAAAATGCCTTGTCTAAGTAATATACAGCTACTCTCTCTTATCTGGATTACTGAATACCATGGTTCACCTCCCATAAGACATATACTTCCACTCTCAGGGTTTTGTTATTATTTGCTGGGTCCAAAATCACTGCAGATGGTGACTGCAGCCATGAAATTAGAAGACGCTTACTCCTTGGAAGAAAAGTTATGACCAACCTAGATAGCATTTTCAAAAGCAGAGACATTACTTTGCCGACTAAGGTCCGTCTAGTCAAGGCTATGGTTTTTTCCTGTGGTCATGTATGGATGTGAGAGTTGGACTGTGAAGAAGGCTGAGTGCCGAAGAATTGATGCTTTTGAACGGTGGTGTTGGAGAAGACTCTTGAGAGTCCCTTGGACTGCAAGGAGATCCAACAAGTCCATTCTGAAGGAGATCAACCCTTCGATTTCTTTGGAAGGAATGATGCTAAAGCTGAAACTCCAGTACTTTGGCCACCTCATGTGAAGAGTGGACTCATTGGACTCTGATGCTGGGAGGGATTGGGGGCAGGAGGAGAAGGGGATGACCGAGGTTGAGATGGCTGGATGGCATCACGGACTCGATGGATGTGAGTCTGAGTGAACTCCGGGAGATGGTGATGAACAGGGAGGCCTGGCGTGCTGCGATTCATGGGGTCGCAAAGAGTCGGACACGACTGAGCAACTGAACTGAAATGAAATGAATTCATCAGTTTTTTCTCCAGCTCCTTTTTGATGTCCCACACTGTGAATTCATCTGCCATATTGGATATCCCACCTGAATGTCTCTCCACCAACTCCTCTCAAACTGACTTCATGATCTTTCTCCAAAACAAAGCAAAATACTCTGTTCCTCTTCCAGTACATTTTCTCTTAATAAATGCCAATACCAATCACCCCATTCCTCAGACCCCAAGTCAGGAAGTCATCCTAATTCTTCCCAGCTCTCCATCTTTTCCATGTCCAATCAATCCTGCAAAGCCTGTCAATAGACTTCCTAAACATTTCCCAAACCCAGGCAATAAAGGTATAATGAACCAGGAAGGTTTTCTCCCCAACAAGCAAATATTTGTAAAGCTTAACTAACTAAACAGTCAACTCATTGGAAAAGACCCTAATGCTGGGAAATATTGAGAGTAGGAGGAGAAGGGGGCAACCAAGGATGAGATGGTTGGATGGCATCAATAACTCAACGGATATGAGTTTGGAAAAACTCTGGGAGATAATGAAAGACAAGGAAGCCTGGTGTGCTACAGTCCATGGGGTTGCAAAGAGTTGGGCATGACTTAGCAACTGAACAACAGCAACAACTAACTAAAGGAAATCACACTCCTAAGCTGAACTGAAAATGGCCTGGCTAAGAATAGTCCCCCACTGATGCTTCATCTCCATGGAGACTCTCTGAGGACCATTTTGCTCACAAGTGCCTGGCTGATTCCAGACCACAGAAGAACCCTGCTTCTATTAAGGCACCAGAAGTGAATGATGTAACTGGTGAAGAATTAAATGTAGCCTAATTTCTTCTAAAGGAAACCTCTGGAAGACACTGCGTCAGTCTTGCCGCTACTATATCCCTCGCATCTGGCAGGTGCCCGGCACATAACAAACATTAAGTAAACATTCACTGAGAGTTGAGAAAAGAGTGTTTGTTTCAATTCTTAATACTGAAACATTTCTGATGATCATTTGTGACTTTGACAAACTCAAGCTGGTGAAGTCATGTGGACAAAAGGGGATTATGGAGATAATAGGGGTGAAGTAGAGATCATTCATGGTAAGTTGCTCAGTCATGTACAACTCTTTGAGACCCTTTATGGATGGTCCACCAGGCTTCTCTGGTCATGGGTTTCTCCAAGCAAGAATACTGAAGCGGGTTGCTGTGCCCTCCTCATAGCAGAAGAAAGAAAATTTTTAAGAGCAAAATCCTCAAACAGGAGCCAGTCTCCAAAGTCTAAGTGGAGGATGGTAGAATTGGCTGTCAGTGAATAGTGTTCATTTATTAGTAGACAACTGGTTAAATTGTGTTACAGTTTGAGGTTTATAAAGTTTGCATGCACTCACTCATTTTTATATTATATATTATTTATAAATATACTATTATTAGTTATTAATATTTGTTAATGCTAATATATTACTTATTATAACCTTGAAAGCACATTACCATGATACTCCTCTCATAAAATGAAGACACTGAGGCCCAGACAGGTAAGGCCCTGATTGAGAGCAACACTCCTCATCAGCCAGAGGAATTTGGAGGTCAAAGATTAGGTTTCCATAATACCTACTTGCTTAATATGAGCTTGAACAAGGTCGTTTCGTCAGGTTCAAAGCAAGTAAGGCATTGCACTCATGTTTTAGGCTGGACCTCAGTTTCCTCTATGTCAGAATGGAAGAATACAGACTTGAGAGTGCTCTGGTTTTTAATTCGTTGAAAAGTTTCTTGAGATTGGGTGAGAAAGGTTGCTACTGAATGCTATGAAGACAAATGTGTGGGCATCTGAGGTCTCCTTCACACGTCCATGACACACCACTCAGAGGGTCTCTTTACAGCAACACATACTGTATTGGAATCTTTCACGTTGTTCCTTGTAGGGGTGCTGACAGCTTCATCTTTGCCCTTCTGCATGTGTTCAGTGACTGTGAATAAAGATACAATAATGCTGAGTCAGCCTCCTTTGTCTCTTCCCAGGGAACGTCATGAGAAATCAGTCAAAACTTCAAGTCTTACAGCAGGTCCTTGTGTATCTATTTTACATACAATAGTGTGTATATATTAATTTTAAACTCTTTATCTCTCTCCCCTCCATCCCCCACTAAAATGTTTTTTAATTATCTCTTATGTGTGGAATCTAAAACGAAAGAAAAAAAAAAAAAAAACCCATAGATACAGAGAACAAATTGGTGAATGGCAGAGGTTAGAGGGTGAAAGGTGGACAAAATGGGTGCTGAGTCATAAACTGGGAATGAAATAGCCTGGTGACTATAGTTGATAAACTGTACTTTATATTTGAAAGTTTTTAAGAGAGTAAATCTTAAAAGTTCTCATCATAAGAAAAAATTGTAACTATATATGGTGCTGGACAGATTTACTAGATTTACTATGGTGATCATTTCACATGAAAGGTGGACAAAATGGGTGCTGAGTCATAAACTGGTGACTATAGCCTGGTGACTATAGTTGATATATAGCCTGGTGACTATAGTTGATAAACTGTACTTTATATTTGAAAGTTTTTAAGAGAGTAAATCTTAAAAGTTCTCATCATAAGAAAAAATTGTAACTATATATGGTGCTGGACAGATTTACTAGATTTACTATGGTGATCATTTCACAATACATTCATATATCAAATCTGCTTATATTGTACAAATCATTATACACCTAAAACTTATATGTCTACTATGTCTCAATAAAATGAAATTTAAAAAAAACTACATGTCTCCAAATGACATTCTTTTTTAAATTAAATATTTTATTTATTTTTAAATTAAATTTTATTGGAGTATGCTGCTACTGCTGCTGCTAAGTCGCTTCCATTGTGTCCAACTCTGTGCGACCCCGAAGACAGCAGCCCACCAGGCTCCCCTGTCTCTGGGATTCTACAGGCAAGAATACTGGAGTGGGTTGCCATTTCCTTCCCCAATGCATGAAAGTGAAAAGTGAAAGAGAAGTCGCTCAGTCGTGTCCAACTCTTAGCGACCCCATAGACTGCAGCCCACCAAGCTCCTCCATCCATGGGATTTTCCAGGCAAGAGTACTGGAGTGGGTTATTGGAGTATAGTTGCTTTAAAATGTTGTGTTAGTTTCTGCTGTACGACAAGGTGAATCAGCTATATGTTTACATGTATCCCCTCTTTTTGGACTTTCTTCCCATTTATGTCACCACAGAGCGTTGAGTAGAGTTCTTTGTGCTCTACACTAGGTTCTCATTGGCTATTTATTTTATACATAGTATCAGTAATGTATGTATGCTTGGGTGCATTCTAAGCCTCTTCAGTTGTGTCTCACTCTGTGTGACCTATGGACTACAGCCTACCAGGCTCCTCTGTCCATGGGATTTTTCAGGCAAGAATACGGGAGTGGGTTGCCATTTCCTTCTCTGTATGTATGCTTATAACTTGATAAATAGCTCCTTTGTTCAACTCTCAATGACCTAACTGAATGTGTGCTTCCCATGGGGATTGTGAATGACAGGCACATACATCATTTATGTTTATTATAAACCTAGTTCCTTTTTATTACATGCTGAGGTCCCTTCTGTTCAGTTCAGTGGCTCAGTCGTGTCCAACTCTGCGACCCCATGAACTGCAGCACGCCAGGCTTCAATGTCCATCACCAACTCCCGTAGCTTACTCAAACTCATGTCCATTGAGTCAGTGATGCCATCCAACCATCTCATCCTCTGTCATCCCTTTCTCCCGCCTTCGATCTTTCCCAGCATCAGGGTCTTTTCCAGTAAGTCAGTTCTTCACATCAGGTGACCAAAGGATTGGAGTTTCAGCTTCAGCATCAGTCCTTCCAATGAATATTCAGGACTGATTTCTTTGAGGATTGGCTGGTTTGATCCCCTTGCAGTCTAAGGGACCCTCAACGGTCTTCTCCAACATCACAGTTCAAAAGCATCAATTCTTCAGCACTCAGCTTTCTTTATGGTCTAACTCTCACATCCATACATGACTACTGGGAAAACCATAGCCTTGACTAGATGGACCTTTGTTGGCAAAGCAATGTCTCTTCTTTTAATATGCTTTCTAGGCTGGTCATAGCTTTTCTTCCAAGGAGCAAGCATCTTTTAATTTCATGGCTTGCAGTCACCATCTGCAGTGATTTTGGAGCCCAGGAAAAGAAAGCCTGTCACTTTCCATAATTTCCCCATCTATCTGCCATGAAGTGATGGGACTGGATGGAGGTGAGCCTTTGAGATGTATGTGATGGAACCAGAGCAATGAAGTCAGGAGGTCCTGAGTCCCATCTCTGATTTTCTTACTGGGGCATGAAGTCTGCCAAGTTAAGTAACACATCAGCTTCAGTTTTTTCATTTGTAAAGTGGAGATGAAAATCTCATTAATTTCTTATAAGTATTAAAGGATCAATGTTTGCATAGCATCTTACAGCTCCTAGAATAGTAGTTTCTGAATGCATTTTAATTGCCTTCATATTGGGGATTTTGAGAGCAGTTTTGGTGTTCCTTTGTAGAATTCCTGAGACAGGGTGAGAAGCAGCTGCAAGACCTCTCCTGGAGAAAGCCTATCTCAGTGTTATCTCTGGGACTGATATGTCAAGCTTCTCAAATCCCTGGGCTCTTTGCTTGTATTCTTCTCATAGCCTGGCTCATATTTTGCCCTGTATTTCAAATATTAAATACAATATTCAGTGTTTTGTATTTTAAAATACTGAATATTATACAGTAGGACAATTATAAAATCTATTTTCCTTGAAAACAGAAAAGCATGACTTTTTAAGTGCTTTCTTTTTAACAATGTTGTTCATTGCTTGTATAGCTACGTACATACTGATTTCAATAGATAGAATCTGGCTGCAATGCAGGAGACCCCAGTTTGATTACTGGGTCAGGAAGATTCCCTGAAGAAGAGATAGTCTACACCATGGGCTTCTCTGGTGGCTTAGATGGTAAAGAATCCACCTGCAATGTGGGAGACCTGGGTTTGATCCCCGAGTTGGGAAGATCCCCTAGAGGAGGGCATGGCAACCCACTCTAGTATTCTTGCCTGCAGAATCCCCATGGACAGAGGAGCCTGGTGGGCTACAGTCCATGGGGTCACAGAGTTGGACAAGAATGAGCAACTAGGCATGGCACACAGCATATACCTTGTATACATATTTAATTAGAAAAAGAGAGAGAAAAATACTTTATTTTTCCAAATTTCAAGAGTAATTTTATTGCTTTTAATCATAATTGTAAAGTATGTTGTAAAAAAGTAAAAAGAAGTATAAGCCAGAAAGGAATATAAATATCACCAAAATATAAATACTATAACACAAAAACTACCAGTGTTGTCATTTGAGGGAACAGCAACCTCTCTATGTCTTTATATATTTGTATACACATAGAGGCATGCACATACAGTCATGCAATTTTATACAAACATATTTTTTCAACTGATTTTATTTTTGAGTATAGCTGATTAACTATGGTATGTTAGTTTCAGATGCACAGCACAGTGATTCAGTTATACAGATAAATGTATCTATTCTTTTCAAATTCTTTTTCCATTCAATTTGTTGCATAATATTGAGCAGAGTTCCCTGTGCTATACAGTAGATCCTTGCAGATTATCACTTTAAATATAGCAGTGTGTACATGGCAATCCCAAACTCCCAAACTATCCCTCCCCCACACTACCCTTCTCTCTAGTATCCTTAAGTTCATTCTCTAAGTTTGTGAATCTGTTTCTGTTTTTAAAATAAGTGCATTCGGTCTCCATCTCTTTAACAAGTGGTGCTGGGAAAACTGGTCAACCACTTGTAGAAGAATGAAACTAGATCACTTTCTAACACCACACACAAAAATAAACTCAAAATGGATTAAAGATCTAAACATAAGACCAGAAACTATAAAACTCCTAGAGGAGAACATAGGCAAAACACTTTCTGACATAAATCACAGCAGGATCCTCTATGATCCACCTCCCAGAATACTGGAAATAAAAGCAAAAATAAACAAATGGGATCTAATTAAAATTAAAAGCTTCTGCACAACAAAGGAAACTATAAGCAAGGTAAAAAGACAGCCTTCTGAATGGGAGAAAACAATAGCAAATGAAGCAACTGACAAACAACTAATCTCAAAAATATACAAGCAACTAATGACCCTGTATGAGAGACAGCAAAAGAGACACAGATGTATAGAACAGACTTTTGGACTCTGTGGGAGAGGGAGAGAGTGGGATGATTTGGGAGAATGGCATTGAAACGTGTATACTATCATGTAAGAACGAAGCACCAGCCTATGTTCGATACAGGATACAGGATGCTTGGGGCTGGTGCATGGTGATGATCCAGAGAGAGGATATGGGGTGGGATGTGGGAGGGGGATTCAGGATTGGGAGCTCGTATACACCTGTGGTGGATTCACGTCAATGTATGGCAAAACCAATACGGTATTGTAAAGTAAAATAAAGTAAAAATAAAAGTGAAAAAAAAAAAAAAGAAAATAGAAAGAACTATAAAAAAATAAAATAAAATAAGTGCATTCGTATCATTTTTTTTAGATTCCACATATAAGTGATATTGCATGGTATTTTTCTTTGTCTGACTTACTTCACTCAACTTGCTGCTGCTGCTGCTGCTAAGTCGCTTCAGTCGTGTCCGACTCTGTGCGACCCCATAGACGGCAGCCCAACAGGCTCCCCCGTCCCTGGGATTCTCCAGGCAAGAACACTGGAGTGGGTTGCCATTTCCTTCTCCATTGTGTGAAAGCGAAAAGTGAAAGTGAAGTCGCTCAGTCACGACCGACTCCTAGCTCAACTTGATGATCTCTAATTTCCTCCATATTGCTGTAAGTGGCATTATTTTCATTCTTTAATGATTGAGTAATATTCCATTGTATATATGTACCACATCATCTTTATCCATTCCTGTTTATAAACATTTACGTTGCTTCCATGTCCTGGCTGTTGCAAATATTGCTGCTATGAACACTGGGGTACGTGTATACTTTTGGACCATGTTTTTATTCAAATATATGCTCAAGAGTGGGATTGAAGGATCATATAGAAGCTGTATTTTTAGTTTTTAAGAAACCTGTAAGCTGTTCTCCTTAGTTGCTGCATCAATTTACATTCCCACCAATATACAGATACAGCCCTATGATATTCTGCCTGGCCTTGTATATTAAACTGATTTAAATTAGTTTCTAAATGTCTGACAATCTCTTCACCTAAGTCAAGTTCTCCCTTTTTGTGATGTTTTATTGATTGAGAGAAAGAGATTCTTTCATTCTTTCAAAGTAAGACTTCTTAGTGGGGTTAGATAATTACTTTCAGCCCTTCTAGGTTCTTTTTCCCCAAAACGAATCCTGTTTCCTTTCAAACCTGGAGTTCACTGAAGGTTCCATATGAAATCTATGGGTTGCCTCACAATGTAATTGAACATGATGTCCTCATTATGTAATTTCTCACTCAACACCAGCCCTCATCCCAGCAGAAGCCTGTACACCCAAGTCCTCAGAGGCTGAGGACTCAGAGCAGAGGGCGAAGCCTGAGGACCCAGAAAGCTCTGCCCACAGTTTCACTTGTCATTTTTTCAGCTTCTCTCTGCCTCTTCTCCTGTGTTCCTACAAGTTCATCAGGGCTGCAGCACAGCATACTCAGATGTGGAAGTCTGCCTTTTCTCTCTTTTCCAGAAGAAATTCAACCATATGAAACTTGTGAGGAGCTTCCCTCATGGCCTGGTGGCTAAGACTGCTCCCAATGCAGGGGTCCGGCCCCTGGTCAGGGAACTGATCCCACATGCCATGCTGCAAGCAACATCATAGATCCCAAGCACCGCAACTAAGACCTGGGGCAGCCAAATAAATAAAATAAATATTCTGGAAAAAGAACGTTGTGATATTGAACAAGTCTACACAAAATGTGGGAATATCACAGGAGAATGATCACATTCCAGGCCTGTCTTGTTTTGCCAGCTCCTCAGCTGAGCACTTTCCTTCCCTGCTGTCTCCTATCACCAATGCTCTGGACACACAACTACCCCCAGCAGGCTGCCCATTGGCAGTGACATTCTAAGCCCCCTCTGCTGACCTCACTCCACTGTGTCCCTCACAGAAGACACCAAGTTAGCCCACCTTCCCCAGACAAGAACACCAGCCAACTCCATGTTCTCCATCTGTTACAAGCTCGCTGTCTTTTAAAAGAGTCTGTTACCATACAAATAAGCTTATTTACAAAAAAGAAGTAGAGTCATAGATGTAGAAATCAAATTTATGATTACCAGGGCACAAGAGGGGATGAATAAATTGGGAGATTGGGGTTGACATATGCATCAGTTCAGTTCAGTTCAGTTTATTCGCTCAGTCGTGTCCGACTCTTTGAGACCCCATGAATCACAGCACGCCAGGCCTCCTTGTCCATCACCAACTCCCGGAGTCTACGCAAACCCATGTCCATTGAGTTGGTGATGCCATCCCACCATTTCATCCTCTGTCGTCCCCATCTCCTCCTGCACTCAATCTTTCCCAGCATCAGGGTCTTTTCAAATGAGTTCACATCAGGTGGCTGAGTATTGGAGTTTCAGTTTCAACATCAGTCCTTCAACATCAGGTGGTCTGGTATGCATACTACTATATATAAAATAGAAAACTAATAAGGACCTACTGTATAGCACAGAGAGCTCTACTCAATACTCTGTCATGGCTTATAAGGGAAAAGAATCTTAAAAAAGAATGGATGTATGTATGTGCAGATGACACCACCCTTATGGCAGAAAGTGAAGAGGAGCTAAAAGGCCTCTTGATGAAAGTGAAAGAGGAGAGTGAAAAAGTTGGCTTAAAGCTCAACATTCAGAAAACGAAGATCATGGCATCTGGTCCCATCACTTNATGTATGTGCTAAGTCACTACAGTTGTGTCCGACTCTTTGCAACCCCATGGACTGTAGCCCGCCAGGCTCCTCTGTCCTTAGGACTCTCCAGGCAAGAAAACTGGAGTGGGTTGCCATGCCCTCCTCCAGGGGATCTTCCTGACCCAGGGATCAAACCCATGACTCGTATGTCTCCTACACTGGCAGTTGGATTCTTTACCACTAGCGCCACCTAGGAAGCTCAGATATATGCATATGTATGACTGATCCATTATGTTGTACACCTGAAATTTACACAACATTGTGAATCAATTATACTCTGATACAAATTTTAAAATAAATAGGTAAAAGAGTCCCTTTAGAGTTTTGTCCTTGCAGAAGACTCTTACTAGATGATCCACTTAGTGGAAGTGCTTATAAGAAGTCCTCTAGGGATGTGCTCCTTGTCTTCCGCTGGTGCTTCGTCTCCCTCCTTGCACTGCTGCATCTGTTTTATACTCTCAACCTCTCTTCACTGGTGGTGCTCACCATGCCCACGGCCAACCCTGCTGGGGAAAAGAGATCATGCAGGCATATGACCGTCTAACTCCTGGGGCATTGTTGCCTCCTCTCTGTTACGACAGAAGCCATGCTTTCTTTTTACTCTCTTCCTCTCTTGATCTGACATCTGATCCCAACACTTCATGGCAAATAGATGAGGAAACAGTGGAAACAGTGGCTGATTTTATTTTTCTGGGCTCCAAAATCACTGCAGATGGTGATTGCAGCCATGAAATTAAAAGATGCTTACTCCTTGGAAGAAAAGTTATGACCAACCTAAACAGCATATTAAAAAGCAGAGACAGTACTTTGTCAACAAAGGTCCGTCTAGTCAAGGCTATGGTTTTTCCAGTAGTCATGTGTGTATGTGAGAGTTGGACTATAAAGAAAGCTGAGCACTGAAGAATTGATGCTTTTGAACTGTGGTGTTGGAGAAGACTCTTGAGAGTCACTTGGACTGCAAGGAAATCCAACCAGTCTAAAGGAGATCAGTCCTGGGGTGTTCCTTGGAAGGTCTGATGTTGAAGCTGAAACTCCAATACTTTGGTAACCTGATGCAAAGAGCTGACTCATTTGAGAGGACCCTGATGCTAGGAAAGATTGAGGGCAGGAGGAGAAGGGGACAACAGAGGATAAGATGGTTGGATGACATCACCGACTCAATGGACATGGGTTTGGGTAAACTCCGGGAGTTGGTGATGGACAGGGAGACCTGGGGTGCTGCAGTCCGTGGGGTCACAAAGAGTCGGACACAACTGAGCAACTGAACTGAACCAAACTCCTGATCTGCCTTTATACACATCGCTGCATCTCATGCTGTGGTCCCTCTCAGCATCATTTCCCATAGTTTCTATACTTGATCACAGAGAGAAGCATGTTTATTCATCACCCAACTAAGCCATGGAAGCAAGATTGTGTTAACATTTGGCTTTGCAGATGAGAACAAAAAAGAATGGCTAATTATATCAGCAAACTATTGACAGATTTAGAGCTCATGAAACACAAATGTATGTTGCTACCTCGTTCCCTTTGCTTTCCCCTTGCCCCTTTCCTTCTTCCTTCCTTCAAAGTGATATTCAGTAGACATAACTCTGAGCCAACCACTGAGGACAAAACGGCTGACAAAATAGATGTGGTCCCTATTCTCAAATGATGCATTACTACAGAGAGGTGAGTGCTTTGAGGAAAACAATGGTGTACTTTGGGAGAGAAAAATAGAGACCCTGATTTTGTCAACGAAATCTTCCCTGAGATGAGACCTAGAAAAAAATTTTTCCGTCTCAGCACTCCTGACATTTGAAGCCAGAGAAGTCTACGGTGTGGGTGTTGTCCTGCATATTGTAGGATGTTTTGCAGCCTCCCTGACCAGTACCTTTTAGATTGTCCTGGGGGTACAGTCCCCTTCACACACACACACACACAGATTTGAGAACCGGTGACTTAAAGTGTGAATAAGTAAGTTAACAGCAATGAATGAGAGGAACGTTGCAGGCAGAGGGAACCGTGTGTGCAAGAGCCTTGAAGCCAAGAAACAGCACAGCAAGGACCAAAGACGGGAGAAGCTGGAGGCTGAGGTGCAGAGTAAGAGCAGAGGGGCAATGTGGAGCCCAAGGCGAGCAAGGTCAGGGCACTTGTGGTTCTTTCTCACGATCAGGATTTCCCACAGAGCAAACGCAGAAAGGAGATAGCAGATCTGAGAGATGCAGAAAATAAAAAATAAATGAAAAAAGAAAAAAAAGGTTGTGGGACTTCAAGCTTAGACAACTGCTTATATTGTTTTATTATTGACTAAAATAGGAAATACCTGTGCAAGATGTGGGCCTAGGGTGTTGGGTCAGAGGGATGGAGGGAAATAAGTTATTTTCCTTTCAGCATGACAAGTTTGTTGTGACTAAGAACTTCAGTTAAAGAGCTGGGAACACATCTGTGAAGTTCAAAAGGGAGACGGGAACAAGAGGGAGGTGATTCTTTGTGTTCAAATAGTCCTTTCAGCATAATTCTGTTTATCCCCCTATAAAGGGATTATCTGTGCTTTTTTCTACTCTAAGTTTTAAGAACTTTGAAAGTCAGATAACTAGTCTTCATTGTATTCCACTGTCTAGCACATAAAAGTTTCTCAAGGAATGATCTTTGAACTTATGAATGTCTGCTGAACTTTGGGATTTGTGGACTGGAAATAAGTGTTCACAGAATCCACTGGAGAAGTGAGATTGTTCACAATTACTAAGAAGACTAGGATGGAACCTACTGGACTATGAACATCTAAGGCAAAGGAAGTGAAACCAAAAAAAAAAAAAAAAAAAGACAGAGATGGGAAGAGAGCCAGAAGGGAAGTTTCTCTGAGTTTCAAGGAAAGAGAGGATTTTAAAACAGGAAACTGTGATAATGTCAGTGTCTTAGGGATTGAGTTGAATGGGGACCTAAACCATTGATTTAGACATTTGGAAACTAGGACATCATTGGTGACTCAGGCAAGAATGATTGCTGTGAAAATAAATTTTAGTAAACGCAAAATGATGTAGATAAGGAAATGCACATAATGAAAGTATGTTAATTTTTCACATGTTTAATAGCAAAGTATGATGACATAGTGACTTCCCTGAGGTGGTTCTGTGTCTAGGATGCACTCCCACTGCAGGAGGCCTGGGTTGGATCCTTGGTGGGGAAACGAGGTCCCACACACTGCAGCTAAGAGTTCACACGCCACAGCTAAAGATCCCGCCTGCCACAACAAGTATCAAAGATCCCATACACTCCAGCTAAGACCTCACACAGCCAAATAGATAAATAAATGTCAAAAACTGCTAAAAGCATCTTTTTATAAAAAAACACCACAATCAAAAGAATCTTTGAAAAAGAGTGAATATGTCTGTATGTATAACTGATTCACTTTGCTCAACACCTGAAACTAACAGCATCGTAAAGCAACTATACTCCAATACAATTTTTTAAATAAAAAATAAATAAATAACACTATCATTAAAAATAGTCATAGGTTGAGGGAAAGGAGCCAATGAGATAAAAAGAAGATGCAATCAGAGATATCTGTAGAACAGTTCTAAATTTCTACACTATTTCTATAAGTTAGGATTTATAGAAAATATACCACATTTCCATTTCACATTTACTAGCCATTTAATATCTTTCCAGAAACCCCATTTTGGCTATTTGTTGACTGATACCAAAGTGTTTAAGCTGCTGCATCATAATAGCCAGGGTCACTGAGATGTCTTTTAATGTCATGTTGTGGAGGAAGTGATAACTTCATAGACTTTAACAAGACTCGCTGCTGATGAAAACATTTCCCAGTCTTGGCTCATCCCTTGTGTTCCTCCTTGTAACAATAAGAGGCTCAGATAAACTGCCAATATAATCCTCACTGAGCCTTGTTTTAACATGATTGCAAATAGCAGTCCATGCTATTGTTTACATCATCTAGCCAAACAGCATAATACTTTCAGTAATGTTTTAATGTTCTTAGCAATTGTATTTTTTACATGAAGATCATGACTGACTTCAAATCTGTCTCTGCTCCATCTTAAATCTTATGTTTCACTGTTTGTAAGTTTATTCTACAACGTTTTGAAAGAATTATAGCCAATTTTTGTACATTGCTAAACTCTTCTAGAATGCTTCTTAAAGCAGGTTTATAGATATGATTAGCTTGAAACAAAGTGACATCTGAGTGTTTCTTTTAAAGTGCATTGAATAATATCAAAAGCTTAACTAGTTAATACTACAATGGTAATATTTTTATTAAAATTTTCAGACCTCCTCTTGTGATCCAGGGCAAGTTAGCAAGGTAAAGTCAACATACTTTTTGGGGTTGACCTAATTGGACATCTTTTCCATTTTTCTCTCTTCTGGATAGTAGGGATTGTTTTCCAAAAAAAATTTTTTTTGTTCACTCAAAAGTAAACAACATTAAACTCCTTACCATTTTAATCTGTTCCAGACATTAGGTCCCATTTGAAAAGAAGAGACTATATTCTTCAACAGGATAAGGTTTGATTCATTCTGAGTTTGGGAGAAAAATAATTTTTAAAAAAATACAGAAAAAAAAATAATAAATATTCACTCTTTTACTCTCAATATTCAGTGTATACACTCATTGCTTAATTTTTAAAATTTGAACTGGAACATAAGTTCTTTTGGAACAAAAGTACAATGGGTTTCAGGAGAACTATTAGTCAGTTTAGGAAGCTGGGCTTTTCATAACCAGTCTGTAAATCTGTGCTATGCTGTCTCTCTTTAATTTTAAATAGTTGACACCTCCCCCAACTCACCCAAAAGAGACATCCTGGGCTAGCACAGTACAAAGGTATCAGAGGTTAAATTTTTGGATCCACAATTTAAAGCTAACTCTCAGTGAACCAGAAATTGAAATACCCTCTAAACCCATAATCTAATCAACAGTGCACTTGGTCAACCTTCAGAATAATCAGACTTGTCATTGCTGTACAAAAGACTGCTGTAAATGTCAATCTTTCTATCACCAACAGGAAAGTCCAGTTCCATGGTGTTTGCAAGTCCAGCTTTGGAAAATCTGGTCCTAATCCCAGACTAACTTCCTCTGTGATAATTGCTAACATAACTGTACAACTCAGTGACCTTCTTCATGGAACCCTTATTTCATTTATCCATCAAGTGCCCAGCTGCCTCCCTGAGAGGGGCTTCTATTTACTCAGATGCCAGAGGCTGTACTTCTCAGAATCTGAACCAGTGGACGTGGTTTCTCTTAAGATGAAATGATAAGTTATAGTCTGGACATAAATACCTCATTGCCCAATCTACACTGCACCTGGAAAATACTGAAATAATTTTGTTCTGATAAGACCATTGTATGGAAACTGGATTCTGGGGTTATAGAACTTGTGATGGACTGAGCTGAGGAAAGTTAAGCAAGTCAGCCAAGGGGATGCTTGCCTCTGTCTTGGGAGCAAGTGTACAGTAAGCATGGAGAGGGAATGAACTGTGATAGAGGAGCTATCCTTGAGAATGTGCTTTCTTTACGACCACACTGTGCAAATCTTTTTCAGAGCATTAAATGGGGGAGGGGGGTGGATTTTTCTTATCTACTCTTCCCATTAGACCATAAGTTTCTTGACATAAGAACTATTCTTTTTCTTCAGTAGCTAACACAATTCCTGACTTGAGAGTTGGTGCCTAAACATGTTTATCTAAAGAACTAATGACTCTGAAGGAGCAAAAATTCACAATATAGAATTTCTGAACACTTTCTAGAATCCAGGGAAGTTTTAAAATTTAATATCATTTGTGTGTAAAATCTCTTGTTCCAGCATAACCTCATCACAACATACATTCGTTAACGAGTTGGTTGTTGGTTTTGAAAATTACACATTTGGGTTTCATCATCAAAGAATAATAAAAATTCATCCTTTCACTCCAGTAAATGCTTTTCCAATTCCAAACACATTCCAATGCTAAAGCTGAAACTCCAGTACTTTGGCCACCTCATGAGAAGAGTTGACTCATTGGAAAAGTCTCTGATGCTGGGAGGGATTGGGGGCAGGAGGAGAAGGGGACGACCGAGGATGAGATGGCTGGATGGCATTACGGACTCAATGGACATGAGTCTGAGGGAACTCCGGGAGATGGTGATGAACAGGGAGGCCTGGTGTGCTGCGATTCATGGGGTCGCAAAGAGTTAGACATGACTGAGCGACTGAACTGAACTGGACTGAACTGAAAGAAACTGATAGAAAAAGTCTGTGATGAAAAGGTTTATGTGTCAATTAGACTAGGCCACAGTGCCCAGATGTTTGGTTGACCCTTATTCTGGATGTTTCCATGAGAATGTTTTTGGACTTAAGTTGATGGACTTTGAATAAAGTAGATTAATTTCCCTCCATAATGTGGGTAGGCCTTATTTAATCAGTTGAAGGCTTTAATGAACCAAAACTTGACCTCCTGTATGCGAAAAGGAATTGTGCAGCAGGTGTCTCTGGACTTGAGCTACAGTGTTACCTCTTCACTGGATCTCCAGCCTGCCAGCCCACTCAGCAGATTTTGGACTTTCTAGACTCCATAGTATCATGAACCAATTTCTTAAAATAAATCTCCCTTATATACACATCCCACTGGTCTGGTTCTTTGGAGATTCTTAACTTATACACTAATAGGCATATTATATAATCTATCACCTAACAACTTGGCAGCCCATTTTCCCTTAAAATATTATGTAGAAAGATTCACCACACTGTTTGCCTGATGACCTCATTTCTTTATTAGGTGTGGAGAAGATTAAACAGAGTGTCCTTATGGCCATGCCATCTGAACCAATCAGCAGACCAGGTGTCAGGAGACCTACCTTCATCCCAATTACACCTTTGACTCCAGCCATCATGATATTCATCCACTTGTGCCTCAGTTTCCTCTCTGCACAATGAAGGGTGAGAGAAGGAAAGAGATTGGGACAGATCAGGTGTTCTTAATCTAGAGTCCATGGCTGGTCACCGAGGCATCTGTGAGCCTCCTGCAAACACATATATGCTTATTTTTTCTCAAGATAATTTGCAGCTTTCAACAGTTTCAACTTCTGGACTTGAATGGCACTGTCTCTCTCTAGTTTTGAGCTATCACAACACCCCTTTGTCAACTACAGATACTTTGTGACTTTCTCTGAGAAATGTCTGATTTCTATTCAGTGCTTCATGAAGTCAGGAAGACCCTGAGCAGTCATGAAATAAAATGGTTTTCTTTATCTTTTTTCCCCCTAATCTTTGAATATGAAGAGAAGAGGAAGGTGAGGGGATTTTCATTTGAAGGAGATGCATTGTCCAAAATTTCAGAAACAAGTCACAAGAGAGTGCTAAAAGTTGTGGTTTCTGGGAAAAGGAAACTGAAGCCTGTGGAAGGAGGAGACACTTTCCACTGTAAACCCCTTTACTATTGTAAACATTTGTGGCCGTGTGCCTTTACCGCTCTTACTCTTTAGGGATTCGTTTACTCTTAAAAACTAGCAAATTGAAACAACAGCAAAACTGGGAAGATGTGTATATTAATAAGAATACTCATGATATACCAAGTAAAAACACTAAAATTTTTTTTTTTTTTTAATCACATATATCCACCTACTGGTGTATACTATGCCATTGTCCACCTTTCACTGTGGAGCTGGAGAAGAGGGTGAGGATAGTCACTTGACTTTAGATTCATTTACACTTGTTGAGTTGTAACATTGTACACCTTACTTTCATAATTCAAATAACTAAAATACTTAAACAACAAGTGTCCCTGAGTTTATGCATACATATACACACACACACGTGTGTGTGTGTGTGTGTGTGTGTATGCCGTCTCTATTTTAATTTAAATGGGATTACATTTTATCCACAGGCGTATTTGTATTGAATATCATATATAAATATGAATTCTGTGTCATTCAAATAGGCTGGTGGTTTGTGTGATGGGCAAAAAAATGGAGATTTGGAGAAATTATGGGTGAAAATTTAGCCACACAAGTCCCTAATAAGAGAGGTACAAAAGTCAGCATGATGGTTGGAAGAACATCTTGGAGGTGTATGCCTTAGACTTCCCCCTGGGATACCTATACTTTGAAAGGAAACTTCTAGATCTGAAACTTTGGGGGACCTGACCTAGAGCAATTGTGATAACAAGAATGATTGCGCTGGCGGGAGACATGTCTTGCATGACACAGAACTATAAAACTGAGATGTACCTGCTGCTGCTGCTGCTAAGTCGCTTCAGTCGTTTCTGACTCTGTGCGACCCCACAGATGGCAGCCCATTGGGCTCCACCATCCCTGGGATTCTCCAGGCAAGAACACTGGAGTGGGTTGCCATTTCCTTCTCCAATGCATGAAAGTGAAAAGTGAAAGTGAAGTCACTGAGTCGTGTCCAACTCTCAGCGACCCCATGGACTGCAGCCTACCAGGCTCCTCCGTCCACGGGAGTTTCCAGGCAAGAGTACTGGAGTGGGGTGCCATTGTACCTAGAAAGACTTTTATTTATCTGTGACATCTGGAGGTATGGGGAGAGAGCATAAGAGAGATATCTAGCTTGAGAGAAGAGGCAGGCTCCTGGAGGGGGTGCTAGAGTGAAAAAGGAAGCTGAAATGGGGACGATGGTGTGAGAGTCTCTGCGGTGGCCAGCTCTGGGGTGAGCTGTGAGTCCAGCCATGTCATTACTCTTCCGGGGAGTGAGAGCCTGACATTTCCACACATTTAGGAAAGTGGCACTCTGACCACCTGGCCCAGGACACATAGGGAAGGAGTCACTCAGGGGCAGGGTGGTGTTCCCAGAAGCATTGTCTTTGGAAGAGAAATCCTCAGGGGGCTGGGTGATAGCAATGGCAGAAGGCTACTCAAATAGCAGCAGAAGTTCTAAGAAATGTGACTCAGGGGCACCTTTTTGCATTCCAAGTCTCCCCAGCACTGGTCTTCCTAATAGTTGACATCTTATTCACTGTCGCTTCAGTTGCTGTTTTATATTAGAAATTATGCACTTTGCATCTTTCCCTGGACTTTATAAGCAGTGGCCTAAGTTAGGACATGTATGTCTAACATTCTTCCCCATTCCTGAGGTTTAAAGTAGGACAAGTACCGGAAAGTGGCAGCCTTTAAGGGTGTCTCACTTCTAACCCAGGTCCAAAGCATCCAGTCACAAGCCACCTCGCCTTGTTTCTCTACCTGTGAAAGGAAAGTAGGTTTACTAGCATAACTCCAAAGGTTTTGGGAGCAAACATGACTGTCACAAAGCCTTTGGAAGAGAAGTCCCCATTCTACCCCAAAGATTTCCAGGCATAGTGTCAATGATAAAAGCTATCTCCATTAGTCTCCTTGCATAATAATTTATGAAGAGAATAATTTAGAAAGGGCTGCTGGAGTCTGAATACTAGAGGTGTCTGTTGCCAAGGCTTTCTGGGCATCATCCACAAAAGAGATTGGAACTGAAATACTGTAGAAAGAAGAGGCAGATCAGCTCCCTGCACTGTTGAGACTCTCAGGGACAAGCATCTGTTTTCTAACCTCATTCATGTCTTCAGAGAGAGCCATCCTCACTAGACAGAACAATGCATTTACTGGTATACGTCATGGCCCTAACTTTTAATCTGTTTTCCCCTAATGGGAATCATCTCTGAGCTCCACCCTTTACCCCTTTCTTGGCAGCGCCCAGCCACAAAAGTGGAGCAAAGGTCAAGCCTACTACTGACCATCCTCACTTAGGTCTTGCTATGTCAGGGCAGTGGGAGCAATTCGTGATGAACAAGGACAAAAATCAAGCCTGATGACAAGGAAACAAATCAACCAACCAGTACTTCTCTCCCCAGATGAGCTTCTGGATTTGGCTTTCCGTTCCCAGAGGTTTAATCAGCCGTAAGAACAGGAGGCTGTGTGCTCCATCCACAGCGTGTGAGGAACTTAGCCAACAAGACCGGAGCTGTGGGCTGGGCAAGCAGAGTGGGTGATGAAGAAAGACTGTCTTTGATCTGTCCTCTTGACCCTGTCCCACCAGATGACTCTTTCAGTAAACACTTGGTAAACACTGGTCACATTCCCGTCACTGAGCCAGTTCAGGGGACTGTCAGAACTCTCGTGGTAACACTGGAATTTAGTTCCTATAAAGACTGGAGTGGGTGAGTCTTCTGAGAGAGTCTGCAGGTTTCACTAGTTATAGAAACTCAGCCCCCAAAGAACCTAGAGGGAGAGTTTAGCTCAACTTGGTTCTCAAACACATTCAGAAGCCTATATTCAGAAACGCTGTGGGTTTGTTTTTTTTTTGCTTCCTTTTTCAGTAAGCAGTCCATTTTTAACCTCCAAATCTTCTGAGTTTCTAACAAGATTTTCCCCCGTGCACACCCTGGAGAGAGAAGGAGCTCGCATTTCCTGGAGCCAGTGGGTGGTGTCAGTGAGAAAGGGCTACTGTGTCAGAGCCAGAGATGTGGGGGCTGGAGGAAGACAGGGTGGAGCCAGCAACTCAGTCTCACGGTCAGATTCAAACAGGAACTGCTCTCCTCTCTCTGCTTGGAAATTTTTTTCAAGGGCCACTTACACTATAAACCTGTTCATTACTCAAAAAGGATGATGCTTTTTATAGGAGAGATAAGCTTGTAATTTTATGGCAATACCGTAAGAAAACGGACCAATTAGTTAAGGAACGGGAAAAGCCCTTTGAGACCAGCAACTCCATTTTTGTAACTAGAGCTCTGAGGCATGGAGAGGTCCCCCATCCAAGGACATGCAAAGAAAGTAGGACCAGATCATAGGAGGTCTGTTTCTCCCCTGGCTCCATGCCCTCCCCCTTCTTAAAGCCCACCTTGTGACCCCCAGTGGGTCTCCCCAGTGGTTTCTGCCTCCAGGGCTCTCTCTGGAAGTTTGCCCAGCTTCTCTCTGGGAAGATGAGTTGCTAACATGGTTGCTAGAGGAAATGTCTCAGGCCTCAGACTCATGAACCCTGGAGGGAGGCACCCTTCCCTCTCAATCATGAGGCACCACCAGACCATGATCAAGAAGGTGGGGAGAGTCTAGATTAAACAGTCTTGTGCCGAACCTGTTCATTACTCAAAAAGGATGATGCTTTTTATAGGAGAGATAAGCTTGTAATTTTATGGCAATACCGTAAGAAAATGGACCAATTAGTTAAGGAACGGGAAAAGCCCTTTGAGACCAGCAACTCCATTTTTGTAGCTAGAGCTCTGAGGCATGGAGAGGTCCCCCATCCAAGGACACGCAAAGAAAGTAGGACCAGATCATAGGAGGTCTGTTTCTCCCCTGGCTCCATGCCCTCCCCTTTCATAAAGCCCACCTTGTAACCCCCAGTGGGTCTCCCCAGTGGTTTCTGCCTCCAGGGCTCACTCTGGAAGTTTGCCCAGCTTCTCTCTGGGAAGATGAGTTGCTAATATGGTTGCTAGAGGAAATGTCTCAGGCCTCAGACTCATGAACCCAGGAGGGAGGCACCCTTCCCTCTCAATCATGAGGCACCACCAGACCATGATCAAGAAGGTGGGGAGAATCTAGATTAAACAGTCTTGTGCCAACCTCTGCTCAGCTCTAAGAGGATCAACAGCAAGAGCAAGGGAGGAAGGGAAAGGGGAGAGAGAGAGGCAAGGGGGATGGAAGGAGCTGAAAGTAGAGGAATAATGGTAAAAGGGAGTAAGAAGGTGGATTATAGGGGAATCTAGATTAAACAGTCTTGTGCCAACCTCTGCTCAGCTCTAAGAGGATCAACAGCAAGAGCAAGGGAGGAAGGGAAAGGGGAGAGAGAGAGGCAAGGGGGATGGAAGGAGCTGAAAGTAGAGGAATAATGGTAAAAGGGAGTAAGAAGGTGGATTATAGGGGAAAGAGAGAAAGAGAAGGAAGAGGTGGAAGGGGTGTTACTAAGTCAGAAATAGAATGGATTGGGTCTTGTTTGGTGTTGTTGTTGCTATTGGTTCAGAAACTCCAAAGCTGAGAATTATAGGAAGTCTGCTGTGAATTCCTAGGAGACTCTGGGTACACTGCATCCAGGGTTCCCGTTTGCCTCCTGAGCAGTCAGGAGGGCCAAGCCCTTGCTAACTGAAGGCTGAGAAGAGGGTGGTGACATTGTCCTCGTTTTCTGACCATTGGCAGACAGACCCCTCTGTGGACACTCCATGAATTAATTGTACTAAGGGTGCTCCCTGGTCTTATTTCAAACTCCACTGCATCTGAGTTTCAAGAAAATGTTGCAAGAGTGGATTTTCTTCAGCAACTGTTCAGCCAGAAACTCTATCAAGAAGCCTCCAGACCTCTTAAACAGATGTGTATCTTTATGTCCTTTGTACAGCCAGGAGCTGCCTTCAGCTCTGCTTTGCTGAAGTCTGTAGATGTCTTTGAACACCAAATGGCTTCCAGATTTTGTGTGACTGGCCACAAATTTCAACCAGAAATGTCTGGGGCTGCAGGAATACAGAATTAACTCCAGAAGCTAAGTAGCTGCTACTCCCCCTGATTCTGACCATAATTTGCCCTCTGGCTCATCAGTACACAGGGCTCGTGGGCAGGGAGTCTGGTTTGAGACTCTGACCACCTGTGGATTTTGAGATATCTGTGAACATTGGACAGACTCCTGGGCAGAGCCCACCACTGATTTATTAGCTTGAGGGCCTGAGAGGACCCCTGGAAAAGGAAGGAGGGAGGCAGACAGATGGGCTTTACCAGAAACAGAGTCTCATTGTGCAAAGGGAACTGAGGTTTAAGAGTACAAGTTTATGTCTGTAATTTGAATGTTCTCCATGTGAAGAGGGGAGACAAAACAATACTCCTTTGATAAGCCTCTAGCACACTGTAGAGCATAAGGGGAAGGAGACATTGCCTCCTTAGTGAGAAAACTGAAGGCTGTGTGCAAGGTCCTAATATTAAGGTCCAATAACCAGAAAACTAACAATACACAATCACAGAAAGCAAACCAATCTGATCACATGGACCACTGCCTTGTCTAACTCAATGAAACTATGAGCCATGTCGTGTAGGGCCACCCAAGACGGATGGATCATGGTGGAGAGTTCTGACAAAACGTGGTCCACTCAAGAAGGGAATGGTAAACTCCTTCAGTATTCTTGCCTTGAGAACCCCATGAACAGTATGAAAAGGAAAAAAGATAGGATGCTGAAAGATGAACTCCCCATGTCAGTAGGTGCCCAATAAGCTACTGGAGAACAGTGGAGAAATAACTCCAGGAAGACTGAAGGGATGGAGCCAAAGCAAAAGCAACACCCAGTTGTGGATGTGACTGATAATGGAAGAAAAGTCTGATGCTGTAAACAGCAATATTGCATAGGAACCTGGAATGTTAGGTCCATGAATCAAGGCAATTTGGAAGTGGTCAAATAGGAGATGGAAAGACTGAACATCAACATTTTAGGAATCAGTGAACTAAAATGGAGTGGAATGGGTGAATTTAACTCAGATGACCATTCTATCTACTACTGTGAGCAAGAATTCCTTAGAAGAAATGGAGTAGCCATCATAGTCAACAAAAGAGTCCAAAATGCAGTACTTGGGTACAATCTCAAAAATAATCTCTGTTCAACAGCAATCTCTGTTCATTTCTAAGGCAAATTATTCAATCTCAAAAATGATCTCTGTTCAACAGTGATCTCAAAAATGATCTCTGTTCAACAGTGATCTCAAAAATGATCTCTGTTCAACAGTGATCTCTGTTCATTTCTAAGGCAAACCATTCAATATAATAGTAATCCAAGTCTATGCCCTGACCAGTAATGCTAAAGAAGCTGAAGTTGAATGGTTCTGTGAAGACCTGTAAGAGCTTCTAGAACTAACAACCAAAAAAAGATGTCCTTTTCATTTTAGGGGACTGGAATGCAAAAGTAGGAAGTCAAGCAATACCTGGAGTAACAGGAAATTACGCCTTGGAGTAGAGAATGAAACCAGGCAAAGGGTAATAGAGTTTTGCCAAGAGAACACACTGGTCATAGCAAACACTGTCTTCCAACAACACAAGAGACATTTCTACACATGGACATCACCAGATGTTCAATACCGAAATCAGATTGATTACATTCTTTGCAGCCAACAATGGAAAAGCACCAGGCAAAGGGTAATAGAGTTTTGCCAAGAGAACACACTGGTCATAGCAAACACTGTCTTCCAACAACACAAGAGACATTTCTACACATGGACATCACCAGATGTTCAATACCGAAATCAGATTGATTACATTCTTTGCAGCCAACAATGGAAAAGCTTATACAGTCAGCAAAAACAAGACCAGGAGTGGACTATGGCTCAGATCATGAACCCCTTATTGCCAAATTCAGACTGGAATTTAAGACAGTAGGCCACTAGACCATTCAGGTATGACCTAAATCAAATCCCTTATGATTATACAGTGGACATGAGAAATAGATTCAAGGGATTAGACTTGATAGAGTATCTGTGGAACTATGGAAGGAGGTTAGTGACATTGTTCAGGAGGCAGGGATCAAGACCA
This sequence comes from Cephalophus harveyi, assembly GCA_006410635.1. Lineage (NCBI taxonomy): Eukaryota > Metazoa > Chordata > Mammalia > Artiodactyla > Bovidae > Cephalophus > Cephalophus harveyi. The sequence goes on from SJYT01081864.1 coordinate 211,458, forward strand.
TCCCCAAGAAAAAGAAATGCAAAAAGACAAAGTGCTTGTCTGAAGAGGCCTTACAAATAGCTGTGAAGAGAAGATAAGCAAAAGGCAAAGGAGAAAAGGAAAGATATACCCATCTTAGAGTTCCAAAGAATAGCAAGGAGAGATAAGAAAGTCTTCCTCAGTGACCAATGCAAAGAAATAGAGGAAAATAATAGAATGGGAGAGACTAGAGATCTCTTCAAGAAAATTAGAGATACTAAGGGAACATTTCATGCAAATGTGGGCTCAATAAAGAACAGAAATCGTAAGGACCCAACCAAAGCAGAAGATGTTAAGAAGAGGTGGCAAGAATACACAGAAGAACTACACAAAAAAAATCTTCACAACTCAGATAATCACAACGGTGTGATCACTCACCTAGAGCCAGACACCCTGGAATGTGAAGTCAAGCGGGCCTTAGAAAGCATCACAATGAACAAAGCTAGTGGAGGTGATGGAATTCCAGTTGAACTATTTCAAATCCTGAAAGATGATGCTGTGAAAGTGCTGC